>VXAD01008065.1:165955-487208 GCA_013399195.1 Dicrurus megarhynchus
GCTCGCAGCTCGGCTCGCACCCGCCGCTTCCTTTCTTCCAACGATGTTTTCCTGCTCCACGGGGCGAAGTGTTTGCTGAACTTTCCTAACAGTTTGGGGGGCGGGCGGGAAGATCCTGAGGCTTTTTTCCTTCTTCCCCCTGCCCGGAGCAGGTTGGGGGGCAGCGAGCGGAGGAGGGATCCGCGCCCCGGGCGCAGGTCGCACACACACGCGTCCTTTGGCGGAGAGGAAACCCTTGCACCACGGGTCCGCGAAGTTCGCCGGCTGCAGGGGCTCCCGCTGTGGAAATGGGTCGGATCAGACGGGGCTTCCTCCTCCTCCTCGCTGCCTGTGCACTTTTGTCATCAGGGCTCGCAGCCTCCGAAAAGGGCAGGCTAAGGAGGATCACGTACGTCCTGCAGCCCGGCCGGGGGGGCTCCTCTGGCAGCCGGCAGCAGCGCACGACCCTCCTCGGGGGGGAGCAGCAGCAGCAGCGCACGTTCAATGTGCAGCTGAACACGCGCTACGGCGGCGGCAGCGGCCCCCCGGAGCGGACCCGGCGGATGAGCAAGCCGGGCAGCGCGGGCGTCCAGCTCCGCTTGGGCCCCGCCGGCCAGGTCCACCCCAACTCCGCCGCTCACGCCTCCTCCTTCGCCAAGCCGGCCCGCTTCGGCCCGCGGCCCAAGGCGCCGCCGGGCCCCCACGGCAACAGCAGCGCCGCCCTGCCCCTCCGCCAGAAGCACCAGCTGCCGCCGCTGCCGGGGTAAGGCGCCCTCCCGTCCCGCACGCCCCCGCTCCACCACCGCAGCTCCCGACCACCTCCAGCATCTCCGTCGCGGCCGCTGTTGCCCCCTCGGGAGGGGGGGTAGGGGGAGAGGGGGGGCCGGGCTCCGGGGGCACCGCGGCGTTACCTGCCAGGCCCCGGTGCCCGGCTGGCCGCACGCCCGCCGCGGGCACCGAACGCCCGCGGTTCTTCGCCGTCTCCCCGCGGCACCTGAGGCCGGGCGCGGGGCCAGCTCCCCCCCATCCCAGGAGTCGCGGTGGGCCCCGAGCCCGGGGCGAGGCGTCGAGTTTAATCGGGAGGTTTAATTCTTCCCGCCCTTTGTCTCCCCGGCCCAGCGCCCGCCCCGCGGCCCGGCTCGGGATGGGGAGCGGGGATGCCCCGCCGGACACTGGTCCTTGTTTGCTGTTCCCGCAGGGTCAATGTGTGCGGGGGACAGTGCTGCCACGGCTGGAGCAAGGCCACGGGCTCCCAGCGGTGCATCAAACGTGAGTAGCCGTGCGGTCCGGGAAGGGGTTGTGGTAGGAGAAGTGGTGGGACCCGAGGGGACCACGCTGGCACCTGGCGAGGTGGTGGATGCTGGGATCATCTGTGGGCAAAGAGGTGCTGGTTGAGCTACAGAACCCACAGAACAGATGTAACACTTTTTCTGTCCTTAAATTCCTCCTTCCTAACCTTCACCTTTGGTAAAGGATGAATAGTGAGTGCTTCTTATATTTATTCTCCGTACATATAGTGAGGTTTTTGGAGAGAGCTTTGTGGAGCCTTTGTGTATGTGAACATCCCCTCACCATCAGTGCTTGGTTTTTAGGAGTTTTTAGAATGGGGGCGCTTAACAGGGTAAAGAATCTACCAGTGGAGCACAGGTGGGGAGCAAGGAATCACCATCTACTCACACTGTCCCTTCATCACTTAGCCCACGTGAGTGATCCCATGCTTAGGGCATGGAATTTTTGAAGCACTGAACACCGTAAAAGAAGTGGGTTTGGTGATGGTCCTGTGGAGTGATGTACCTTTACTGGGATAGCTAGAAACACAAAGTATGTGCATAAAATAACACTGACCGAGTCAATCCTGCTACACGGTGGTTGTCCTTTGTAATGGGAAAGTGGAAGAATTTCTGCTACTTTAGGCAAGATTCGGTATGATTGCAAATGGCTAAACTAGAGTGATGTCATGAGGTCAGGAAAGACTGGAATGGCGTAGCTCTTCAGGAAACCCCTGTGAGTATCAGTGAGATTGGGCAGATCTTGGAATACTGCTGTAGTTCAGCAGTACAGATTACTGTCCCTGGGAGAGCTGGAGTAAACAATGCTTTCAAGATTTTTTTTTTTTTTGGTGGCTTTTGTCCCTGTGTGGGATTTTTCACAATAGGGAGAGCAATCACTTTTGTAATCGTGACTAAGGTCAAGTACCTTTGACCTGCATGGACCTGTTGCTAGGAAGCAAAGACTTTATGACAGCAGATAAAGACAAAACTTCACAATTTCCCTACCAACTTAGATGTGTATTTAAGGTACTCTCCTAAATTAACATTTTCAAATACATGCTGCTGTGTTAGGTTAGTCGCTTTTTATGCTTAACACCTTACAAGTACCAGAATGATTTCCTTCAGCTTACAGTGGTATTTTGAGGCTAATTGCAGAGTTTAATAAACACTTACCTTAGCTTAAAGACTAATCAAAATGAAAAAAGACCTCTTAGTAATTTCAGGAGATTAATTCAGGAGTATTTTAACTGTGCTATTTTCAACCAATTTTATTTTCACTGTTTTGAACAAATCCCAAACAATGTTGGTTTTTTTATGGCTTTTTCTCTGTCTTCTAGTAACTTTCATTTCCAGGTTACTTTTCTGTTTGTAAAGTAAGTAATTTTCTTTGCTTTTCATCCTTTAAGTTTCGTCTTTTTCACTTTTCTGATTATCGTTCATCTGTTTTTTGATTCCTTTGTATTTTTAGAGTCTTCATTAAGGACTAAGTCAGACAATTGGAGTTTTGTGGGGTAGCTATGTAGAATTTAATTTAAACCCATAAATTACTTGGTTAGCTCATACAGTTACTGGAGGAATGGAGTAGCAGAGACAGAGTTAAAGAAAGGTGGGGGGATTTTCTCCCTGACCTTTCTTATTTAGTGCCTCTGATATTAGGCTCTCTTTAGCATTAAATATTTTTACTCCCTGCTCTGATGCTTCTCTAATTCCTCCTAGCAGTGGTACAATACACTTGGCTTGGATTTTCTCAGCTTCACCCCTCTCTTGGCAGGCCAAGGGAAGCACTAAATGTCCTGAAGTTGTCTGTTTTGTAACTTAGGCAAACCATGAGATAGCATTGACTTGATTCAGCTATGGAAGATTAGTCTCACAGTCATAAAAGCCAGATATCACCTTTTCTGGAAGTTCCTGATGTTCCTTTCAGAAGAAAAGAAACCCTATAACTGAACAACAGTTAACCCCTTTGTTTCCTGTAAAAAAATTAAGTTATTTTTTAAAATTCAGATAGAGGGCTCTGTTGGTTTTGAGTGGCTATTGCAGCAGTGGATTAACTGTGCCACAGATGCCGGCACACCGGAGCTGACTTGATACAAAGTCAGTTTCATTCTGTCAGGCTTTATTAGTTCAGGCTCAGTATCACTTTAATAAGCTATTTAGTCTCTAGGGCCAGATTATATTCTTTTGCATGGTGCAAAGCCTGAGCTAATAAACCCCAGACCCATACTGGCTCTTTCTAGAGCCAACTTCCATTTGTCTGCATCGTGCTTCCAGAACCAGAGTGCTGAGAGCCAGCTCTGATCAGCGGGGTTTATTAGCTCAGGTGTAATCCCAGGCTGGAACAAGCAGCATGTGTTTCTGCTCTGCTGCACCTGTGTGAATAAGGCTGCCTGGAACCCACAGGAGGAGGGGTGAAGGGCAGAGGTATGGCCTTGCAGCCAGGCTGCCTTGCCTTGCCTTTGCCCTGCACAGTGCTTCTCCCGTGTGAGGCTGGCGCTGCCGGTCCCTCGGGTCACTTCGTCCGGGCGGGTGGCGGTCTGGCTGGGAGCAGTGGCAGCCACATCGCCTTTCCCTCAGTAGCAGCAACAGGGGGTGTTTGAAGTGTTTCTGTGCGGGTCAGAGGGCAGCATCTGTACAGAGGAGGCAAGGGAACTTATTCAAGTCCTTTTTTAAAAATTTTGGTCTGAAGCTGAACTGCCTGTTGTGTTTACATTTATTCAGGTTCTCTTGGAAGCCTCATAGTCCTCAGAAGGTGAGCTTCTGTCTTTCTGTAAACTGTATGAGAGTGCCTACCCTATCCAATTTAGGCATGTAGGGTTTTCCCCACTCTGTCCCTAATATTTCAGTTCTACATTGTAAAGTTTTAAGAACTTTTTCAAACTCAGCATGACTTAAATTATGAAGAGCTGCATCATTCTAATTAACCAGATGAAATGATAACACTCAGTGTAAAAGTATTCAGAATTGCTTTATGCTGGGCATATGATGCCTAACAATCAAAACCAACCTTTTTGAAGCTTTCAGAACGTCCACCTTTAGCTAAAGACAAAGGTGGGAAAAATTGAACCACAGTAGTAAACATCTTGGGAAGTTAGAAGCACGTGAAAGGGTTTAGGACAAGGATTGTCTTCCAGTCATAGTTATCGTAGGTTATAATCTGTGCAAGTGCAGTAATAAGATACCACCAAGGCTGGAGAGACCATGTTTTGTTAGTACTTGTTGCATAACAGAGCTTTATAGAAACATTAATTAGCGCCGTAACATGTCTGTAAAGCAAGTAAAGCTTAGAGTGTGGGGTTTTTATTATTTCATTTATGGAAATTAAACCATAGGTTAAATGTGGTCTTGGGCAAGTTATAACAGCTGCCAGGAAGGCCTATGCTGGAAATCAGGAGTTCCCACCACCCAACTGCGTGTTTATCCTGTTGAAGTCTGTTGTTTCCTACTTCGTTACTTACTACTAAATTTCTGTTAGTTAAAACTACTTCTACAAAATACGCTCTTCTGTTTGTTCTGGTTTTGTTTGCCTAATGGTACAAGGAACTGTTTTTCATGTTGGGAATATAAGAGAAAATTACCTATTGTATGTAGAATCTGATATCTTAAAAAGATAAATGAGAAGAACCACCTTGTTGGGATATAAACCCCATGTAAAATGTCTAATATATTTTGTCTGGAATATTAATAGCAGTTGTTTGTGAGTGTTCTCAATGTAAACTGGATGGTTAAAAAAATGGGAAGGAGAGAGCTAGCAGTTTTTAATTGCATGAGCTCCTTATTATAAAGATGTAAGAAAGGCTCACAGGGCAAAGAGGTAAGGACGTGGATTTTGCAGTTTAGAGTAAACTTCCTATAGGGAGAGGAATTGCTGTCTATGTAGAACCCAGGTATGCCATCATTGTCAATTAAGATAAAAAGGGCCTTAAGCCTTTCTTAGCTGAAGGTGTGTGTGTGTGCATGCATGTATTCCATGCATATGCATAGGGGTAGTATTTTGGTGTTGGAACTGGACTGAATTCTACGAGTTTGATCATGAACTGTCTGTCATGTTCTTGGGCACCTTGGGAAGATCATCAGAAATGAGAAAACAGTCTTGTCTTTTTTCTTTGTATTAAAAGATTATCTTGCTGATTGTCTTTTTTAAAAGACGGCCTCATTCAACATTAAATAAAGATGTTACTGAGGTTTAATTTATTTTTCAGAAAAAGAAGATACACAACAGTAGATACTTGCTGCTGTAGAGACAGGAGACTAGAAAGTTGTGTAAATACTTGCCCTGAGGAAGGGTCCCCTTTGTTCATTTTCTGAATCTGCTTGGCCTCTGCTTGTGTACTGCTGTTCAGTTTGAGCCACCTCCTCCGTAAACTTCCAGAGCTCTACTTCTTGCTGTGGCTGAGTTAGCATGCTACAGCTCCGTGTCTCCTTCAGGACATGGGCACTTGACAGTGTGACCAGTGATTCTAGATCTCCTGGATGGAGTGTGCCCCAGGTTGCTTCTAGCTTGTGCTTCTGCATTTCTTGGGGAAGGTGAGGGAAAGGTTGCATGCCTAGGTCTTGTTCTGAAATAGGATTAGGATCCAGACCTGGAAACTTAGAAGCATATGTGAGTCCTCCAGTTTACACATAAAACTCTGTATCACTAAATGTTGTAGTACTGGTTGCTCAGAATCTACTCTTTTTCTATCTTTAGTTCAGCTCTTAGAAGTGGTGGTATCCAGGAGAGCTGTACTTCTGATCATTGGAACTGAGTACTTCAAATGTTTGCAGCTGTGCTTCTTGGAGGTTTTCTGGTCACAGCCAGTTCCTGAGGCCTGTGCTTAAACAGTTTTGTGGCTTTGAGTTTTACCAAGTTCTATTTATTTACATTGTGCATACAAAGCCTAACTATAACATACTGTCTCCAAATGTTGTTTCTTTTCATTCTGAGACCATCATTTCAGTAAAAGCAGTATCAATCTCCTTCAAACTATGTCTAAATCAAAATTTAATGTCTGAGTTTTAAAGGGACAAACTGCTTTGACCCCATGTGACTGACCTATTCATTAGTCCTTTTCAATTTATCCTTTGATGTGGTTTTTAAACAATTCAGAATTGAAAAACTGAAAGCTTGAGAAGCGTGGTTTTACCTTTGCTGTTCTTGCTACTGTAATATAAATACTTTTGAATAAATAAAGTAAATAAAACTTTTGAATTTCATGTACAGGAAATAGATGGGCTTTTGTAGTGGGAAAGGGCTCTTGTTAGCCCTTGGTGGTAATTCTACTCTGCCTTACTTTTCACTCACTGCCCTTGGGAAGTGGGTAGAATGACAGGGTCCAAATTCTTGTAGACTTTGTCTGCATTAGCAAGCAGCATGGAGCCGATGTATAGACAAAACCCTTTGGGTCTGATGACCTGAGGCCCAGGGTATGTGTGTTTCAGGGCTTAGTGTTTTATTTTGGACAAGGTGTAGTCTAGTCTTGTGGAATGAACGCCAATATGAGGCTGAATACTTCTTGGAGTGCTCATGTTTTGAGTTTAGCTTTTTATTATTTTTTTCTTTACGTCTTAGATGGTCCCACAACACAAACCAAACCTCTGTAAGTGCAACTGGTATGACAGCTTCGAGAGAGGCTGACCTGAATCAGCAGTAATGCAGACTTTGAGCACAATTTTTGTCTCCTGGCCATGGTTGGCAGCCAACCTCCCTCCTGTGAGACGAGGCTGTAAAAGAGCTGTGAGAAGATGAGGGAACTGTTAGCTGCTGCCTGCTGTACACATGTGACCGTGCCATGTGCCATTCCCTCATTTTGGTGAGGAAACTCAAGTCCACAATTAATATGAAGTGAAACCTACCCAGCCTTTTCTTTGTGAGACACTTGGGACTTCACTGGAAACAAGCTTAAGATGGTACATAGTCTGTTTCATACGAATACTACAATTATAGTATAGAATTAAGACAGAACAAAAAAAAGATCCTTAAAAGAAGCTTGTCAAGATATTGTGCTCCCACACTGGAGCAGATGACAGATTGATAGTGAACTTGTTCAGCTCACTGCAGCAGTTAGTGTTAACAAAAGAAGCAGGGCATGTGGTAAAGTTGTTGTAAATCTACAGCGGATAAAAGGTCCTGAACACTTCCCTTCTTAACAGAGAATCAGAAGGAGCACAGAAAACTGAGGTGTTTGGGTTTTTTTTTTCCCTCCTCCCTTTCAGTTTGTTGGCTGGGTTTTTTCTGTGTGTACTGTGGAAGTGGAGTAGAAAGCTGTGTAGGTGCCAGGGAAAGCTGTGGTTCATCTGTCAGTTGTGCACTGTCTGGTTCTGCACATGTGCAGGAACAAAGTGATGTACTGACAGTGAAGTAATGCTTTGATACTTACAGTACTAGTCTTGCACCTCTCTTCTTATGGCCACTCTTCCTGAGCATGGAGAAGGGAATAGCTGGAAGGGGGCATGCTCCCCTCTCCTTCCTCTCCTGTGAAGTGAGAGAGCAGGGCAAAGTGGCTGTGTGTATGGGATCAGTGGGCTTCTCAACCTTTGGAAAAGCGGGGACTGTAATGAGGGGTGGGGTTCTGCTCCATGAGGCCTTGAGAAGAAGAGTGCAGCTTTCACCATGAAGGGCTGCTTGTGCCAACTGATCCTGCCTTAAAGCAAGCTTGGATTGCCTGGCAGCTGTAGGATTTGTGGATGGTAGCTGAAAAGGGGCACACACCTCCCTCAACTGCTTCCTTGTTCAAATTCGGTAGTACTGGGTGTTAGCAGATTATCGATGGTTCAGGTGGTCAAGTCAGTCCCTGCTCTGTAACTGGTATGTTAGTTGTTAGACTGATACTGGGTTGGGTTTGAGGTTTCTTTTTTAGTTGATTTTTTGTTTTGCCTTTAAAAGCAGCAGTAGTTGTGTAGCCTAATTTATTCCTAGAAAATAAATCCTGTGTGTTGACTATAGAAAGAAAGCAAATCTTTAGCATTTCTCCACATCTTTGACTGCACACAGAGGGGGAACAAGCATTTTACATGTCAGTAAGGGAAGATGTTCATTTAAATACAGAGCTAAAAATAGGTCTGCTTGGGCATGTTCTTTTTTTTTTTTTTTGTGAAGTGCAGATAGTAATCCCTGCATATGGGGAATTGTTTTGTGTCCTATGGCAAGATTTTCTTTTTTTTATAATTTAGATCAGGTTTTTATTATCTCTAGATGGCAGTTTAGGCTTGGATTTTCAGAGAAGCTCAACTGAATTGTGAACTCCTATTGAGAGTTGGTTGGATTTAAGAAAACTTTATTGTACTTAGTGTTTTGCTTACTCTATTGTGATTAATAGCTTTTTCTCCAGTCTTTCTCTTTTATGTAACACTTAAGTTGTCTGAATCCTGCATCCAGTTAAATATTTCCAGTTGCCTTTTTACTGAGCTTGTCTTAGTTTGTTCAGTGTCCTGCATATTTATTATGGAGTATTTTGTAACAAAATGAGTAAGCACTGTACTGAGAAATGTTAAGAGAATTGAAAGGATTGCATACTGGAGTGTTAACCACTCCAGCAGCAAAAATAGTGTGTAACGTGAATCTGGTGGTTTCCTTGGCTTAGTCTATTTTGTAGTGAATGATTTTTATTTTTATTTTTATTTTTATTTGTTGGCACTGGAATGATAAAGGGATTTGTAGCATGTGAAATGTTTGTATTGTCAGAATATGCATAGTTATGGTCTCCTATAATTAAATGCTTTAAAATGTCTCTCAGATTGTACAGTCTTAACTATTTATATTATATAAACTCCAGTAAACACAACATGAATGAAAATGCCAAGTATCGCACAGCGTGTTATATTCTTGTTACTGATAGAATAATGCATCCTTTTGCTGAAGTTAAACTTTTGAAGTATTTGAGTACAGCTGCTATTCAATTCTGATAAGTCTTGGCATTTAGAGATTATACTATGAAGATACATAGAAAATAATATTAATAAAGTAGTTTATGTTGCCATTAGGTTAAGAGAGAAACTGGTTTTTTTGTGTGTTTGTTTTAAAAGAAATATGTCTGCTAAAAGCATTGTTTTTTGTTTCCCTCCCTTCCTGGAGGTCATGTTTACATGCCAGTGTGGGAATGAATCTGATGGTTTGAAGTGGACAGCAAAGAATTCCAACACATGCTTTCATTTGAAGAATATTTAGGGAAAGAATTCCTTAAGACCATATAGTTATGATAAAAACAAGTTCCTGTGTAGAAAGACACAGATGGTTGTAATACTACCTCCATTAATAGTGTAGAGGTCACACAGGTTTTCTGCAGTTAATGTAATTTCTCGGATTATATAAGGTAATTTCAACTTTTTTTTTTTTATGGAATGGTCTTACAACAAGGTTGTATCACCCTTAGTTGCAAATTCCTCTCTTCCCCTTCTCAATGAATATTTAGAATTATTGGATGTATTTCTATTAAACTTTTCAATTTTTGAAACCTCTTTGGTGTGAGATACTCAGAGAAGTAGTTTCTCGGAAAAGCATTACCTTCAGTTAGCTTTTGTAGTTGCATCCTCAGTCCGGACAATGACTTAATACTTAAAATGGTATTCAGAATAAAAGCATAAAATTAAGTGGTGAGCTAAGTGGTAGGGTAATTTGGAGAACAGGAAATTCTAAAAAACATTGCTCTTCTTCAGGATGTCAGCACCATATTCAGATTTTTCTGAGGGAAGCTGGAATATGCCTCTTTCCTTTCAGAACCCACAACTTGTCGCCTTCCAAGGAAAGCACTTCACTGCTTTTCTTCTGGAATCGGTGGGGGATCATCTCTCTATCTTTCAACCCAGCAGGAGTTAAAGGTGCCTTTGTATGACAGCTTTTTGTTTAGGATGTGCATTCAACCAAGAGGAGCTTTGGTTTCCTTGTGTGCTTGGGGAATAAAAACCTTGAATAAATGAAATAAGGCAGTATTTGTTATGCCTTTAACAGTATTCCTATGTTGCATGTAAAGGAACTTGAACATTCCACCCTCTGCACAGACGTATCTATGTCATAGTGTTGGTTTTTCCCCTTTCTGTAAATCGATGCCTGCATCATTTCTCAACCATTTTATGCTGGAATCTGAAACAGCTCTATACTTAAAATCCTCTTTCCAATTGCTGTATTTTCTATTATTTTCCCTCTGGCATGTATTGTGCCCAACAGGATTTACGCACTCCTGTGGGAGAAGTTGATATATCATGTGCCAATGTGCACTGTGATGAAATTTGTCGGAAGTCAGTGCATTCTGTTTAAACTGGTGCTGGACTACTATGTGTGCTCAAGAGGAGGAAAAAAAAGGTAAATTTCATGTGGAAAAAGAAAGAAATCAGGTCGATGGGTGCATTAGAAATAGCATAACACAACACTGTTGTAGTGTAATTGTGTTGAAGTATTAGAAATGGAGGAACGACATTGAAAAATGCTAGTGGACATTTAAGTACAAACCAACAGCAGTTGCTTGTTAAAGCAAATGCTTAAAGGTGGAGCTGGGGCTAAAAAGCTAGAAACTTGGGTGCAGGAAACTTTTGGGACTTTTAAATTTGTTTTTTGTGAGTTTATCACTGAAAAATATATTTTTGTGAATTTCTGTTATCCACAGGGAAATAAACTTGTAAATATGGTGTTACTTTTGAAGAAGTTAAAATAAGTGATTAGCATAGGAATGAGATTGTAATGATCTTAATCAAAGAATTAGCATTAGTTTAATATTAGTTTATTACAAACATTTTTAGGACAAGTGGAGTCAGTTATATTTGTATTTTGATTCATTTGAAGAGACGAAAGAGAAATTTTTATTTAAACTCCTTCTATGCATGACAATGTTTTATACTTACTGATTCCAGATAATAAATTGTGCTTAATTTAGAATGTATTAAAACAAATACATTCTGTATATGTAGAAGTTTTAAAATATTTGTGTTTTGAAACTATTATAAACCTTTTATTTTAGGTCTTGCTTCTGCAAATATTTATACACACTTTAACTGTAATGACACGAACACATGGACTGAAAAGTGTGTATGTATAGATCACTCCCAAACCAACATAAGATGTTTTGGAAAGGGTGTGTTTAAACCTAATGGTAATGTTATTTTACCCTTGCTTTCTGAAATAATGTCACAAATACAACCATACCAGGCCTGATATGCATTTGTCAAACCCAGAAGTAGTCTGTCTGAGAGAGCGGTGAGCAGTAGTTGATCAGGGAAAGATGGATAAAAAGGATGAGCATTTTGGGGTACAGCTTTGGCCTTTTTGTGATTTAGGTACTTCCAAAGCAAATGTGTCACTGTGGCTTTATTTTTAGTAGATACAGATTGCATGGTCTTAAAACGTAAAACCAATGTAGAAGAATCCTTGTTCCTTCCCCTCTGCTGGGTCTGGCTGAGCTGGAGCTCCTTTTCCCATGGCAGCCCTCAGAGCACTGCGCTTTGCGTTGGTACCTAGAAAGGTGTTGGTGACACTCCAGGGTTCTGGCTACTGCTGAGCAGTGCTGGCACAGCACCAGTGATGTCTCTCAACATTCCCTTCCCTCCATCAATAGGCTGGGGGTGGGCAAGATCCTGGGAGGGGACACACCTGGGACAGCTGACCCAAAGTGTCCAAAGGGATATTCCATATCATATGGCATCAGCTCAGATAGAAAGGCTAAGGAAAGGTGAAGAAACAGAGGGCATTTGTTACTTACAGTGTTTGCCTTCTGGTGCACCCCCTATGTGTGCTGAAGCGCCATTTCCTGGGAAGTGGCAGAACATTGCTTGCTGATGGGAAGTATAGAATAAACCTGGGTTTTTTTTCTCTTTACTTGTGTGCACGCAAACTTTTGCTTTAGTAAACTGCCTCATCTCCACCTACGAGTTGTTTTCAATCTTATTTTCTTTCCCCTGTCTAGCTGGGGACTTATAGAGCAGCTTAGTAGGCACCTGGCATTCAGCCAAGGTCAACCTCACCACAAATGTCACTTCTGGAAAGTGAGGAAAGATTGGTTGTATTGTCTATGCCTGGCCTTCCAATGTGGCCAACTTCTGTGGCAGAGCAAATTTTGGATGTTGAAGCGAAGTGGCTCAAAGAGCAGATCAGTCAACCTCTGACAGAAAAATCTATTGAGACTTATTAAATGCAAAACCAGCACTCTTGCTCAAGAAGTTGCTGAGCCTCTAATTCTTAAAAGCTGTAGTGGTATAAACTTTTATTGTGTCTCACCCTGTCCTTAAACATCCACCTTAGTACTGGAGGGAGAAGACTGTTCTAAGTGGATCTTTAATCTGACCCACTAAGCTTAGTCTCATTATTTGCGTCTTTGCCAAGCTCCATCTTGAATTTCCAGTCATGACCTCCTTGAATTGAATAGGACCAAGGCAATTGCCTTTAACAGCAGTATATTGGCCCGATTTTCTGTTTTGAACTTAATACTTCCACGCTTCAGTTTTTGGAACCTTAGCTTTATGGAAAATACTGGTGTTTTCAGTTTTATGGGCCATTATTGTTGTCTTCAAACAAAATAATTAGGTCATTCATTTGGCACACTACAGCTGTCTTGGACATTTTAGAAACTAAACTGCTGTATTATGTCAATTAAAATGTTCATTTTAATTCTTTCCTAAAAACGTGATCTTTTATCCAGTTTTGTGATCTTCTATTACGCAACATTGATGAAGGACTTCAGTCAAAGGGTTCATTGCTGTCAAGATCTAACGGATGGGGTTTTCAACCTGTTGTCACTGTTGTTTTATAACTTAGTTGCTGGATCTCCTGATGTTTGTTTTGTTAAAGGCCAGTTAGAGCAATGCAGTTTGTTTTGCTGCAGAGCATTTGCTTCATCTACATGTAATGTGTGTACAAACTTCCAGGGTTTACGTTCCTGTCAGTGAAGTAAGATTGTTCAAGTCTATGTGGGCAAAAAAGATGAGGTATTTTCGAAACAGGTTCTGTTTTTAGATTTATGGTTTTAAGTTCACTGCAACCTTCACTTTAATAAGTAGAAACTCAAGCTTTTGTCGGCTTCTGCAGCACAACTTTGGTTCTTAACGACAGGAAAGAGTTGCAGATTTTTCAGGGTTGTCTTTTGTGTACATGTACATTGTTACTTCACTTTTGGGAGGAGATACGCTGTGATCAGTGTCCTAGCAGAGTGGATATTTTGTCATATTGACTTTTGGTGTGGTCTTCTTAGCTTACTTCTGTGTTGAGTCATCGGTTTTGAAATAACTTCTTGAGAAACTTAGTGGTTACTATAGGTGCATGTCCATAAACCTTCAGAAATACATTTTCAGTATGAATGTTTTTTTAATGTAAAAATGGGACTTCTGAAAGTCTTGCTTTTTTTTTTTACAGAATTTTTTGAGATGTTTTTCTAAAGCACTCTCAGCTGTGCCCAAATTCTTTACTGTGATTTTTGCACATTTTCTACAGATGACCCAGGTGATGGCATCACTCTTCTGGTCTTAAGAGTCTCTGCAAAGCCTGTGAAATTTAATTAGAATTTTAGGCTCCTGAATTTATTTTCCAAGATATGATTTATTTCAGTCGTGTGCATATAAATGAGTTTTCACTGTTTCTAGCAAAATCTAAGTTTTAGAAATAAAGCACAAGGAAGACTTAACTTGTATGTTACAGCACATGCTTGTTGCAAATCCCTTCTCAAGTTTACAGTGAAAATGGTCTTCAGTCTTCCAGCAGTCAAAGACAAGACAAAGGTCTCAAAAATAAACAAATAGATGTGAGCAAATGATTGTTTTTGTGTTGCCAGGGAGATGCATAATATGCAAATAAGGTAGCCTAGCTAAGTATTATTGAAAAGAAGAGAAGTTTCACATGGAGGGGAATGTGTATGTGAGGAAAAACCCCATGGAAAACTCAGGTTTAAGTTGTAGGGCAATTCTGGTGTCATGTGCAGTTGGTGTATATGATAAATCTGCCAGCTGACAAACTAGTCCTCCAAACTAACACAGTCCCATTCTAATGAGTTAATTAAATATATTCTTGTGCCTTTAATTTATTTTTATGTATAGAAGTATGTATTAGAACTTGATTGAAGTGTCAAGTACTCTAATTTATTTGGACAAGGGCTGTGGACTGACTTTTTTAAAAATAATATAATTGTATGGTTGGATATATCTGAATATGGTGCAGTATGCTGTGTTATAGTTTAAAATGTGATCTCACCTATTCCAGTAAAAAAATTATCACCTGACATATAATTTTGTCGATTTTAAAGGATCTTTAACAATATTAAAAATATGCTTAGTTTGTAGGAACAAAGTAGCTCGGCCGTGATTTCTTTTTTATACATGCTTTATTGTATGCCATCTTTAATATGACTAATGAAGAAATTATTTTGTTGACTATCTTAGAATCATATTTTAATATTAAATCGTGTCCTTTGGATTAGAGAATTAATTTGTTTTGCCATCTTTATGTGATGTAAATTTAAGCATCCAAAATAAATCCTCAAATCAGACAGGCCTTTGCAGTATCATGTATATATATGATCAGCAATTGCTTTTGCTTTTTCCCCTCCCATCCGTTTTTCTGATGGGATATGCTGCTTCTCCAAGTTTCTTGTTCATTCAGAGTGGAATTGATCCTGCATTAACTAGGTCTACAAGCTGGGTGTTGAGGCTAGGCTGGTTATTCAGACTCCCTCTGTAGTCACTAGATAGAGCAACAAAAAGCAGTATAATTAATCCTCTCTGAAGGCAAATTGTATTTTGAAGAATCTGATCCCTTTTTACTGGTGGTACAAAGAATGTATAGAAGCTGGTCTGGGGTAATCTCAAGCACCTGTCTGTTTCTTCTTAGGTGTAGCAATGTTTTTGTAGCAGCAGTTCACATCTCGTGTTGTTACAGTGGGGGTACTGCAGGGGAATGTCATTTGGGTTTTAGAGGGGGAAGGGTTGAATTGTTTCGTGCTCCTCTGCATCATTTTGGTGATCTATAATGTGGCAGTAGGTATTCATTCTAGGTACCTATGCAGCATCTGATTTTAAAATAGTAGTAAAATGAATCCCAGCCTGGCTCTGTAAAATTCTGTAATCTGTGTAATACTGTTTCATCAGATGCAGTTTGGGAGGTTAGAGGAGGAGTGATACTGAGAAGAAAGGAGGAAGATTTGAAATAATGCTATATTTCTTGATTTAACTAGTGCATTTCCTATTGTTTAGATCCAGCATTTTACTTTTTGAAGTTGTTCAAATGTTGTGCATGTCTGTTGTGCAATAAATCAGTAAAAGTTATACCAACTTGTATAATATCTTTTGTGGAGCTTAGCAATATTTCTCTCTCTGACTCCAATTAACATTAACAATTAATACCTTTTTTTATTGTGGGGAGGGTTTGCATTTTCCTTCACACTTTGTTTCAAAGGTACTTTTTAAAATGTCTTTTCTTAGCTAACTGTGCACCGCCGTGCCAAAATGGAGGGATGTGCCTGCGACCTCAGCTTTGTGTGTGTAAACCAGGAACAAAAGGTAATTCCTGTGAGGATACAGTCGTGCAAGACACATCTTCCACTGGAGGCCGGAGCCCCGTTGTTCCCCCATGGCCCATACCCCAGCAGGCTGCCCAGCAGTCCTTCTCTCAGAAGGTGCAGGTCCCACCAAAGGTTGGCCCTATGACTCAGATGGCATTCACAATCAAGCAGAAGCCTCCTGTTGGGTTAACTCAGCAAATGCAACCACAGTAAGTGTTTTCTTTGTTTTCAAAGAAGTCCAGTATGTTAGATTTATGAAAAGTTGTTCCTTGCAAGTGTTTTCAAAAAATCATGTTGGGAAACTTTCACAGATTTTTTTAGAACAGCTTCTTGTTTTAACTGTAAGATTTCAGTGGATGTTTAGACTTCTATTACTTATGAGCCAGATTTCCTTACCTGAACAGAATAACCCATATTATCAGTCAACTTCTATTTTCCTTAGAATATTACTGCTGTACTAATTTTGGAGGAATTATTCTTAATTTACACTGGTCACCTTTTGAGTTTAGCCTGGAACAGAGTCTGACATGGAATTCTGACGCCTTGAGTAACTGAGGAGAGTAAGATTTGGTGCTTGTGTTCTGTTCTGGTTTCTTGTATTTGCATTATGTTTTCTCTTTTAATATTAGGGTGCATGGCTGTGCTACTTCTGCTTGTTTGTGTTTGAGGTTCAGGATTTTATCTGACTGCTATAAGCAACAAAGAAACGCCCATCTTGTTGGAGAATTTTTTCTCTGGCTCTTTAGTAGCTGGTGACTTAGCCAGTCTTTGATATTCTTTCTCTGAGCTTTAAGTACTTAATGTGAGTCTGAACTTTCTCTAGTTGTACTCTTGTTTTTATTGATGGGTCCGACCTTCTTTTGTTTCAAGACCCCATTTGATATGGGGTGAGGGAGGTGCACAGCAGGGTGGCAATCAAGTCGAATGTGAGCAGTTTTCGGTCTTTTCAGCTACTGCTGTCTTTCCACTTTCAGGTGGAGTCAGTGACAAAAAGTGTTTCTGTCCTGTAACAGGTATTGCTTTTGGAGAGCTGTAAGGAGGGTGTAGTCTGTCTTGCTTCTAGTCTCCAGAGCAAGATAATCAGAGCTAGGAAATAAATTGTGTTTTCCTGTGTTCAAGACTGTAAAAATGAATGTGGAAGTGTGGTGAGTGATTATAATAGAGTTCTGCACCTGAGTAGTCATAGACTCCTGACAACAAAGTTAATCCTGCCACTTCCCTTCCAAAGCTGCATCTGAGAACAGAGATCATTGGACATTGCTGATGTTGCTATTTGTTGTCTCATAACCTCTTTATCAGGTTTTTTTCCTCCTAAACCCTTCTAATTTTTTGTCCTGTTGTCCTAGTTCATCTAACTGTGGATCCACAAGCTAAACTGGGTTCCTACATGTCTTAAGAAGATACATTTACCTGAGTTCCCTTGGAGTTCTAAGCCCTAAGCCACTAAGTTCTTTGAGAAAGGTAGAAGGAAAAGCAGCGGGGTCTTTAGGTACAAATATATCCACAGTCTTGAAAGACAGAGAAATTGCTACCCAATTTTAGTATTTCATAGTACTCTGAGTCCAGTTTCATTCCTATCAATGAAGCAAGGATTATTGGAGTGACTAATATGAAGGGGAAATTCCCAGTAAAATCATCAGGCTTTTTTCCTCTTCCTTCCTACTATGACAGTTGTTGGGCTATGATGCTCAGAGTATTTCTAGAGGATGCCTACAGCATTTCATGCTTCACGAAAATCTCTTTACCGGCTTGCATGAGACATCATCACAGAGGAAGCAACTTCAGACTGACAAAACCAGTCATCTGTTATCTGCTATCCAAAGTGCCTCTGCATGCTTCCGTATGCAGTGGGCTTTGTTGTTCACGTGACCCTCCTCAGCCTAAGGATTTTCTCCTAACTCTGTTGAGAGACTTTTTCAGGTAGATAGAACTGTTATTCTTTGAGATCACATTAAGGTAAATCTATTTCAGCCAGCTTAATATTGGCATGGGAAAATGGAAAACTAAGTCTCTGGATTCACGAGAATGCAGTAGCCAGGTGTAGGAGCTGGAAGTGGAGAGGAAATGGACTGTTTCACAAACCAAAGCAGTTGTTTCAAGTGCAGCAGAAGGTGGATGTTTAGACACAGCTGTTGAAATGAGTGCCACTGGTAGTTCCCGTGTATGACTATGAGGACAATTTACAGGGCTGAAAGATCCTTCTGAGGTCGCGTCTCTAACATTGGCAGGGAGTAGACAGGCTAGTTCCTGTTTCAATTACTCTTTGAATACCTTGTATGTTGTGTGAGGCTGCCCAGATACTTTTGGAATGGCTTTTTCTTTTCCCATTCCTAGAAAGTGGAGTCATCCATTGTCGGTGTGGTTGGTGTGCCGATCTGGACACTGCTGCTGTGCAGTCAAGGACTGAACTGGTGAGAGCCAGGGCAGAACCCAACCTGGAGCACCTAAATTAGCTCCTAGAGGGGGCTTGCCTATACAGAGCTTCTGTTTTGCCATCCTCTATCAATTTTTTTGTTTTGTATAGGAATGCAACTTTTCCAGCTTCGGTCATCAAGATGTGTTCATGCATGTTTTCTTAGGATCATGGTGGCAATGATATTTAGGACAGCAGGGAATTCATTTATTTCTTTCCAGGTATCTTTTTTTTGAAGAATAAGGTGCTGAACAGAAGGAAAGCTGAAGAGAGATTAATTTCCTGGAATATCCTGAGTTCAGCAAGTCTGTCATAGCTCTGCTCTGAAGATGAATATACCGTCAGGTACAAGGTCTCATCTCAGAAAAATGTTAGCAGAAGGTATAGATGGCTGTAATTGAAAACAAGTGGTGTTTCAGAAACAAAAATCTGCTTCTTATTGGAACCTGTAGGGAATTCTGATCTCGGTAACAGGCATGCTTTGTGGGCCTGAATTCCTATGATAGCTCTCCAGTAACTCTGGGTGTTCCTTTCACATCTTGTGTTCTTACTTGTTGGCAATAGGATAGCTCCAACAGCTCGATTTTGTGCATTTACCATCTGTGAGAGCAGACTTTTTTTTTTTTAAAGGGACCTTTCTAGTACAGTTTTGGAAATGGTCATGAGAAGGAGTACAGCATCAACCAGCTGGAGCTCAATAATACACTGAAGTGTCACAGCATTGCTTCTTCAGCCTCTTTTGGAGGCAGCTGGTGATGAAATGTGCAAGTCTGCTTTAATGTTGGGCAAAGCAAAGCTCATCAAAGGAGTGGTGAATGCACAGACTTCATGTGACAAATTTGGACTTACTGGTGTGTCTTAAATGTGCCCAGAAATCTTTGCTGAGAGTCCCCTCCAAACCTGTGTTCCTGGGTCACTGGGTCTAGTCCCATGCTATTACAGGCAGATGTATTGACTGCTAACTTTAGTAAACCTATCAACTGGTGTCTTAAAGCTGTTTTATAACTTCTGTTCAAAGACTTAGTGTTTTTTCCTATTTAAACTATTTTTTCTCAGTTTTAACTAGTTGATGGCATATCAGTGTGAATTAGATTGAAAAAAAAAAGTGCCTGAGAGAAGAACTGGGCATGCTGTTGAGACCCTACTGAAATTGACAGTGTTGGACAGTCATAACTGTGAAAATAGAATACATTCTTTGTATAATATATAATTGTAAGTTAAATGTTTACATATATATTTAAAATCTGTAGAGATTATTGACTTTCTATTGTATAAACTCCTGTAGGCTGAGGATTACTGTAAAGTATAAGAGACTGCTCTTTTGGCTATTTCCTGTCTTGCATACTAGTTCTTTTTTGTATCTTTGCCTGTGTGTAATTTATTTTTTTAGAACTTCTGGTTTTAAGATTGGTTAATATGATGATGTATCAGGTGATGGTCTAAAAAAAGATTATAGACAGGCTTTTTGAAAGTTAGTAGCTAGTGCAAAAGTAAATATTTCTAGAGAACATCTTTTTTTACCACCACTGTGATAGTTTTGTACTAAAGATGTACAGAGCAAGTGAAAACTCTCTACTTGCAAGAGCCCTGCACTTGAACTTAATTGTGAGGTCTGTTTTAAAATGCTTTATGGAAGGTCTTGATCGTGTTGAAATTTTGTTGAAAAATATCTTGACTTTTTTTTTTTAAGGAAACCTTTTTAAGAAAAGGAGGGATAAAACTTGGGTTGAAAGTACAAAGCAGTCTGGTCCAACCCTTCGCTTATAGCAGGATCACTTAGAAGAGGCTGCTCTGCGCTTTGTGCGGTTGAGCTTTGAATACTTTCAAGATTGCAAGGTTGGAGATCTCCGGTATTTGTGCACTTCTGTTGCAGAGTTTGGTCACCTTCAGGAAAAAAAGTGTATTGAAGTTTCCATTGTTGCATATTTATTGTTACCCGGTGTCTTTTTGCTGTATGCCTCTGAGAAGCCTGGCTCAGTCTCCTCTACAGGTTCTCAAGAGGCAGTTGTAGATTGCAATATCATCCCCTTGAGCTGTTTTTTTTTTTTAGAGCTGAGAAATCTTTCTCCTCATATGCTGTGTGTTCCAGTCCCTGACAGTCTTGGTGGCCCTCTGCTGGCATTGCTTCACTGTGCTGGTGTCTTTCTTGATATGGGGTGTCCAAAACTGGTCACCATGTTTGAGATGCAGTCTCACAAGTGCCTGATGGAGGGAGTCATGACTGCCTTGACCTGTATGGCTGTGCTGCTGCTAACGCAGCCTGGTATATGACTGGCATTCTTCACATGCAGATACGCTGCTGACATGTTCACCTTGTCCACTAGGACCCACTTTTTGTAGGGCTGCTTTCCAGCCATTTTGGTGCCAAATCTACACTCTTGCACGGCGTTGCTGTATCTCTCTTTGTGTTTGCCTTTGAACTCTGCAAGCCCATTTCTCCAGCCTGTCAAAATTTCTCAGGCTTCAGTGTAACAACCACTCCTCCATATTGGAAGTGTGTATAATTGCTAAGACTGTATTTTTCCCCTTCTCCAGGTCATCAAGCAAGTCATTGAACAATATTGATCCAGTATTGATCTCTAAGGAAAAAAAATAGTCACTTAATCTCCTATGAGTTGGATTTCCTATCGCTGAATACCACCTATTCAGACAGAGTTTTTGCACCCAGTTATAGTGATCCACATTTCATCAGTTTTTACATAAAGAGATGACAGTGTCAAACACATTGCTAAAATCCAGGTTAAAAAGGTTGATCATGCTCCTTCATGCACTGAGCTAGTAATCTCATGCACTGAGCTAGTAATCTCATGCACTGAGCTAGTAATCTCATCATAAAAGTCAAACAAAATCCAAGCAAACGAAACAAAAAAACTTTAATTCAATCTAAAAACTGGAAAGTGTTTGACTTCCTGGCTTCTGGAAGTTTTAGTTCAGTTGTTTTTCTGTAGTTGTTGTTCTCTGTTGGTGATGCTCTTGCCCTTCAAAGCCAGGAACTTGTGTGATACACTGCATTCTTTCTTCAGGAGAGGAGATCATGTGCTCTCTTGGTCTACACAGAGGAGCTGGAAGCAACTGAAGTGTAGTTCCAGTGATGATATCTTGGAAAGTATTATTTTTGATGCTAGGCTAAATATTCCATATTAGTATTTTTAAATCTGATTTTTCCTGTTCCTAGGCACATGCATGTATTTGTGCTCAGAGCTGATACAACTAAGTGTACTTGAGGGTGTTGAGCCAGCCATGACTACGCTATTAAGATAGAACCATGGATTGTTACCTGGTGCTTCAGAGCTTTGGTCTGTAAGTCATGGACTACTCGTTCTGCCCTCCTAGAGCCCAGTGACAGAGATGTTTGAGCTTGTATTGGCACCATGTGCTTCGCAGCACTGGGGTGCTAACTGTTCACAGACTTAAAAATTTAGCTGCAGTGGTCAGAGGTGAGATTTTTCCAGTAGTTCTTGAGCTCACTGCTTTGTGTCAGGGAGATGAAAAACGGGCATTCTGTCTGCAGGTTATGCTGGTGACCGCATCCCTTCAGTATAGATTTCTAACATGTAATGAGCTCAGGGTGAGCTTGTTTTAGGTTTGATACTGGAAGGTGGCTCCAGGGAGAATCAGGAAAATAACTTTCCCAATGTGAGCTATTTGGGGTGGATTCTGAGATGCCTTTTGCCCAGTGATATCAATGAGAGACTTGCTGCAAGGAAACAGTGTACCCTAATAGCCATCAGGTTATTCATGTTCTTCCTAATAGACTTGTAAAGAGTTTATGCAGACTAGTTATCCATATTATCCTGTAATGCACATTCCTCTTGAGAACGTCAACATACATTTCCCTCCCACAGTCCCAGCAACTTGAATACACTCCATGAGGTAAAGTTAACTTTCTAATTAACTTGTCATTAAGTTTGGTGGTTTTTTGAGTGCTACTGGAATATGCTTATGCTCCTCTATGTCAGTACAGCAAAAAGAAACAGTGATTTAGGCATATTCCATGTGTGTGGAAATAGTTGTCTTGCTTTCAAGGCACTGCTTTTCAGGAAAGAAAATTGCCTCTAAACTGTACTGGTGCTATCAGCTTAGTTGAAAAGCAGACAGTAAGCCACCATATCAAGCTGTAGCGTTTTTAATTTTTTTTTTTTTTATCTTAAAAGCACATGTGCCTGACCATTCAGTGTTCACAGTGTTTGAATGCATAGGCAGGGCTTTAATGAGGCTTTAACACTTGTTACTGTTTTGCAATATGCTGCGTTCTCTTCCAAAGTGGCTTTTTCAGGTTGTGGTTTGATTTTTTGGTTTGTTGTGCTTTTTTATCTGTAACTATTGGAACTTTTACTATTTATCATCAAACAATTATTTCAGGAGATGTTGGGAAACTATCGGAAGAACTTCTTTCCAGGGGCTTGCTGGGGCAGAAGGGGCACAACTTTTCTGGAAAGCATGACAGTGTATTTTCAGTTTCACAGAGATACATTTGTATTGTTAAAGTTTGCTTTGATATATTGCTGTTGTGTCATTCACAACATTGTGGCATTCAGAACCTTGCTATTAAAAAGGCTTCTCTGTTAGCAAGTGGTTTTGATTGTAAAACAATTATGCAACAATTTTATATTTAACTGAGTCTTTTTAGCCAAACAGATAAAAGTAACCCATTCAGGTTACTCTAAGCAAACTACTGTGCAACAGTAATGATTATGGGATGTGGCTGAAATCAAAACAACGTTGCAAATAGCCATTTTCCCTGCAGAGAATGGGAATAGTTTTCATGTGATTTTTCATTCCCTTCTTTAGAGCTGTGAATAGATCTCAGTAAGCTGATTTGGAAAACTGTCTCCTGTCAGTTTCAGTCCTGTCAAATCCTGTACCTTTAACTTTCAAAGGAAGAAAAGCAAAGTGAGAATAGGTTTTATTACCGATTTCAGGTATAAAAATGTGATTTAGCAATATTCTGTCTTTAGAAAAATCTGTGTGTCTTGGTTTAATGTTGTAATGATCAAATGATCACTGAACCACAGACATTTCCCTCTGTTTCAAGTATTTTGAACTTGAAAATGTTTGTAGATGTCTTTGGTCATATCAGAAATCTTGCTGAATATTTGATCTAAAGCCCTTTAAAATAATATTAGCTGCACTTATTAGCTGATTTTTATGTCTTGTGTATCAATATAACTTTTGGTATTGTCTTAATTTCCAGTTCCTATTGAGTCTTCATTGTTAAAAACCTTATTAAATAGATAACAAAGACACAAAGAACCCCCCTTCTGGGGATTTGCTTAGTCTTATCATTTTGCTAGCGTAGCAGATAACTAGATGGATTAAGAATCTTCATTAAGATTATGTGGACTGGCCTTAGACAAAGGCAGATGTATCTTCAGGGTTGGGCTCTGTCTGATTAATTACAAATGCCTCACTGATTTCATTGTTATGAATAGCCTGTTCTGCTCATGATTTAGGAACCGTGGGAGACACATATTTCATCTCCAGTGAACTTATTTTCTTCAGTGCTAGAGTCCGAGTACTTCACTGAGAAGCAGTTTCCACTTTACCTAAGTTCCATAATGGTTGTATGCCGTGTATCCTTGTACTTTGATCAATTTTGCTCAGGAATCCAAAATTACTGTTTTATACAATGTGTAATCAGTTGCTAATCTAAGCACTTCTAATTTATTACTCATGTCATCTTGTGCTAAAGTTTAGGGGTTACTGTTCGTCAGTATCTGTTGAGACTCATAGTTCTTTTTGTGTGAGTGTAACTGGTGAAGAACACTAGGGAGATGGAGAAGGTGCTCTTCTCCTGATGTTATTGTTCAAATAAACATTGAGACTTTGCAACCAGCCAGCACTCTATTAGAGGGACTCTGCAGTAAATCCCTGTTTGTTTCCCTCTTTATCAAATTTTCCCTAAATTATCCCATGGCCTTAGAGAGCAGGGCTGGAGGACCAGAAGGTGAACTCTTGGCTAACTGCAGTGTGCAGCACGGTGTTGTTTCTCAAGGTAAGTCTGCAGGTGTGCCCCAAAGTTTTGTAGGCAATTGAATCATGACTACTTGACTTTGAGTTAAGCGACTTCCTACACTAAGCAAAGGACCTACTGTTACTCAGAAATGACTTTTCATATGTGATATATTAGGAAAATAAATATTATTTGGAGTAATAGCTCAACTAACCGTTGTAATTGCTGAAGAGAATTTCTCTGTGCTTGAAAACATAACAAAGCATCATTTCTGATGCTGAGACATGGAGCTTGTAGAACAAATAAAGTATCTGCAGTAAGCCAGTGTTTGCTACAGCCCTTTTTTTTTACTAATGTAATCTGTAGCTTTGGAATTATCTCCTTCAGATGTGTACAGGAAAAAAATATTTCCTGATAGGCTTTATCTATTGTAGTAATTTTTTTAAAAAGTACTGTCTTTAAAACTTACCATGCAGCTGGGGGACAGACTTTATTAAAGCCTCCAACCCTACTGGAGGGTATTAAAAAGAATTCTTTGTCAGCTTGGATGCTGTAAGAAATGATGTTTCAGGCTTGTCAGAGATTTTATAAGTGGTTTTATAGAAAAAAGTGCTTTTGGATATTCCATGGGCTGTTTTTTTATTTTTTGTTTTGTTAAAAAAACAACTGAAGATGCAGTTCTGTATGTTCTGTGCTAAGAAAAGAGATTCTGTTAAAAGGAGATGACAATATTAGTACATACTATTATGTCATTGGGCAGTAGGTGGCAAGCTTTGCTTTTCCTTCTACTTAGGGTTTATTTTCATCTTGCAGAATGCCAGAATTTTTAGAGGAGTGGTTTAAATTCACTGGATTATGTCATTTATTGGCAGCACATTTTTTAAACAATCTCTTTTGTTCATTGTGGATAATTGTCTTGCTATTGAATACTGAAGGAAAGCTTCTTTTCAAATGACAGATGGATGCAAATCAAGAAATGTGAGCTCTTTTGTATTGTCTCATGACTTCTGTGGGCAGATTACTAATAAACATTATACAAATGAGGTGAAGTCACAGTCAATCTGAAATTATTTGGGATCTTCCTGTTCAACTTCTGTTGTGGACCACAGTACAGTTAGGGGCAAGGGGGGACAACACTCTCTTTTAACACAATATTTTCCCATATTACTTCTATCCCTGTAACTAATACATCTAAAGAAAAAATAATAGAATAGTTATTTGTCTTTCTTATGATGTCATGTACTGTTCTGGTCTGTGTGCTCACATCCTCCCCTCCATTCCCCCATGAATTGCTGTAGCTGTCCTCACAAACTCAGCCTGCTCTGCTGATGTGTAGC
This sequence comes from Dicrurus megarhynchus, assembly GCA_013399195.1. Taxonomy (NCBI): domain Eukaryota; kingdom Metazoa; phylum Chordata; class Aves; order Passeriformes; family Dicruridae; genus Dicrurus; species Dicrurus megarhynchus. Next base: position 191,356 of record VXAD01008065.1, read on the forward strand.
ATTCAGCACGGGGACAATAAAACAGCAGCAGCAAATTGTCCAGCTAAAACTAAGGTTGTGTAGAGAGGGCAATGCTTGAGTGCTTGTCTTTATGAACTTTTTGTTGGGGATGGCTGTTAATACCCCTTCTCTGCTCAGACTTCTTGCCTAGAGCAAATGGACTGGCAGCTGATGAATTAGTGATCAGCTCTATACCTTTACCAAGGATACCAGGGTTGTAGAACCTCTACTCCTATGCAGTTCATCTCGGCTCTTTTCCAGCTTAGACATTCTCAGCTGTTCTCTAGAACAGTTTTTACCCATTAGTCAAGTTAATACTTTGAGTTGCTTCATAATGAATGTGTTAGAGTTCTTCGTGCTTTGCTATTGAAATTTTGGGCAAGTTTGTTTTGGATTAAAAAATTTACAAGCCTCTCATTCTCAGTCACTCCATCTTATGTGCACTTTATTATAATTTCTCTGAGGAAGATCAGCTGTCTTGGATATCCTTGATCCCAAACATCAACATATTCATTCACTTATGTAATTCTAGAAATTCTAAAACAGTAATTGACATTTTCTTCTTACTATGTCAGGGCATTCTGCATAGAGGGTCTCCTTATGTACATAGAGTACATACAAATGTACATACAAATTCCATATGAATTTACATTTTCACTGCTGAAGCTTTCTGTCCTCATACAATTCCTAATGAAGATCAGAAGTGTTTTGGGACTGGTAATGCAGATCTGAGCTGTCAGCTGAGGGCATGGTTAATTTCATTGCTGCAGGAGCACTAGGCTAAAAGGATCTTTGGCATCAACTATTGGTAAATTGAGACTAGTGTTTTGAGATTCTGATACTGTGGTTGACTCTCACTTCTGTAGTCTTTGGCAGAGCTATGATCTATGTGTGCTAGAACAAAAACTGGTTCAAAGGTAGTTACTCATCTCTTTGTGCTGCCAGGCACTGAGTCAGCCCTCAGGAACACCTCTATTCATCATTCTAGGGAAATGTAGTCATCAGGCTGCAGGAGGTGAAGTCACTGCTTAGTTCAAAGGGGTGGCCTCCCTCAGGGCTGGGATCGTTTGTGTTGGCAGTGAAGATATGATTTTCTGATGACAATGTCAGTCTCGTCTTGGTGTCCTTTTTGAACACTGCTAGTGCACACTTCACTGCTAATCCGTTAAGCTAACAGATAATTTGTAGCTACCTCTGATGGATTGAGTACTTGATGTTAATTGGGTTGCAGTAGACCTGGGTCTAAAGACCATGGCCTTAAGTGTGGTGTGAAAGGCAAAAACCCTGTGACTATTACAAAATGGGCTAATCATTTTATGGATCTTGTTAGCTCACAATGGTATGAGAAGTGGGCAGATCATATGGCAAACTGCCTTGAGTGAAGCCTTTGGTGTTTTGGTGGACAAAGTCCAGTCTGTTCTAATGACTTGTTTGTAAGACCTTTAGAATGTGAACATTTGTGATTTCTACTACACCTGTTTGGGATGAAATCTTTGGGGCTGCAAGTATCCACTTTACTTCTGCTGAGAGTCCCACACAGATTCCTTTCAATGGACTGAACTCAGATGGCATCTGGCCACATCAAGTACTGTGTATATGCAGCAAGCTTGTGTCCACCAGAAAAGCAGAGATGTCTTGGAAAGAATATTGAAAATATAAAGTATCACCACTGCAGCAGCATGCAAGGCACTCACTAGATGCAGCTGCAGTCGTATACCTCAAATTATTGTTGTTCCTGAGATGATGTAGCCTACCTTTGCATGAACATCTTGTTTTATCCACACTTCAGCTATCCTCTAGTTAAGTGAAGATCTCACAAACAGCTGTTACAGGATATTCAGTGTTTTCGTTAGTATCTTTGACAGGAAAAAGATTCTCAGAAACTAAATTTTTTTGATACAGTGACTTAAATTATAGGGGCCCAACAGGGATCTCAAGCCAGCCAGAACTTACTTCAGACAGGAGGAGAAAGCTATTCTGTATGATGGCAACAGCCAGTTGGTTTATGGTTTTTTGTGGCTATGTGACATCACTTGCCTGAGTAAAGCTTTGGTGCAAGAAAAGGGTGGTCAGTGTTGGAGTACTGGCAGAGAAACTGTCGCCTGGCCATGTTGTACAATTTCCACTACTAATTTCATCTTGAGTGTGAGGGAAGGATCAAGTAAATGCTTGTAGGAGAGTTCTCCACCCCTTCCCCTGTCATTCATGACTCATCTGTCAGGAAACCAAAACAGACAACCTTCATTACAGTAAGAGAGAGAAAACAGCTCTGTCAAGATTCCAGTCCGTCTCTAAGAGCTTACTGTGTTTGATTAACCTCTCCAGGCACGGTGCATGAATTGTAACAAACTATACAAAAAAACCTGTGTTCCATATGAATAGTAAGGAAAGCTAAGCCCATCTAATTTTGGTGTGGGTTTTTTTGTTGTTGTTGAAAGTTACTGTATTCTTCTCTATTGGGTTTTGTTGTGCCCAGGGTACTAGAAAATAGAGAGGTAGAATCTTGTTTAGCTTCTACAAGTTTTGTATGAGAATTATCTGTTCTAATGACCTATTGGTGTTGCCTGTTCGTTTTGCCGCCTTCTCTTGTGCTTCAATCTGAAACAGATCCTGAGAATCCCTCATGGAGAAAGGCACAAGGACCTTTCTAAGTGCATTTTTGAGCTTAGATGAGAAGAATTAATTGGGACTGTCTTCTTTGGTCTTTTCTTCTGTGTGCCTTCCTTTAATACACTTCTTAATTGGGTCTAAAGACTTTTGGACAGTTTTTCAGTTCATTAACTTTTTTAAACTAGCTTCCATTTTATGTTCATTCTTCTGTTTTGGAGCTACGAACTGCTGTAGAGAATCTTTGGCTTTTTTCCCCATCAACAGTGATGACTCTGTTTTGCTCACTCTTGAAGCGTCTCTTCAGTGGTAATATCTGAGTTGGATCCTATACACAGCTTAGGCCAAACCAACATTTTATTTTTTCCTTCTGCATTCCTGAATGAGCTGATCCCTGAAGATGATGTTACTTACATCTAAAAATTTTGGTTTTGTGTTGTACTGTTGCTTTGGGAGGTAACTGAAACTTCATACTACCACTGTTTCCTGTCTTTCTACTTTCAGTGATATGATAGCTGTCACCATTTTAGGCAGCAAATAACATAGTCCTAATGCTGTGTTTTCTCTCCTTTTTATTGAAATTACAGATCACAGAGATGCTCCATTAGTGACTGACATGGTTAACTTGCTGATCTAATTTGACAGGCTACTCTGAGAAGTAGCATCACTCCTTCACCAGGTGATCTGTTTCATATCCAGGATAGTACACGGATTTTTCCCAGTCCTCCCGTTAGTTTTACTTTCCTAAGATAGGAATGGTTCCTTCCTTGTGAATCTGGTCATTCTTTCTCAGTTCTATTTCTTGAACTTATAATGCTTCATGTAGAAGCACAGATACTTTTGATTCAGTTGCCTCCTCTGTTAAAAAGTACACCGTTTAAAAAGCTTTCAGTTTTTTCCATTTCTCACTGTTACCTGTTTGTTACCAACTCTTGCTTTGTTCTTCACTTGAGTGTGCTGACTTGACTAAAAGTTGTGGCTGCATCATTCAGAGCTGTATACTTTCTTTCCCAGTTTCTGATTTAAAAATTCTCCTGTGATACTTGTCAGTTCCATCAAACTTTAAATGGAGTTTTGTCTTCCATAGAGCATTCTCTGTCCCAGTTTCTGATAACTCTGAAGTCCCCTATGTTTATACAATTTTCTGAGCCATGCACCAAAACTGTCAACCTGGCACCTTGTTTGTGCCGACTTAGCAAAAAGTGTTAAATTTCAGTGCATGAGACAAATGTGCTGTCATTTGGCACTTTCCCAGAATCCCAGAATGGTTTGGTTTGCAAGGGACCTCTAAAGACCGTCTTGTTCCAACTCCCCTGTCATAGACAGGGAACCTTTCACTAGAATAGGTTGCTCAAAGCCCCGTCTGGCCCTGAACTCTTCTAGGAATGGGGCATCCACAACTTTTCTGGGCAACCAGTTATGCTGCCTCACCACCCTCATTGTAAAAAGTTGTTCTTTGTCCCTCTTTCAGTTCAGTTGCCCCCTGCCCTTTCAACAGCTAAAGTCATGACAACACGTAAGAAGTAAATGCCTCTATATAATATACATTATTCCAAAATATTTTATAACACAATATGTTACAAATACTGAGTTCTTAAGAAGTAGTGTAAAGTTGTGGTAGGGGGAACAGTCGACCAGGATCTAAACTTACAGGCTGCAGTCAGTACTTCTGTTTTTACATCAGCTTCCTAGTTATAAAATTTACAGTCTTAATATGTTTACTTTTTTTTGAAAAAAATTTCACTATGATTCTACACACACATTCCCAACAGGATACTGCTCAACTGCTTTCTGCACCACACTCCCAGATTGCTTTGGAGTAATGTTAATACGTTGGTAATCTTCAGCAATTGCCTCTGAGTCTAGAATCCCTTTAGCTTTAAGCACTTTTTAAAGTACTTTTAGGACGTGACAGTTTTTGGGAGCTTAAAGTTCTTACCTTTGTATGGGTTTTACATTGGGTGAGCTCTTTCCTTAGATCATTGTGTATTTTATAACCTTTATGTGCTTCTGGAAAAGGTAGCAAACAGATGCAAACTGTGTTCAACTGATGAATAATCTGATCTTAGTTACTACTATGATATGGATTCTGTTCTGGTTTCAGCATGGTGGACAAGGATAGTTGTAGAATTGATGCCACTGCCAAATTAATAACGGCAGCGAAGCAGAAACACGTATATATATTTATGTACTGGAGCAAAAGCTCTGGTGTCTGTCTTGCTTCCTAAACTGAAACCTCAAAGCTCTAAAGTAAAGGACAACTGCTGGTTGCCATAGTCCCAGCTGTGGCTCCTTACTGCTTCGAACAGCTTCTGTTGTTATTATATAATGCCTGTTTGGGTATTCCAGCTGTTGCACACATGCAGATCCTTAAGAAGAAGCCAACTCCCCCTCATTTCCCCTTTTGCTATTCCAGTGGCTTATAGCAGCTTTTCACTGCAGAGTACTCTTTGCATGCTGAAGAATTTTCCTTCTGTTGCACCCTGGAGGGCTGTATCTATAAACTTTTTGTGTTCTGATGTTCAATTTAGAAATCCAGTGAATTCCTAAATTGGATTGTCTTTTGATGTGCTTCTGGAAGTGATATTAAAAATAAATATAACCCACAGCTGTACACTCAGAACATTTCTAATGGGAATTCAGGTGAGGAAGACTGAAGAGCTTGAGATTGTAAAAGGAAAAAGAGATGTATAAAGTCAGTGATGTAATTATTTTTTTCCCCTTTCCCTTCTTCCTTTCTTCCCATCCATTGCCAATTTCCACTATAATTGAAAGAGTAGAGGAGAACTGGTAATTCTGTGTGCTCCTTGTAAAGGAGATCATTTTGGGGCGATTCCCAGGTAGTCAGTTTGTCAGTCCTTTCTGTAACACTCTCCTTGAAGGGATGGCATTGCATACGTTTTTCAGGGTCCCACTGGAGAAGGGAGACACACAGTCTTCCTATTCAGCCAAGTGAGAGGAAAGTCTCACCCAGGCTTCCTGTCCCTGAGGTGAATGGAAGTCGATGGAAACGCTGAGTTCTGTTAAGTTACACGCTGTCAGGGTTGCTCTGTACAGCGTAGCAGCAGTTCTCATGTGTTGCCATGTACCGTGATGCTTTTTCTACATGATGCATAGTTTATTCATACCAGGATGAGACTTTATAGCTGCTACCTGCTTAATTGATATTTACTGGTATTGTGTTGACATTGTTGAAAATGAAGCAAATACTTAGAAAAATTACCTGGGGGTGACAAATTTCCACTTTGAGGTGTTTGTTACGCTCTTGGAGCTCCTCTTCTTTAATTCCCAGTTGTTGTAGTGACCGTGTGACCTGTGTGATCCTTGCACTGTAATTTTTACATTGCTGGGTGTTTTTGAAGTGTTTCCCCTGGCAAGATGGGAATCCAGGTTGAGATGTCTAAGGCTTATACTCTATTACAAATAATGTTATGAAAAAGGTAAATGCATTATCTACTGTTCTTTTGTATTTTAACACTACCTATTTGTCTTTTTTAAAAGTTTAAAGCAGCACCTGCTGCTGATTATTGTACTTTTTTCTAAATGCTTCTAAGTAGCTCTTTCTGAGAACAGCCATTTTAAAGTTATTCATAGTAAACAAGGTCGTTCTAAGAAACGATAAGAGCTTACAATTGTTTAAAAAGTAGCTATGGAAACTAGATGATTCTCAATTTAATATGAACATTCATTGCTTTCATTGGCTGTGTTCCCTTCTTGAAACTGACATGCTTCGCAGGCACTCTACAACATTTCTAATTAATTTAATTTTCTTTAAATGGGCAAAATATTCATCCTGATTAAGATATGTTAGAGTTTTAAAACATAAGACTGCTGTTTGCTTAGCTTTCTGTTTGCTTTTTAAAGTCATAAATAGAATCTTTTTTCTCTTCCAAGCTGGAAATATCTGGTTAAAGAAACTTTTCTTCTTGAAACAAGACCAAGAGTGCCAGATTACAGCTTTAAGTCATTTAAGACAAAAGACTTGTCTTATGTATGTTACAAAACATGTCTTGAAGGCTACAGGAGTTGTGTACCTAGACTTGAAGGTGCAGAGTTTAGTGGGCATAACTTCCAGTTTTTCAAATTACATTGTTTACATTGCATCTCTAACACAAATGGTTAAACAGTACAATTTTGCTTAGATAATGACATTTAAAAAAATACTTGAGTAGTTATTTTCTTATTAAAGAGAAAGGGGAGGGGGGGAGATGCTTCCAATTTAAAAGAATGAAACCAAAGTGTCAGTAAAAGCTGCTGATCGCCACACATTTGTCTCTGTTAAGTCTGTGGTGGCTGCACTGTTCTAGATAGAAAATACTGTGGGAAGGCTTGTTAAATGTTTCTATTTCTACAAGTTAGTTTTTGATGCTGAGAGGGGTAGATCGTAAGCTCTGTGCATATTTGTTGTCAGGTTTCTTGACATGTCGAATTTGGTGTGGCTCTCCTAGGTTTGTGTCTCTTGATTATATTTTTGAAGTTCTAAAGTATCAGTGACTCACATCAGAAGTAGTTGCTGTTCTGATTCAACATCCTCCCGGTACACAGAGTTGTAGTCATTCAAAACAGTTTTATTAACTTTCCGAACTGTATAGAAAACAGTATGCATGTGTTCTTAAAACCTTCTTGGCATGGTAGTACTTGCTAGAAAAGGCTTATTTGTCGACTTTTAACATGCTTGACACAAGCTTCCAGAACTACTTTTGCTGTACTCTTAAACATGTGTTATGAGAAGCCATAGCTGGTTTTGGCTGGGGCTATAAAACTCAAATAGTTTTAGATTGTTAAACTACGAATTACAGTGATTGTCTTCTGAAAAGATGTAATTTTAATTGTCAAACTTGTTACAGAGAATTGAAGGTATAATATGTGCCTCTATTGTAAAATTCAAATGTTCAGCTCTTGGCTTTTCTGATCCTTTCTGCTTCTCTTCCTCCCAACCCCTCCTATGTTATTGGGGGGAAAAACCAAATGAAATCAAAGAAACCCAATATCCTTTATAGTTTAAATCAGTTGCAGTTGTTGTGTACTATATTTATTGTAATTGTTTTTTTAAGTTGTTTTCTTATTTAGTAAAATTAAATTATTGCAGTTTGCATGCAGTACTCTGTGTGTCAGCCTCATACAGAATGTTATGGCATTCACAGGAGCTGTAGTTAAAACCACAAGTTCTTAACTACACTAGGCAGGAAAAGTAGATGTGGCTGGAAGTGCAGCCCAAATTTTACCCTTTGGTATGTTGTTATAAAGTACTGCTCTTTTTATCATTGTGTGTTATTTCACAGTTATTAATAATATGCAGAGCCTCATAGAGTACAGAACAAGAGCAGCTTGTAAGAATTACAGCAACTCGTGAGCTACAGAACAGAGAACGTGAACAAATTTAAGGGTACTTTGAAAATCAAAATATATTCAACATCCATCTAGTAATTGTAGTAAGAAATTGCTGTGTGTCCTGTAGTTTGAAATTGGGTATTTTTTCAGGTGCTTGGTGGATTTTTCTTCATTTCTGTCAAGGAAGATAGTTGGGATATTTCTTGGCTAATTGTTAAGTACATTTGTGCTATATCAAGAGTTAAGCTGAACTGAAAAAAGCTGCTCTTTTGGAACAAGTATGCACAGAAGATATTTTGGTGTAACTAGATTGCTTTAATTGTGAAAACAAGCCTTTACTATAACAGTTTCTATTTCCATGTGTGTAGAACTCTGTGTATGAGATAAAACTTCTTACAAACTAAGAAGCAGCAGGCTGTAAGGATTATAAAAGGTCAGCTAGTCAGCTCTGCTCATGAACATCCAAAGCCAAATAACATTGGTATACAGTGGCTCTCCTGTGTGGGGCTTTTTGCTTTTTTCTCCCCTCCCAACTTCATGTTTCATTACCAGCCCCCAGTTCCAGTTTTTTCTATTGTGAGGCTAATACTGGCAGCAGAGGATCGTCATCTGCCTACTAATAGTATCAGTAGTTACCTATCATTATCCTGAGTGGGGTAGTTGGGCAAAGCATCTCTGTGTGTAGGATGCTCGTGGTATCTCCCCGTTGCTGGGAGGAAGCGGACTCTTGCACCAATCCATTTCTGGGTATCTGCTGGAAGGCAGGCTGCGGGTTTAGAAAGCACCTGTGGGTGAGTCAGCCATGTCCCGCCTACGAACAGGAGCCAATCTCAACTTGACAGGCTGCAGGAGAGATTGCAGGGCTTTGATCACTTCTGTCAGCTGGAAGGGCAGAACCAGGGCCTTCGTCATTCCAGCCTCTTGTCTGTGGCTGTGCATAGTGGAGCTGAGAGTGTTTGCTCGTTGTCGTGGATGTGATCAGCCAAGAGAATGAAGGCATTTGAACAAGCTGAGTCCAAAGTAGAGTTTAAAGTGCTGGAGATGAGTAGTAACTGCTCCATCTTTCACTCTTCGATCAAAAGTAGTGTTTGAAGCCTGGGGATTCCAAACAGCTATGTCTTTTCATCATTAAATTGTGTATAAGAGTAGGTACCTATGGTATTTATTGCTGGAATTTCTAAAAATAGCACTGAGCAGTAAGTCCTGCCAAAGAGCTCAAAAATTGTTGAGAAATACTAGGCAATTACAGGAACATTCAAGTGCTGGAAACAGGAAGAATGTGCTTAGCATCATCATGATTCAAATTAGTGAAGTGGCCTGGGAATGTGTAATGTCGGTTTTGTAGCAGTATCCAGTTTTCTGAAATACCGGTTGCTTTAATAAGGTAGAGGTGAATTTGCCTCATGCAGAACCAACATGTCTCTTTGGCAGGAATGCCAGTTTCCAAAAGTTCAGAGGAACAAGTTCAGCCAGGCTGCTGAGGTTGTGTAATTCATAAACCAGCTGGCACCACAGAATAGGATGTTTCCAAAACACAGGCTATTATCAATGGTCCTGAAATGGTACTATTTTTCTTTTATTCCTACCAGGACGAATTACCTCTGTAGATTTTGTTTGCAACTTGTCTATGTTTTAGTATGTTCATAAGGTTGTTTGATCCGTTTTGTGATTCAACATGCATTAGCCTATGCAAATATTGTGAACAGTAAGCTTTCTGTTTGTTTTCGCAGGAAGTTGTCACTGTCAATTGTCTTATTTGCAAAGAAAAGTTCTGATCTGGATTATAATTAAGATACCTCTTTTAGTAACAGAATACTTTTATCTTTTTCTATAGATCCCCAAATATGGCCACATTAAGGATGGTTTTTCAGTTTGGTTGAAACCATGTTTTAATTTTCAGATTTTTGTAATAGAATTTTACAGGGTAATGCTGTACTTAAATTTTTCAAGTTAATAAACCTAAATATAACACCTAGTCTTTCAAATTATACCATCAACCAAAGAGTTTTTAGAGGTGCATTGTAAATCTGAATTGTTTCTTTGTGAAAGATGCATAGCTGCTTGCCTTTTTTTTTTCCCCCCCTAGAAAAATAAAAAGCATGAATATTATGTCATGAAAACATTTTTTAAAAATAATTAGGAAATAGTTACTTTCAGTTTTTAAATTTATTTTTATATTTCTATATTACTGTGATGATTTAGAAGCTTTAACAAATTCAAATAATATGAAATATATATAGATGGTATTCTTTAGTTAGATGTGTTTATTTTGTAATTCATTATGCATTCAGTTCCCTAGCTAAATAGTGTATTATTTCCAGAAGTGCAGTCTGCTTTTTCTGGTTTGCTGAGCAGTCACTGGATGTTTTAAGATAATTTAAATTAGTTTCATATATTTAGGAGTTCAAGCATGTATTTCTTTGAAGTCATTAACAAGGAAAGAAAAAGAACTCTAGCAGACCATTTCAATAACGAAGCACGCAAATCAAAAGAATGCGAGGAGAACATTCTAAATTGAGCCCTAAGGATGTAATTTCAAACACTTCATAACCTGTCCTTTTTATAGTTTAGACTTGTTGGAATGACAGTATTCAGCTTATGTTTAGAAACTGTCCCTTATGCAACAGGGAGAAAAAGGAATAAGTATTGCAAAATGTGGTTTACTGTTATGCCTGTATATAATGTGAGCCTGTAAGTCACAAGCTTCAGCAAGTTGAAGTATATGCCTGGTGTATTGTACCAAAACTAAGGACTGGGACAGTATCAGAAAGAAGGAATGTACTGAATTACATTTTCTCAAAATTGACTCTGAAAAATATTTCATATAAAAAAAGCCTGTAGTTTAGTTCTAAGGAGATGAAAATTTTACATGTAGAGAAAGAAGCAAAGTGAATTTTTGAGGAGAAATCGGAGACATCCTTAAAAACCAGAGGAATGCCTCACAGACTTCAAATTTACCAACTGCAAATAGGAAAACAAGCTATTCCTAGACCTCTGGAATGCAGTCTGGGCTTTTGGTCACAGTATTTTTATTTTTTTTAAAAGTAGGCAAAGTGGTTTGGAGTAGGAGATCCAAGTTCCTCCAGACATTGTTGGTTCAGCCGTATGTCAGAAATTCTTCATAGCTGCTTTCGTGCAAGCCGAATTTGAATTGTAGGTGGACTTACTTTTATAATAATGAATTAGATTGCTTTCACACCCTTTATCCCTCTGTTGATCATGGGCTGAAGTCAGGGATAGTGTTCTTTAAGTTTGTTTGCATTTCACTGCCTTCCAGGGTGACAAGTGTGGGTTTCAGGAACTAGAGTTAGGAACCACAAGGAATCTCTGCTTTGGCATTCCAAGGCAGGGTAAAGACTGCTGAATTTAGCGTCTATGGATTTAAAGTCCAAGGATGCAAAACTGTGTTTGACAAGTAACAAAGTCCTGGAATGAAATCAGGGCCAGCAATGAAATAAATGAGGGTTCTGCTGTTGACTTCAGTGAAATCAGGATTTTATGCTAGTGTCTGGGAAAACAGCTTGTATGAAAACCAGTTTAACTGGTTGTTTGGTTTTCTCTTGCGTACGTACCAAGCAGTGTACCAACCTTTCATTATTAAAAACTTTGCAGTATCTTATTAGATGGTAACGTAGTGTTGTTACGGATAGACAAGTGGAGAAAAGAAAAAATGTGTGCCTATTCTATGCAAACTTCTCTGTCTCTGGAGCAAACTGTATGGCTCAGTAGAGCAGTATTGGTAGGAAAATTGAGAATTTCATACAGTTTAACTTTTGTCCTTGACCTCAGTGCACTAGGAAATCTTACCTTTTACCTAATTATTTTAGAAATAAAGCTAGGGCATAATTATGATATTAATTATAATTGCAGCATTTGTTGGGCTCATTAGCCATGGAGGGGTGAGGCACTACTGAGTTGAAATCTACACTCACTTTTAGCCCTGTAATTTTTGCTGAAAATCATGATCATTTCTCAAGCAAAAATATTACTGTCTTTATATTACCTAGGTTTGCTTTCTGAAAAATTATTTTAACACAGTTTTCAAGCAACCAATCTTTTTATAGCAGGATTAAATTAAGTCAGTAAATGAGGAAAACCAGCCTATTTTTAAATCTAGATTCCTGGCATGCTGTTTTTAGATTTGCTAGCTGTATGAAATGTTGTAGTGATCTATATATGCCAAGAGTTACTGTTGATGTACTAAGCTTATTTTTTCTTTCTTTAATGTCTGAAATTAAAAGGTATATATTGTATCTTTCCTGGTTCCGGGACACTAAGCCAATATAGAAATATTCCTGAAGTGCTCCTATTAAGCCTTAAAGTGATTGCTCATGTAAATAAAATTTACCATAGCTGTTCTCCGTTATTGAACAAGCTTGATAATCTGATGAATAGCATTGTGGTGGAGTTTGATTATTTTTGTGGTATATGTAATGGAAGTATAGATAAAGCGTGTTGATTTTTGTTAATCTATCATCAAGGTTCTTTGTCAAGGTTCTGCAGAGGAATTTCTTAGGTCACAACAGTGAATAAATGCTTTATCAGTTCTGTTAGCTTTAGTCTGTTCTTTAGCTCTGCTGAAGTGACCCTTTTACATCAGCAATCTTGTACTGACACAAAAGGAATGTAGGCCCAAATATGCTATTTCTCTGGATGTTGTTCTTCTGAAAATACTTGACGATGAACACATATTTATAATGCATAAATTTACTGTCTTAATTAATTAGAAAATATTTTTCTGTGTAATGTTATGTTCAAATTATTTGTGTATGTATGTCACAAGATTTTGGAAGCTCCTTAGCCCCAAAATTAGACTCCTGGTAAGTGTAACTGGTTGCTGCTGTCCCCCCTTTCTCTGGTTCTGCCCGCAGATGGAAGCATTCCATTTTGGTGATGACTTAATATGAAGGACAGTCTTTATTGCTCAATTCTGTGGTATGAAGAAATAGATCATATGATTTTTTTATCTAGTTCAGCTAAGAAAGTAATTATACATTTAAAAACTTAGATGTTAGAAGTATTCTTGGCCTAATGCAAATACTATTTCTACATCCAAAACTTTTCACCACTCATCTTTTCACCCTCTGGGGTACAGCATAGTATGTACTTCTGTTCTTGTCGTGCATCACTTCCAGACTTCTCAGATGTGGCAGGAAGCATGCCATTGTTTCATCACTTGAATTTAGGTGACTGCTGTGGAGGAGAACTTGGGTGAACTTTGGGGTTTGGGCTTTTTCTGACCCTCCATCTTTAGGGTTGCTGAATTTTGTGGTGTAACTTAGGAAGAGCAGTCCCTAGGGTATTTCAGGGAGTGTATCCTGTAGCCAGTACAGACTGTCAGAGCTTCTTGCTGCTCATTTCATATAGCAGAAAGAGCTTCTGCTGATGAATACACATACCAAAGATGGAATCTGGATTTAATCTTGAAATTTTCAAGGCTTGCTCATCATAAATTATGCTTCTTGTCAAGTAAATTTAGAAAGCCTTCAGTAAATGTGGTTAAGCTTCTGAATGTGCAGCAACCATTTTCCCATTCAAACATGAACACATAATTTTTTCTCCTATGAGCACTTCTTGTGTACAGTACCTGGGTAAAGTCAGTATTGTATACATCTGCTAGTAATTGCCTATGTAAGAAATCAGTATGTGTTACAGAGGGATAAAGTGCTCCAACTTGCACACCTGGCACTTCCTTAGCAGGAGAAAAGTAAAGTGTGTTTGCATTTTTTATGATATTAGGAAACGGATATCCTTAAGCATGAGGATTTCTGACTTTTTTTCAGTGATCTCAGTCAAATTTGAGGTGTGCTCATCAACCATTTACACTGGGATTCTTGAAAGCAATAATGATCAATTGTATCTTGTCATAGTTCTGATTATGCAATATGTGGAAAAAGTATTTCTTTTTCTAGCCTAGAACTTACTGCAGTCAATTTTTAATTAAGGGTTAGTTTGTGTTTTTCTGTCGTATATTCCATGAAGAATTTCCTCTGGAACCAAAGTCTGGCTTTCCCCTGCATGGGCACTTTCTGGACACTCTTAGCTTTGTGAATATCAATGCCTTTAAAAGCCTTCCTTGTTATTTTCCCTCAGCTCTTTGCACCTCAGTAATGCTTTGAGTTTTATCTTTTAATCCAATTTTGTATGCTGGCAACTTTCACTGGGCTGATGTGAGGGTCTCTTGGTTGTTTGGCTGCAGTTGGCATAGACATCAGTTATGTGTGTGACAAGTTGTGGATGCTTCTGATGCACATTGTCGTGTTCATCAGTGCTCAATTTCACCTGCAGTCCAGGTACTCAGAGTCCTTGTCTCTTCCTGTCTAGCCACCATTAATTGTCTTGGGTTTTTGTGTCTTTTCCTATTTGTACATAGGTCTAATTTATAAAAGGGTTATAAACCTATGATGTAGTCCTTTATACCTGGCTCCTTCTGAGAAACTTTGTTTATACCAGCAAGATCATACTTGTAAAACATTTTCTAGACATAACAAGCAGTAGTGAGAAAACATTTTTTGCTAATCCATCTGCATCTTTGCAAAAACTTGATGGGGTAGTTACTTGCTCTTTCCATTTATGTTTTTTGACTGTGAATTAACCTGTCAGGATACCAAGGATAGGCCAATGGTTTCGGTTCTTTACTAACATTTTTACTTTTATTTAGGTATTAGACTCCTAAATGACAGATTTCTGCTTATTTCAGACAAGGGTGTAAGTGTATTCCCGGAGAGAATTTATCCTGTGTAGATATGTAATTGCTAGTCTGGAAGACAAAATAGTAATTGAGGGTTTTCTGAACTACTGTAACAAAATTGCATATATTTTTAAGTTACTTGTTTACCTGAAGTGAGATATTATCAAACCATGTATATGTTAGTAGACCTCAAAAGGATGCATTATAATTAATATATATTCAAGAAAATGAATCTGTTATGTTCCATATATTTGCCCATTTCAAGTTTGCAACAAGTTTGTTTTATAATTTAAGATTTCTTAGTAGTCTCTTGTAATACAAATCTTCAAAGTTTTTTCAAATTTCAAATAAATTACATCAACCTACTGGGCTCTTTGTCTCCTGTTTTGTTTAACATGCTTAAGAATTTGAGTAGATTAGTAATGTGTGGTTTTGCTTCACAGCAGCTGTGCTTGCTTGCCTTTATCATATAACATCCATTGTGGGAGTTTGTTTCTATTTTTAGTTGTCATTTCAGCATGCTTTTCTAATACCAAAGTCTGTCTCATGGGTCGACAGATTAGAAATGATCACTAGTTAATGTCTTTATCTGAGTCATTTTTTTTTATTACGCAGTGTCAGTGTAACATGCCACTAGTACTATGGAAACAAAAGCAATTTTTCTGTAGAAAATGTAATGTAAAACAGGAAAGGGAAAAACATACATGAATTTACTGAAGATGATGTATTGAACTGACACAGTGCTGTGGTTAAGTAAATCTGCTACTAACTAGTGAATTTCTTCTCGACTCAGTGCTGCAACATAGTGAATGCTTGAAGGTCAATTTCTTGATGCAAGTGTTGGTGACATTCGCAGCCACTCTTTAAAAGCTGCGTTTGATACTGACAAAATATCTTACCTGACTGTAGTATTATCAATGTAGCATCCTGGAAAACAACAACAAAGAACCCCAAAACAAAGAGTTAACCAATAAAAGTAGAGGAACAGGAACAAGTCAGCAACACATTAGCAAAACAGTAGGTTTTCTATTGTGGAGATTTTTCTTTTTTTGCCTCCTTGAACTTTACTGGTAAGAGGTGTCTGGAAAGTTGAAGAAGTATGTATGGCTGGAAATCTTTATAAAATAATCCAGATGTCAAATTAGTTAATCTGGATTTGTGAAAAGCTTCATTGGTTAAGAGTTAGTGAAAGTGTGCATGAGGTAACAAGTAATTTGTAACTCCTAGCTGTTCATGTGGTGCATGGTGAAAAGGGAGGTTTGTGAATTGCTGTTACTGTGAAACACAGCTGGTTTATGTTCATCGTTGTCTCACATTTTTCTAGCCTTCATGCATACTGTTCTTTAATGGTGGTTTAGGATACTTGAAGGATACTTAAGACAATATTATAAGAAGATTTTTAAAAATTTGCGTAACTTGTATCTTGAAGGCACTCTGGGAATAGGGTGGGGTAAACTTTCTGTACTTAAATTAATGAAAAGATGTAGTAGGCAAGCTTTCCTTTTTTTCACTGATAGAATTACTATTTATATTTTAAGTATTTTACAGAAGGAATATTCTTCAAATTTAATCTTTGAATGCTGTATTACATGAGGAAAGCTTGCTTGCTGTTGCATAACTTGCAAGAACTGTAGCTTCGTTTGGATTGTGTGACTGAGTATCTGTATTGTTGCTCTGTATCTGAATATTTAACCAACAGATACATATCTGTTGCCTTAAGAGCTCTTCCTGCTTTTTGACATCTAGGAAACAAATCATTGCTTGTGATTCTGGAAAACTCAGTGTATTTCTTTAGAAATCTGGACGAATGTTCGTAATCTACACATTTCAGTTTGTGCTGTATGTGAAAAATGAAATGTATCAATGGAGTCATAGTTGTGCTGTTTTCAGACAGTTTTGTTTCACAGAGCTCTAGTTCATCTCTCACACCAGGTTATGATGGCAAACTCAGTTGAGTCTGTAAATACAGGGCTGTCTTTACTAGCAAACACTTAAAAGTTAGATACTCCCTGAAAGTGTTTTGGACATGACTTTCTCCACAGAAATTATATGTAAGATGGGCAAAACTGGTACTTGTGGATAAAAGTTAATGTTTCACATTTCTGTGTGAACCTTTATAAACAACTTTGAATTCCTTTTACCATTTTTTATCTTGGTATAGATTAAATATATCTTTCTTAAAATCTGTGTTTGTTGTGTTACCTTATTTACAAACCAAATCAACTTGATGATGATCAAATAAGATTTTTTCCATATTGTCAATAACATTCTAACTCTTTAAGGTGGTAAAAAAAGTAGGAATTAATAACTTGATGATATTATTTGAAAACTAATTAATCATATCCAAGCTACTGTCTTTGCAAAATTTGCCTTGGGATAAATCAAGGCAGTTTTATAATGACAATATTAATGCAACATTGTGGGGTTGTTATTGTAGGATGCGCAGGTCTCAGTGCTTGTTTTTCAGTGTTTGCACTGTATTTCAGGGACAGGACTTTGAAATATGCGTTAAAAATACATATTTGCACATAAAATCAATTTTGTGCAGAACTTTTGCAATGGTGAAAATAAAGAAAAGCTGAATGCTTCTCTTTCATCTCTTGTTACTGGTAGGACCTTGTGAAATAGGCCATCCTTGATTAATGATGGGTATGATCATGTAAAGGCCTTTGGAGAGATCCCATCTATTTATCATCAGCTGGGAAGTTAAACTTTTTCACGTACCTTAAAAAAAAATGTATATATGTACATATATATCAGAAGTAGTGGAAGGAGGAAACAGCTGGCAAAGGTCAGGCTGAACTAGCAACTGAATTTTAACAATTTATTGGGGGGGTAGGGTTAGTTCTATTTTAATGCCTTTTGAACTGGCCTGCATATTTTCTTTACTATCTCATAGTTTTAGAAATTACTGGTTTTCTTCTTCTCCTTTTGATTTTTCTCTGTGACTTTGGGAGGAGGTAATGAAGAAGGAATTAATTTGTATGCTTGCATGAAGCAACAGTGTTGACAATTCGTATTTTCTCAGGTGTTGCTAGCAAGGAGCGAGGCATGGGAGCATCAGACTTAAAGAAAATAAAATAAAGAAAGCAACCTGATTGAGATTTGTCTTAGTTTAGTCTAGACAGTACTTTTTGGGCCAAATGTTGTCGATATCATTTCTTCTTGCCAGAGTTACTCTGATACATCACATTCTTTCTTTGGTTTATCAAGCAAGACAGCTTTCTTTTGCATGATAGCTGAAAATGTTCCTTCTTCGTCTGTAGTGCTCTTGTAACCTTATTAGTATTTATCATATCGTTTGTTTGTTGAAGGTGCAGTTAGACATTTATTTATCTGCCTGGTGTACACTTCAGCAGTGGAAAGTTTTTGTCAAGTTTATTAAGTTAATGTCAGTTATACACCAAGATCATCAAAACTGAGCATAAATATGTAAGAAAAAGGGTCTAAACAAGTCTCAACTTTGATTTCGTGTGATTGTTGTAAGCATATACCTTGGTGATGTAGATTAGGTGATTTAGTCTGCATTGAAACAAAAATTATCAACTTGTACATCACGTGGAGGTGTTTCCTTTTAAAGAACTGGATTGCTAAAGTTTACAGCTGTCCTGTGTAGTATTGAATAAACCACTCTTGGAAACAAAGCTGTCTTAGCACTAATTCATTAACCTTAATATTTAATGCAAACTAAATTAAGGAAGAGAATTATATATATTATATATATATTATTATTTTATATATATGTATAAAATAAGGAAGAGAATGCCTGAGAAGGAAGGGGCAACTTTTGTAAATTCTGGTAGTTAAGCTTTCAGTCTCCAATGTATGGCATTCATATTTTTGGTGTGCATGATGTGGTGTTGGGTTTTTAAAATGATTTTTTAAAATTTTATTATCGTTTCAAGTGTTACGATGGACTTTTGTAGGCTGGCAGTTGGGCTTCAGTGTGGCTGGATGTGTGGCAATATAAAAGGTAATAATAAAAGGACCTAAGACTAACAGACAAGGAAGGCCTTGTTGAACATGTGGAGGTTGAGGCAGCCATGGCTACAGTGACCATGAGATTGTGGAGTTCAGTATCTTTCATGAATGGAGAGGGGCAGCAATTAAGATTGAAACTGGGCTTCCAGAGAGCTAACTTTAGCCTAATCAGGGACTTTCTTGGTTGAATATCATTGGAATGTGCCTGCAGGGCAGAAGGATCCAAGACAGCTGGTTAATATTCAAGGATGACTTTTTTCAGGCTCAAAAATGATGCATCCTGATGAGCAAGCAATTGCACAAAGCAGGCAAGAGACTTGCATGGATTAACATGGAACTCCTGTCAATACTCAAGCACAAGTGAGAGATACACAGGAGAAGGAAGTGGGGACAGAACACTTAAAACATAAAAAGAGATGTTGTCAGAGTATGCAGAAATGCAACAAGGAGGGCTGAGGCCCATCTGGAATTAAAAACCTGGCCAAGCATATCAAGTACAGCAAGCAAGTACATCAATAACAAATGGAAAATGAGGGGAAATGTGGGCCTTTTCTTAAATGGAGTGAGGAGTCTGGTAATGGAGAATGCAAAGAAGGCAGAATTACTGACCATCAGTCTTCACTGACTAGACCAGCCCTTAGGAATCTCTGACCTAGGAGACCAGGGGAAAGGAATGGTGGAAGGAAGATTTTTGCTTTATCAAGGAGGATTGGGTTAGAGATCACTTAGGCAAATTTGAGGTCTACAAGTCCATGGGCCATGATGGGATGCATCCATGAGGGTTGAGAGAGATGGCAAACATCATAGCTAGGCCACTCATGGTCATCTTTGAAAGGTCATGGCAGTCAGAAGAGGTGCTTGAGGACTAGAGGAAAGCAAAATGTCACCCCAGTCTTCAAAAAGGGCAAGAAAGAGTACCCAGGCAACTACTGCCTCACCTCAATTTCTGGCTTGTTCTGGAGGCCATCCTTAAGTATTTGGAAGACCAGAAAGTGACCAGGAGTAGTCAGCATGGATTCACTAAAGGTAAATCATGCTTGACCAACCCAGTTGTCTTCTAAAGTGACAAAACTACCTGGATGGATGAGGGGAGAAGAGTGAATATTTTCTGCCTGGGTTTCACCATGCCCTTCGACACTGTCTCTCACAACATCCTCATAGGCAAACTTGGGATGTGCAGTCTGGAGGAGTGGACAGTGAGGTGGTTTGAGAACTGGCTGAATGGCAGAAGACTTGACCAGGTCCCATATTGTTCACTCATTCATCAATGACTTGGATGAAGGGGCAGATGCCTCCTCAGCAAGTTCACTGATGACACAAAGTTGGGAGGAGCAGCTGATACCCCAGAGGCTGTGCAGAAGGATCCTGACAGTTTGGAGGATGGGCAGAGAAGAACTGTCTGAAGTTAAACAGAGGCAAATGCGGGGTCCTGCGCCAGCACAGGCTGAGGACCAGTCTGCTGGGAAGCAGCTCTGGGAAGAAGGGCCTGGGGGTCCTGGTGGACAGCAAGGCATCCACGAGCCAGCAGTGTGTCCTTGTGGCCAAGAAGGTCTACGGTATCCTGGACTGTGTTAGGAAGAGCATTTCCAGCAGGTCAAGGGAGGTGATCCTGCCCCTCTACTCTTCCCTGGTGAGGCACATCTGGACTGCTGTGTCCAGTTCTGGGCTCCTCAAGACAAGAGAGACCTGGAGCTCCGGGAGTGGGTTTGGGCAGAGGGCAACAAAGATAATTAGGTGACTGCTAATCAGAGATCATTATGAAGACCCTGCTTTAGCAGAGAGGTTGACCCCACCAGTGGTCCCTTCCAATGTTAACCATTCTGGGATTCTGTAATACTTTACAACTTGTTATAACCTTAACAGAAAACACTGAGCCACTTAAATGGCAGCATTTGTATCTAGTATTTTGATCTGTTGTACATTCAGTATAGACACTCTTTTATGGCCAAAACCAGAAGTGGATGTCCTTATGGATAGGCATCAAATGACGTCTGTTAGAAAAAAGAGGTTTTGCAGGAGTGATTGCAGTGACTCCTCAAAGAAATGAAATTCATATTTAAGCAGTCCTGAAGGCAATGACTTCAGCTTTATCTCAGGCTGAGGGTTTCCTGGCAATACTTCTTATCAAACTGTGTTGAGTTCCAAGCCTAGCCTCCAATGCCAATGAAGCCTCTCTTATGATCTTCTGGTAGGAACCCTAAAGACAACGTAGA
The DNA here is from genome assembly GCA_013399195.1 of Dicrurus megarhynchus. Taxonomy (NCBI): domain Eukaryota; kingdom Metazoa; phylum Chordata; class Aves; order Passeriformes; family Dicruridae; genus Dicrurus; species Dicrurus megarhynchus. The sequence continues at coordinate 212,179 of VXAD01008065.1, forward strand.
AAATGTTCTCTCTTAGTCATAGAAAGTGTTCTCTCTTAGTCTGGCAGAAGGACTTTTACTGAGTGTAATGAGACTAAGTGCTGTATTAGAAAAATTGACTTGGAGACAGCCTGAGCAGTTATGTTTCTGTTCTACATAGGCGGCTTAGAATGTCACTATTAATGAATGCTCTTGTTAACTTGGATCAGTTTGAGAAAAAGAGCATCTGTGTGGGACAAAACCCCATTGTTTGTTCTAACCACAAATCCATTGGCTACAGCAGTTACTAAGCATCTTGAATAACATGACCAAGGAGTTAGGCATTGCTTTGGAGATAGGGGCTGGCTCAGGCTCCACATGTCGGAAAACAATGCAGTAGTCATCTAAGTTCTTAGCTGAAACTCTGCAGTCTCACCACTGTGGGGAAGTGCTGCTCAGCTGTCCTTTATAATATTGGGTTCATGACTTATTCTCAGAGGACAGTTACTTACCCTGCAGAACTGTGGCTCTGAGGGATGGTTGTTACAAATTCCATAACTTTTTCTCCATTTTTTCCATTTTTGAAGACTGAACTAGTTACAGACCCTCAGCTGAGAATAAAGCGAGAGAGGCTTACAGCATCCCACTCTGTATGCCTTCATTTGAGCAAAGGACGCTGTAGTCCTGATAGCCACTGCTATTAGGTTAGTAACTGGTACTACTCTCCATGGAGTGTGTGTCTTTACAGGCTGACCTGCAGTAGCTACAACTGCTTGAAGGCATGTTATTAGTAGGTTTGTTACTTGAAAGTGTGCTATTACTTGATATGTGGTGGGATTCTCCAGCCTCAGGGCCCCAAAGCAGCTTGCAGTTTCATTGCATGTAGGCTAAGAGCTGCCCAATCTGCTGCCTTATTTATTGCTGGAAGAGTGAAGGCCAGTGTGTTAGTGAAGAAATGAATCATACTGCTGATGGTTGCTAAATAACCATGGGCTTTTTGATAGGGAGAAGAGGGAATTGTTATTGAAACTTGGCAAGGCCTTGTGCAGTGAGAAGCTGAGGCCATAGGGAGGAATCCAACCATAAGAGGAAGAACTAGCAGTGAGGGAATCTGTGAACTTGAAGGAATCTTCTTGTTTAAAAGGAGGGAAGATAGTTTTACTGTTAAGGGAAGGCATGTGGTTATGGCACATTTGTCAGAGATGTTCAATAGTGGAGGCAAAGAGAAAGTGTATGGGCAAAGTAATGCGACTCTGGGACACAAACCTTCTAATGAGGTGGGAAACAGATGGAAAAAGGGGAAGAGGAGAAGTACTTTGCTCTGTGGCTAGAAGGATATGGTGAAGAAGAAAACGGTTTCTGGGAACAGAGGGGGAAAGTCAGCTGGGTTTTGGTTCTACTTAATATACCCTGTATGAAATGACAGTTGTAAGAAATGGAATAAGGTTTGAATGCATCACTGATTCTCTGACCAGTCTGGAAAGCTCTGTGTGTTAAGAAATTTGAGCTTTAACTCATGATTTTGATCAGGGCTTTTCCCTGTTCCTCCCTGTTTTCTGAGCTGTCCATGATACTTCTCTTTCCATGTCAAAAAGAAAGTTGTATAATCCCTGTAGTCTTTCTTTGTTAGGAGTTTGTTGAGCTGACAAGACAATGAGGGTGCTAAATGCGTGGAAAATCAGGTGCTTAATTGTAAGGTAGTAGGTTTCCCAAAGTGTATTTTGACAATTTGGAGTACAGTTGAATTTATCTTCAGTCTTTTTACACGTAGTTTCTAAGTCTAATTTATTAATTCTTACATTATTCTGTCTTTTCCATCTCTTTCCAAAACAGGATGATACCCCTTTCATCTCAGACACTAATGATGAATCTTCATCATGGCCAAACACAGGAATATGTGATTAAGCCCAAATATTATCCAGTAAAAAAAGGGATTTCAGGAGAGCAGTCTACTGAGGGCTCATTACCACTGAGACTGGGCCAGGATCAGCCTGCATCACCTTTGCGATGTGAGTACAACTACAAAAAGCATACTCCTTTCTCTCCCTCCACAAAACCCCCACTCCCCTTTTTTTAAGATCTTGAAATTTTCTGCAGTAACACTTGAAGACAGAGAAAGGTTAAAATAACTGTACATGAAAATTCTTAGATTAGCAAATGCTCCAATATTCTGCATTTTGTGGAGAAGCAAAACAGATTTCCTGGATGAAAAAAATACTGAAGCTGATTCACTATTGAAAATTCATCATGCTAGTTCTAGGTAATAGTTTTTTCTTCAGAAAAAGGTGCTTTGTGAATGCTTTGGTAGAATGGGCACAACTGTGAGTGTAGTCAGTGTCAGTATGATGGATACCCTTTTTGGAAAGCTGGAGTTCAGTTGTGGTCTCATTGGTGACTATTTTTCTCTATATTTAATTTATTATGTGTTTATGAACTTCTGCACAGTATGGAGGCTGCCTGAGAGTTTCTGCTTCATATTTATAAAAAAAAGATTGTGTAGGTGCCCAGCTTGTGGCCTTGGCTCATGCCCCATTGTGTGCAGAGCTTGAGGACAAGTTTTGGCTTAGAAGATGAAGAGCTTGATGAATTATGGGTTAGGTATTACAGAACGTCTGCTGGCTTGATTTGGAGAAAAGTTCCTGCAGTTGAATAATGGACTGAATAACACTGAGACCTTAAGGTACTTGCAGTCTCCTGACAGACTTCCTTTGCTGTAGCACAAAGAATTATGTTCTGCTGAGGTTTTAGGGAAGAGCCTTTCCTTCTAAATCTTTAAATAGAATTCCTTTGCGTATCTTTGCATTTTTTCATTGCACATCTTTATGGTCTGTCCATTTATACTTAAATACAACTCCCTGCTTCCTTTTCCTCAAGTGTAAGTTTGTGGATGGTAAATGAGACTCTTGGCTCTAATGGGAAGAGCAGTGGGCAGCTGGAGGTCTTTCAATTAACATTTTTAGAGTGGTGAAGTATACTCCTTGCAAAGCACTATCTCCCTTACTTAAAAGTTTCAGAAAGCTTTGGGGTTTTTTTTAAGTCACGCTGCCAACATCAACCAGTAGTCTCTTTTGTAAATAAGATAATATTGCTTTTTTTTCCAGTCAGCTGTCCTTTTCCTTCAAATAAAATATTAATGGCCACTGAGATTGGATTGTGTCCCTCTCTTCTGACTCTTACTAGTCAAAGAGTATACAAATTCCAGGTTGTATAGTTCTCCAGTATTTGGAGTGACTGTTCCAGGTTGGATAACGGCCAAAAAAATCTTTCCTCTTGACCCCATTTTTCAGGCTGTTTGAGTCATTCTATGTTCAATACACTCAGTATTACTTACAAGTATCAAGCTGCCAGTAAATGGATGATTTCTGAGTTGGTTTTTTTTTCTTCTATGGTAGCATAAGGAGATGACTCTATGCAGCTGTAAGACAAAGGAGCCAGTGCTTCTAGCTCTTTGTAGCTTATTTGAGCCCCGCTGTTAATTACAGTGCTCTGAGGGACATGACTAGGAGAAGGAAAACCAGGAGCTGAAGACAAGAGTGTTTTTTATCAAATTCTAAGAAGCCCCTTAGTGAGCAGTTCATTAGTAAAACATTCTACCCTAATTGAAAAGCTTATGATTCCTAAAACAGCCAGAGGACAAGTAGTAAAAAGAGTTTTTATGGCCTGATAAGGTCATCCATGACTTAAGTGTTGACTCAGAGGTAAAATGCAGGCTATTTGGATGGTGTCTGAATTTCTGATTCTGAGCTCTCCAGCAGCCTAAAAACCAGTCCCATTACCTGTTTCATCTGTTTTCTACATCTGTGAGGTGGGAGTCGGTGATAGCAACTTCTGATGAAGCAGTTTAGATATGTGCTAGTACAGAGCTGTGTGTTGTTAGAGTCTAGGGTTATGTATTCCTAGCTTGAACAGGAGACCCACAACTTGGCCAATCATATCTGTTTGGGGTTTCTGGAGGTGCTGGAATGAACTCAAAGATTGTTTTCATAAAAATTGAGTGTTAAATTTCAACTGTCAGTATTTTAATGTTAGGGATGTTTGAATTAACTACAGTGAAGTAAGATTAGGATGTGAAACTTCATGTCAGGTGTTCTGTGATAACCACAAATATGCAGCTCCTTGTCCTTTCTTGAACGGAGATGGACTCTTTAAATTAGTTTATGCTTATGGCAAGGTTGGTGTTCATTATCTGGTTAATTTATGAGAGTGGCTGATGATCTCATGGTATTTTGTTACTGTTCTTAAATGTCTAATCTTACTTAATGGACTTGTATAGATTGTTTCAATCCAGTGACATGAAATGGGTAGTCTTGAAACTGGAAAAAGTGTCAGTCTTTTGTTACCTTTAGAGGTAGGTCTGTCCTGGCAGAAACAAATGAGATGTGGGGGACTGGTACACTGAGAAGAAAACTGCCAAACCTGACCAGGTGCTTCTGAGCATCTTCTGATTTATAAAAAGTCAGTCATGTTTAAATGCCCCATCACAGTGTTGTCAGATGAGCTTTTGGAGATACTGACATAAAAAACAATAAGTCAAGTCACATTAAATATTTTTCAATTAAAATTAATTCAAGATTCCTGCTGGAATGTTTACTCTGGTGTATTTGTAAGCAGTTTCACTTCTCTGATAATGTTCAGAACATGTAGTATAGTACTCTTATTAAAGACAGGAAGTAGTCTATTCTTTTTTGGCTTTTAAGCTGAATTTTACTGTGAGGTTATATATCACATCATCAGAGCTTGAAAACTCAGTAAGCCATTAAGGTTGCAATAATAGCATTTAAAGTCACCCTGGGATGTGAAATTGAGTTACCTGCCAGTAGCCACTTATACTATCAAGTGTTTTGAACTCTTGTCGCATGGGATACAAGCCATTTCCCAAGCCTAGGTAGTGTAAGAAGTCATAAAGCTTGCATAAAAATTGTAATTTCTTCATGCTAAATTTGTGATTCTCATTTATTGTGCCTGAGGCTGAGGCAGTTAAAATTGTTCAGAGTGATTTTTAAGAAGTCTTGTTTTTTTAAAAACAAAACAAAGCTAAACCCCACCCTGAAAACAATGTTAAAGGTCTTAGACATTGTTTTGGGTTCACTAACTCATTCAGATTTTCAGAATGGTCATACTTTTATGCCATAATTCTATCTCCTTAAGCCTTGCATTGTAACACAGTTTAATTTATATGGCTGTATATTGCTTTTTTCAAAGGACTCATACCACATTCAGTACAGGGGAGAAAAATCAGGACCCATAAATACAGTGGTGTGTAGCTTTGATGTGCTTGGTTTTAGAGCTGAAATGCTACTCTGCATGCTTCAAAATCATCTGTTAAAGATATTACACTGTAAAGCATCTCTCTGATTCTATTTAATCAATATGTTATATTTAAGCTACTGCAAATTAGTCTTCAGCTATCTTTGTGTTGTATTAGCAAACACTTAAGGAAAAGGCTTTGGAAATTCAGAGCCTTCTCAAGCAAATGGAAATAGCTCATGTTGGATATGCTGACAGCTGCAGACAAATTTTAAATACATTTTTGCACCAGTAGGAGGACTGAATATAGAGTGATAAAAATAAGCTTGCAGTGGAATTTATATGATCAGCAAATAAAAACCAAAAATAATGACTGATGTGAATCTCAACATTTGTAATGTAAACATCAAAAATACCTTAGCATGTAGGTGAGGGCAGCCAAATATGACTCTTATAAGTCAATATATGTCTTATATAAACTCACCATGAAGTCTGAGTAATTCCCAAGGGATCCATTGCTTGCTTAAAAATATTTACTGTCACACTTGACTTATAATCTGCCTAAATATTTGGAACCTCAGAGTTAAAAATTCTCTAATAGTATCAATGGCAGCAGCACAGAAATTTCAGCTATACAATTCTATTTGCAACCTGGTAGTCTATAAAACAGTAGGAAGATCATTTTAGTAATTCAGGTACATCTACCTCAGATATTTCCCACTACTGTCTTAATGGCACTGTTAAATAGTAACCACGAGTCATCTGAGCATGAATCCTCTAAATATGAGTGCTTATCTCCCTGGCTTTATAAGTGCAATGCAGAAGAAAATTAGTTAAAGGAATTCTGTTTCTATTGGTCCAAAATGTATATGATAAGAAACAAATTCTAAACTGAGGGTAGTCTTTCTGGAATTCCTTTCAACAGAGTTATTGTGAGAACTGCTTATTACAGCAGTAAGAGGCTAGGAGGTTATCGGTTTCACTCTATCCACTTCTGGTGCTATATGGTTCTTTAGAAAATGCATTTAAATACACACTTCATTTTCCAGCCTGAGATGGTTGAGGGCTAGTGTTTAGTGGCATTGTGCATTTTTCCCATTGAGCTGAAAATAGTGAAATTTCTGTTTCGGAAATTAGTTGTCTGGTGTTGCCTGCACGTGTAGGACAATTTTGTACACCCTCTCACCAGGCTACAGTTCCCCATAAGTACAATGATGATGCCACCACTTCCCTGTTTTAGAGGCACACTGAGAAAATGTACTAATTAATGTCTGAGGTGACCACAGAATGCACTGAAAGCAGAAGAAAAACTCAAGAGTGCTTTACCTACAACTGGAACGGTATTATGTGAAGTAAATAAGGCATGTGTTTGTATAATGAAGTTATCCCGAGAAGGAAGAAGGGAGGATAAGAAAGAAAATGAGACTAATCTCTCTATTCAGGAAGATATGAGAAGTATGTGAATTTTGAAATTGAAGTTACATGTTAAGTTAATAAAATTAAGTCTTATGGAAAACTTCTTTCTTTTAGGCAGATGGGGTTCTTTTGGTCTTCACGAAAATTCTTTATAAAATTCATTAAGGAGAACTTATCTCTCTATTTTAGGTAGTATAATGAAAGCATGTCTTGAGTTTAAGTAGTACAGGTTACATAAGGTTTAGTGAAATTGGGCTTGCAGCACCCTACTGTGGCTTAGTTATGTGTATTGTAGCTAGAAGCTGGACAAATATGCCTGCATGACTTTTGGACTCTTAGGGTCTCCACATGGCTCTGTGGAAAACTCTTAAATTCATGTGTAAAGATGGAGCTGAAACAGTGTGAAAGTCGTGTAGCTCCTCTAACTATGGATACGTTGTATTGCATCATATTTTACGTAAGTTTATGCACATGAAATAAGCTTAATGTGGAAGAAAATGTCCCAGCACTTAGAGTTGTGATGTGCAGAATACTCTGTTACAAATTTGGCATAACAATAGCTTTCCTATATTGGCAGCACAATACACCAGTAACTCAATGAGGCCTTCCGTAAGCTTATACGTAATTATGCGTGCTGGCTTCACTGATGACTTCATAGGTTGATTTGAGGAAAACCCAGGTGTCACTTTGAAACTCCAATTTAAACTATTTTTGTGGAATTGCACCATTTTGACTTCACTAAGTGACACTTACTTCATAATAATAGTATTTCCCCACCAGGAAGTATGGGTAAACAGCTGTAAAAGGCATAAATGTTTTACTGCTTAAAAAAGCGCACACAGAAATATGACATGTGTTCCATATAAATGCATCTGTATGATTTGACATTCTACCCAAGAGGAACTTTGGAGGAAGGTCTCTCTCAGGTCTTCACTGGGTCAGATACTCTTTCCTCTATTCTTGACATTTCTTTGTGGAACTGCCCTTCATGAACAGCAAAATAATTCTCTCACTGGCTTGTCTTAACTAGATCATTGCATTGTGATCCTTGTAACTTCTGCCTATCAATGTATTTGTGGATATTAAACAGTGGTAACGTTCCCAACTAGAAGTTTTGGGAATTTTGGAGATCTAAGGGAGGATGTTAAGGCTACACTCTGAACAAGGTATAGCCAGCAGAATGAGGTGGGTGAAAACAGAATAAACAGTTAGAAGACTAACAGTAAGAAATAACTGAAAAATTACAATATAATCTATTTGGAGGGAATGTAGAGTCAAATTTGTTTCAGTCACTCATGGCAACTGCCGTTCATGTGTTGCTGCTAAAATTGTACATAATCAAATGCAAGGGAATGGGGTAAGTGTATAAATGTTGGGGATTTTTTGTGTTCTCAAATGCATGTGTGTTCAAAGCCTGTGCTCCCAATCAAGGGGCAGAAGGGATTTTTCAGGGACATTCTAAAAAGTTTAAGAAAAAATTTTGGTGCTGTCAGCATCAGGGTCAAACAGCACTGTGGGGCTTTTTTGAAGAACAATTTTAGTGTGAAGCATCTTTTTCCTCTCTCCCATTTAAGAGCGTTATTCTTCCTGCTATTGAACAGCATGGTGATTCATAACTGCCATTTAAAGTTTACTTTTGATTCCAGCAGGACTTGGAAGCAACAAGCTAAATTTTAGGTATAAATTAAGTGGGTTACCTAGATTCACATTAGTGCAGCTAACTCTACCAAACCAAGCAGCACATTTACTTTGCTTTTGCCTCAAAAAATAGAGCGACAAATTCTGAAAAAGTAACTAACAAATGAATGCAGTTTATTTAGCAATTATAAAAGACCATGGAGTTCTTTGAAAAACCTTGGAGACAGAATAGCTCTGTATAAATACTATTTCATTCAATATACTGTTGCTGTAGGCATTCTAACAATACCCTTGCTAAGCTGTCTTCGTGATTGTTTGTGTGTTCATGAAGGGCTCACAATTGAGAAGGCCAGAAAATCAGCACCCCCCCCCAAAATGTACTGTATTTTTCTCTTTGGCCTCTGAAAAGATTTTATGGCACTGAGCTCACCAGAAAATAAATGTCTGCCTGACAGGCAAAGGCTGCTAGTGCTTTTGTAGAAACTATTTTAAATGTTGCATTCACCCAAAAATGAATTATCATCTCCATGCTTTAAAATACAGAGACAGAGACTGATATACAGCAGAATGAGGAAGAATGTTGGAAAAACAGATTGGTGATCTGGCAAACTGAATTAAAATCAGTTCAAAGCATGTAATTGCTGGGGGAAAGCACAAACTGAGACAAATGCATCTCAACTTCTGTGATGAAAGAGTATTGGCTCCAAAACCAAAAATTTCTCAAGAAGAAAAGAAGAGGCTTTCCAGAAAATTCTGTAGGGAAAAGTCTCTGTGATGTTTAAAAGATGTTAATTTAGGTGGATATAGAGACCTACTGAACCCACACAATTAAACATTAGAAGTCCCTTAGCCTGGCTAACTCCGGAGTTGCTGTGATACAAGTCTTTGATCCCAAGAACTGATTCTGATTGTTGCAAGTAGCTGAGTCTGGTTTTCTTCATAGGAGATGTGAAAGTGCTCTTCTGTCAGTGCCATTGCCTATGCCAGAAGGAATGAACAAATGTTGACAAAAAAAATTACTGTAAGAAGGTTCATACCCTGTGAAACTGAGATTTCTGAATCAGTGACATCCTTATGCCTGTTGTCATTTTTTCCCCTCTTCAGAAAATTAGGAGGAAAAAAGAGATCTTGGCTTCATGTACTGCTGAGAGAGATTTTTAATGGTGATTCAGCATGCAGAGGCGGCTGTATTCATTTATAACTTAATTCCATGATGTCCTGTCCTTTGTCACTGTTTACAGTTTGTTGACTTCCTGAGTGCTTTTTGGTTGTTCCCTTTCGGGAAATTAAATATCAAGTGGATATACTTTAGTAAGGTAATATTAATTTAATTTTTATTCCCTGTTTTTCTTAGAAATGATAAACATTGACTCTTGCAGTTTAGGCTTTTTTCTCATTTGAGGGAGTTGCATATGTTGGGAGGGGGAAACTATCTCAAGAATTTATTTTCTCGAGAAGTAATGCTCTTCCAACTTAAGACTTGTAATACTATTGTCTAATATTTGTATTATTATTGTGAAAAAAGCCTAAATAATAACCTTAGGCAAAAGGCATAATTTCAGATGAGTACATAATTTCAGGTGGGAATGTGTAAAGTGTATAAAGACCAAATTCAGACCTTCTTGTGAAAAGAGTGAAAAAGTCCTGTTGATAAAGTGGACGGTGGCATTGTATTTAGCTGGTAATACTAAAGCTCCTGTATGGCTGTAAGTTTGTGTGTAAAGATGTTGACTTCATTATCAGGGTGTGCATTGCAGCAGCTTCCATCAGTGGAAAATTGCTTGTGGTGGGGCTGTGAAGTTAACTGCTGCTTCATTACAGCCAAGCTGAGGATTGTGTTGGATAACTCTGTGCCTTAGATGTATGTTTGTGTCTAAATGCAGCTCTTGGGCCTTTGTTACCATATCTCTCAAGTGAAAGAGATCCAGATATGCTTAGGTACCTAAGAAGCTGGATAGTTTGAATAGAAGCTTAAAAAGGCTTGTTCACCTGAATGCTGTGACAGATTGCTTACAGCTGGAGTAGTATCCAGCCCCAAACCTGACGCACAGGTGTGAACTCAAGCATGAGACACTTAAAGAGCTTGAAGTTCTGTTTCAGGACAAGTGCTTCACTCTGAAAAACACAGGCCATCTGGGTGCTAATATTTTGCACAATTCATGTTTGAAATTGCAGCTGAAGCACTTGACTGCCTGTCTCTCCTTAGAAGTACAGTCAGCTAAACTCCTGCAGGATTAAGCTCCCCAAGCATTGCTGTAGCAGTAATAGTGGTGTCTGGAACCCAGCTGTTGTGAAGTCATACAGTTCTTCAAAGAAATGTGTCTGAGCCCTAAACTAAGCAGTCTTGAACTAAGGGTTTGAACTAAGCAGCCTTAGGTCATCAGCATTTACTTTTGAATGGGTTGGGCACACTCCTCTTCAGTGTGCTGGTTAGGCTGCGTGCTCCGTGCAATTAACTTCTCTCATCCCTTGGAAAAGAGACCTAGGACTGATAAGTGGTATAACTTGAGGATAAAATTTAGCTCTTTAGCATCATAACCATTTGTGGATCTAGTTTAAATGTAATATCTTTTAACCAAATAAATGCAATGCAGAGTAAAAGAATTATTGCGTAGTAAGTTTATTGAAATGAGTTGAGGTCATTCCATCAGACATCAAACCACACTGCAGTCTCTAATTTGTTTGGGTTGGTACCTTTTTCTGGATTATTCTCAACTATGTGAAGGGAAATGATAGTTATGTTTGTCATTGCCATGGAGAATGGCTGTAGTTTAAGATAGGATGTTCGTTGCCTGAGGACTGCATATAAAGAATCTTTGTAGTGATAAAAAAGGTAAGGAAGACAAAAGGTGATTCTTAAAATCTGCTGACAGAGATCCTAGATTTCAAATCTATGACTGATTTGTACATTATGGGCTTCCGCAGGACAAAAATGATTGTAATTTCTGTGAATTCCTCTGACTTGCTCTAAAAAGGCTGTGTCAGTGAGAAAATTTATCAGCAAAGGGCTTGTGGCATGTAAACACAGTTAGGTCATTTTAAACAATCTCAGCACTCATGCCTGCATATGCTCCTTTGGTACTTTTAAGTGAAGCCGTCCATAGAAAACACAAGAAACTTATGTTGCAGACAGTAGAGAGCTTGTTGGAATTTGTCAAAATTAATAAAGGAAACCTACTTGAATGAAACAAGTGTTGCTATGGTAAATGACTTCAAACAGTACACTGTTCACACTCATCTCTATTTTAAACTGAGATTAACAGAACAGAAGAGTAGGTTATTTGCCTCTCCTAGAATATACTACTAAAAATTTTAGTATGTTTTGGAGGGTGGTGGAGGTGGTGATGAGGAAGACAGTGGAATTCTCTGTTCTATTCTGTGACAGGGAGCAAGGAAGAGATTGTATCCCTGTGATAATCAGGAAGGAAAAAGATTTTTCCAGATATCTTAAGTTACCTTCTTCCTTATCCTGGAAGCATCAAATTTTCTGGATGATTTCTTTTCCTGTTTGTCAAGTGTGCTGAAGAAGCAAATAGGGCTTAAAAAGAGGGCAGAGAAACAAGGGTGCAGTAGAAGCAGGAAGTCTGAGAGCTCAGCTCTGATTGCAGGGAGAAGATTGTGGTAGGAGCTAAGCAGGAGAGAAGGAGGAAATGATGTGAAGATGTGGTGACACAGCTAATCAGAAATAGGTATATAGAGAAGTGTTTGTAATAGCAGTAGTGGCAATAAGAATGGCAACAAAAATATCAGTGCATATTCCCCTTCAGTTACTGTCATATTGGGTAGTTGGAATGTGTTTTGCTTTTTTGGAAGCATTTTAGTCTGCATCAAGACAGTAGAACTGCGTACTTGAAAAGTGATATAATATCAGAGGTTAAGCAGTATTAACTAATGAAATAGATGTAACATCATACAAATGCAACAAATAACAAAAAGTAGGAAGAGTACTAAAGTAATTATATTTCAATAATGTGTTCCTAGCTGTCTAGACATGTTAAATCAAGTACAGCTTGCCATACTGTCATCTTGCTCAAAATGTTTGACTGGGTGGATGTGCACACATACACCTCGCCTCATGCAGAACTGGGTGGGTGTACTTCTAAGCATTAGAGAAGGTATTGGGTCTCGGATGAAATAAATCTGGATCATCTTGTTTTTAATTTCGTTGACATGTCTAATTTCTCCCAATGCTTGTGAAAAGAGAACTGGGTGTGAGGTGTACTAGGGAACAGTAACAAAGTTTCTGGAAAGAGCAAAGATGCACTGCCTTACTTGAAGGTAGGCATTGTCTATTGAAGCCAAAAATCAAATTACTCAACAGCTGTGCCTTGCCTTTATTGAATCCATGTAGTTTTCAGACTCGTTTGTGCTTGTGACTGTTACAGAAAGAATAAGACTCATATTCTGCATGATTTTTAGATGGGTGAGGTTTGAATGCAGGAGATCTTACTCCTGTGCTCAGAGCAGAGTAAGGGTTGAGTTCAGTCCTGCTAAGGTTGTGCAAGGGATGTTCCATATTAGTTTTACTGGGATGATAGCTGTATCAACAGATCAGGAAGGGATTTGGGAGATGTGTGCCCCTTTGGCCTAGCCTGCAGATTGGTTCTGGGTATGAAGTATCAGTTAGTGCGCTATTGGGAGAGGAAAACAAATTAAACTCATAGAAGCATTTTATGTAAAGCTGTATTAAGTAATTCTGCTGCCTTCCCACCGTTGATCAGATTTCAGCTGCAGTGTGGGTTTGGACAGGGTATTTGAAGAAAGATGAGGACCAAGTGAGTGGTATCAAACGAAAAACAAAAAAGATGGAGATCTGCAAAATACGGCCTGTTAGACTGAAAATGTTTAGATGGTTTTGGTCTGGCCAAAATGAGACTGAGGGAGATTGATGGCAGTGGTCTTCAAGTATGTTAGAAAATGATGGCAGTGGTCTTCAAGTATGTTAGAAAATGATCCACAGAGGAATAATATTTTGTTAAAGTTTGCTGTAGATAAAGCAGGGCAGTAGTTTGCTTGAGTTGCTAAAGGGGAAATGTGGGTTAGGTATTAGGAATACCTTTATAATAAGAGAGGCTGAAGTACTGGAATAAATTCTTCAGGGAGGCTGTGAAATCTGCGTAATAGAAGGGATTTGAGGATAGTCTGGACAAACCTTTTGTTTAATGTTGCTGTTTTATCCCGGGAAAATGAAGAGAGGGGAGATCACGTGAACTCTCAGAATCTCTTTCAGCCCTTTCTGTGCCTTGTAAGGCCTGTATTTCTCTCAATCTGTAATCAAAAATTTAGGGAAGATCTGCCTCTGGCCTAGATGTCAGTCTGGTGTGTCTTTCTCTCTCTTTTTTGTTTTCTTTTTTCCTGTTTTTTTTTTTTGCTCTTTTTTTTCTTCTTTAGCTCCTAGCTTTATAAATCTTCTAGATGATGCTGTTTCTAAGTTGTATGACAGCTAAGTTCAACTTGTTCCGATCTTTGGGAACTAGGTTTTTGTTTTGGTTGGTTGGTTGGGTTTTTTTTCTTTTGTTTTAAATTGATGACTAAGTGGTGACAAGACAGAACTTCCTTGTATATTGTCAAAAGTGTAAAAAGGTCATTTGTTAATAGTTTTAAGAGCTTAACTATCTTACTTTTGTGGTTGATTTTCATACAATGTCATCTTTCCTTTTAGCTGAACAAGCATATCTAGTGTAGGGGCTAAACCAGGTGGACTGGTGAAATAACTGGGAGACACCTTTTTTAGGAAATAAGTAATTTCCTTCTGCTTCTTTCCTTTTTTGTGTGTGTGTCAGCATTTAGCTAAGAAAAAAGAGAGTGTTGGTCATCTGAGAATTTAAAATGTTGACTCTATTAGCTGTTTAAAAGCTAGCTGGGTTTGATTTGAGAAGATCTAATTTTAAATGCTCTCATCATGCGTCGTGGTTATAATTTGAAAATGTGAAATAGCCTGAGATAATCTATTCTCATTGGGAAGAGAATGTATTTTAAAAATAGAATCTTCAGGTCTGATGACACTCTGTAGATATACAGAAAATAAATATATATGAAAGGATCATGGCAGAAGTAGATTGTCACAAAAAGAGAGTAGTGTATATCATTACTGGAGGTACTAATGGAATGTCTATAGTTCTGTTAGTTCTGTTTCCTCAGGAGATTTGCCTCAGGATATTTGTCATAAATGAAGGCATTGAAAAAAAAAAAGGCAAAACAACGAGAACAACAACAACCCCCCAAAACTTCCCTCTTAAAATAGTTTTAGAAATGTTTGTATGAGGAATATGGGAGATGTATGCATAAGCTACAGTGTGTACTCAGCTGGTAGAAGCCACTGCTTGGGTTTTTTTTATTTATTGTGAATCCTTTTGATTAGATCACTGTGAAGCACAAAACCATCACCCACACATAACATCAGTATTTTTGACACATTAAAATATTTTATTCTCTTTGCCCCGCTTGACCTCTGTAGTTATCTATTTAACTGGATACCAGTCCTGCTTTCACTAGTGTTGCTAGCCCATTGTCTTCCCACAAAACAGGGACATACCACAAATCATCTGAGCTCCACTGCAGCTATTGAATACTGTCAGAATGTTGGAGCTGTGAGAGCAGCCATAAACCCAAGGCAAAAAATGTGTTTATCGAAATTCTTCTAGAAAGAAACAAAGTCTGAGTTGCATTACACAGGGACTCAGGAGTTTGAGGAGGAATCCTTCCCCTTATACAAGTCTTTCCAGGCATGGCTGCATAAGCTATTGTGACCACCTGGACATAAAACCTGCCACCTGCTATCTTAAATAATTCACCTTTTTTGCTAATGCAGGGGGAAAAAAAATTGTCATAATGAACGGTGGGGGCAGAAAGGGTTCTGTGAAGAAATCCTTTTGCTTACATTTTCCATTTCTCCTGCAGTTGTTGCTAAATCATAAATTTATCACAGCAGGAGTTTGCTGTGTTCATGATATTATATCATAGTGACTTAAGGAGATGGAAAGAAAATCACATACATACGGTGCCAACTTTTAACTAAAATCTCATCACTTTACTCAGACATCTTTCTTTTTTAAATCTGGCTTAAGAGTTTTACAGATTTTGGAAATTATGGGTACATTCTTCCACTGATCTGTTTTGACAAATGTATCACGGAGCTCTTAAGTATAAGGGAGCCTGGACTGGCAGGATGATGGTGCTGTTGGCTGAATCTCATTGTGAATTTGCTGTCTAGCTGAGGGATGAAGCTTTATCCAGTATTAGTCATCTTGATTGTCCTGTCTTTATTAAAACAACAATCTGAGTCTATCTCTAGTTCGGCCATTTTTTTTCAGTAACTTTGCTATTTATTTGGTGTTTGCATCTTCTACTTTTGGTTTTTTTCACTAGGCTCATTTGTTTATCTGGTCTCATATTTGTATTTCTTCAGTCTGGTGTTATACTTAGGAGCATAGTGAGGTGTTTCATTTCCACATGTTTAAAATTGGTCTAGAAGAGTTTGATATATTTCTCTCTATGTATAGAAAAAAATAATTCCAGGTGTGTTGCTGTAGCACTATCATTTTTTTTCTAAGTATGAATTTGAGGTAATCTAAGTTGCAGATTTTGTCAGTCCTGTGTCACAGTGGCATCATCAGTAGAGGTTCTAGAGTTTAAAGAAAATATTCTGTATGCTTCCTTAAAAATACACTGTCCTTTAATATCAGCTAGTCCAAAGTCAAAAGAGGTCAAGGCTATAGCAGTACTGGTCTTTTCCTAGCATGAAATTGTGGGCTTTAGCATTAATACTACGAAATGAGCTAACAGGTACTGAAGAACAGTTTCTTATTTAGAATTGAATTCTCCTCTTTGGAGAAGAGGAGGGAAAAAAAAAATACAGAAGAGGAGATTCAAGGAAGTCCAAGAGTCTAAACCTGAAGTTTCTGCTAAAAATGTCCTTTCAGGAGAAGAGCTTGTGGTCTTTTTTTCAATTTGAATCTGCATGTATTAAGATCACTGTTAAAGTCCCTAAGCCTCAGAATCTTTGAAGATAGTACTGTCTACTTCTCTGCAACTGCAGAAAAGAATGAGTAACATCTCTGCATTGAGTCACCTCCTCAAACACTTATCAGTTTTTAGCTCAGAGGCTCAGAGCTTTGAATCCATCCTAAATGTCTCCAGAAGAATTGAAGTTAAAAGCTGTGGCCTGCTAGGGAAGGAGAACAAACTAAGTGTGGTTATAGTTTTCATAAACCTAAGAAGGATGGAGAAAATCTTCCCATGAAGATTTTCTAAAAAATATGAACGTGTCTTATTTCTGTCTCTTTGCAACTATCAAAACAGGAATATCTGAGAATTTGTTTTATAGCAAAATAACTAGCATACAGCTAGATAAACACGTTGTGCGATGGTTAACCAACTGGCTGACAGGTCAAGCACAAAGGGTTGTAGTAAATGGGGTTATATCAGGCTGGTGACTGGTCACCAGTGGGTGTCTGTAGGGCTACATTCTAGGGTTTTAAAGTTTTTGTTGTTCTGAACGTTATGCCCAAGATTTACTGCAGCTCAGCACTCAACAGCGTAGCACAGAATACTGTGAAGGAGAATTAAACAATTGTTTAGTTTCATCTTTACTGACTATTTCAAAACCATAACTATGGGTCTGATGCTGGGTGTGCAAATAATCTGTTGCACTTTAAGTTGGGTCACATTCAAAAGAGGTGCTTGGGCTCATGAATAGCACGATTTATTGAATGCAACACATCTGGATGGTTCTTCTGGATTGCTGGTGCCAGATGCATTAACTGCAGAGTAGCTGTATGTAACACTAACAACACTATTATATTCATGAGCTTCATGTCCCAGGTCAACACTCAGCAGAGCTGAGGACACAAGGCTTACCAAAAAGTGTCCCTGCTTTTGGGGGGTGAGGACAGCAAACCTGTCGATCTCTCCCTGCACAGTTTCATGTCAAATTCTCACCTCCTGGGTAGATAGAAAATTGGGGTGCTTTTTATAACTTATTAATCACTGTTGTGCCAGGTGCTGTGGTGGGACTATGGTCAAACTTTCTGCTCTTGCTGGACACATTGTGCAGAATATTTCTTGATAGGAGGTATATTTGGTTTGTACAAAACATCTCTGGGTGTCAGGTAGAAGAATCAGACCATATGGCTCCACTTTTCTCCATGTTCCTTCCCAATGCCAGGGCAACACAAACCATGGGACCTCCATCCAGTTTCAATATTTGCATTGTGAGCTTCATCACATATTGAGCTCTGCATTTTCTTCATTTCCAACATTGACAAAGCCAAATTATTTATTTTTTTTTTTTAATCTAAGCCAGAAAGCCTGTCTGGGTCCCCCAATACGGGTTTCTACAGTGCAGGCAGAACCAACTTTAGTGACTCAACTAACCATGTTTTTTTAATTAGATCACATCCTAAAGGAAAAATATTGCTAAAATGTCTGAAAATATAAAATATAAAATGGACTCTTTTGTAGGAAAAAAAAGTATAAAACTATGCAAGTAAAATACAAAGATGGCAATATTGCTTGTGAAGCTGTGCTTAAAAAAAAGCAAAGCTTAGAAGTTCTACCCTCAGCAGTTCACAGGTCACTTATATCTGTTCATTCGTTAAGGTGTATTCATTTTTGTAAGAAATGCTTGGCATCCAAGATGTCTTCTAAATCCCCTAAAATCACAATATTAGCCTTTGATGGAAATATTTTATTCTTGTCTGGGCTCTGCCTTTTCTAATCATTGTGTAGGGAGAATAAGGTGGGAGCATCTGTACAGCAGCTGCTGTTCAAAGAGAGCAATGCCTTTACTGTAGACAAAACAATTGGCACAATTGCTTTAATTTACTTCTTTATGAAGAGCCAGAAATAAGAAGGCTTGATATTCTTTTGAAATTGGAATATTTTTAAGATTTTCTTGATATTTTCAAAAAAATGTTTTTCTGGAGGGTGTTTCATGAACTAGGTTAGGCAACTCTCCAGCAACATTTTTATTTCTATGACATGAGGAAGAAGGAGATTCTTCTCTTTTTGTGCGTCATTTCTTGGCATTGTTAGGTTTGATATGAAAGTATTTATTAATAGTTTCCACAAAGATGCTATGATATATTTACAAGAACTTGCTGAATTTATTAGTAGTGTGCAGAGGACAAACTGTTTTCTTTTCAAATAATTGCAAATGGAATCTGTTCTTTTCCCTTTTTCTCCTAATAAGTAGTTTTAATACAATTTTTGTCTTCAGCTGTTAGATATAGAATCAAATACATCTGGGTTTAAATATAATTCTGTTACAAGAAATTCTTATAACTAGCCTAATTTCAAATTTGTGCATGTGCAGTCTTTATTGCATGCAAGTTTTTTAAAATGACTACAGGGAAGTAAATAAAAGAAGAGAATTCAGCAATTTTTTATCTTTGATCTCAGTATTTTAAAGCACTGATACTTCCTCACCCTTTTCTCTGAGCTATTTATTACTAAAACAAAGGCTGACAGCAGAGCTCAGTCTATAATATGTAAATTCTTGTGGAAAAATAGTGCCAAAAAACTGTGAAGAAAAAATGGGTCCAGGCAGCTGCGTCACAAGGTTTGACCACTTCAGGCTGGGGTGCCAGGAGATTTGAGACAGATGTTTTCAGACATGCCACATGCCTAAAACATTTCCAGGGGTCGAGCTACAAATAGTGACTTAATAAGTGCAGAAACAGGAAAAGTATGTAGGAGTACACAAGAGTTTATTCACCTCTAGGTGCACAGCCAGCCTCTTTACATTACATCTGCCTGTCAGGGTTGGCTATTTAAGCTGTCATGCCCTTGGTATTGCTCTTTGTCTGCCTGTGAATAAAGTGCAGCATTGTGATTACTAATCCCACTCCAGTGACTTGACTTTAAATGTGGTTTTGGAGCGGATCCCGGAGTTCTGTTTGCTAAGCTTCCTACTCCTGTTTCAGAGACACCACTGGAGATCTATGAGAGAGAGCACTGCAGACTGCCCTCCTCCTGTAGACCTGTCGCCTTCCCCCCCCCACCGCGCCTTTTTTTTTTCCCCAAAAACTTTTTGAAGGAAATCAATGGATACCAAAGTGATCTGTTTATTTTTCTTTTTTTCTTTGCCTCCGCTGACAGTGGGAAATCACACTGGTCGCATCAAGGTGGTCTTTACACCCAGCATCTGTAAAGTAACTTGTACCAAAGGCAACTGTCAGAACAACTGTGAGAAGGGAAATACAACCACCCTCATCAGTGAAAACGGCCATGCTGCTGACACTCTGACAGCCACTAACTTCCGAGTAGGTAAGTACCCTAAACGGCATTTGTCCTTAGCTGTCCTCTCTTGACTAACAGAGGGAGGAGATGTTTTGTTATTAATACCAGTTGTGCATCTGTTACTCTTTGTTTGGAGGGCTCTGCTGAATAGGAACCATTTTATGTTAGACAAGCTTTCTGGTGTCCTTCGGAAATGTTCCCAAAAGTTCCTTTTGTGTCAGAGGAAAAAAGCTCCCATATTTTTCATGTGAATTTTCAGCTGCAGGGATGCAACATGCTAAGCTGAAGTTTTTGGTAAAATTCCTCCCTCAGAGTTTGTGTTAATAAACAGGGAAAGTGACAGATTACACAAAAAGTTGTGTTTCCTCTTTTTTACTTGTTTAATAAGTATCAAATGCACATAAAATCTAGCGAACAGCTAACAGTGACTCTGTCTTCAAAAATTTGTTCAGCAGTTCCTTGAAACTACAATCCTTTTTTAGCATGCATCAGCTTAAAACTTTTCTTACTGCTGAAAGTAAATCAGATTTCATATTTGGCATTTTTAGAAAATGAAATAATGTTAAGTCTAATTAAAGTTATTGAAGCCAGTAATTTCTTTGTTAATGTTTATTCTTTCTGCTTGCTCAGTAAGAGTATCAACAGTATGCCAGACTAAACCCTGCAACTGTTTGACTCTGTTGAAACAAATCCTGAAAGCTACCTAGGATAATGATTAGCATATTTTAACTGTATACTATATAGACATTTGCGTGCAAGTATTTGTCTTGTGAATTAAGATACACAGATATATGGGTACATACCTAAACACTTTAAATTTGTCATTTCACGTTATGATACCCTGAACTGCTCTTGGAAAGTGTCTTGGGGGTAATTTAGTAGTTATCCTGAAAATATCAGTGTTGTTTTCTGAAAAAAGAACCTTAATTATTTTGCAAATTTCTAGTCAAAGAATGCCAAATATGAACACTGTAATTTTAGTCTCTGTCTAGAATAAACATAGAGTTCAGGCAGTGCTGAGGCTGGCCAATATTGCCGTTTTTCAAGTGCAGTGTATTTCATGCTCTGAGGGTAGGGGGAAAAGCCGTTCCAAATGATTTTTCTTTTCTTCTGGACAGATGATACAAAGAGCAGTTCCCTCTTTTAACACTCTTACTAGACTGTCAGACTGTGTGTGAAAGCCCTTGAAGTTACTAACTCATTCCTTCATAGTATGCATGTTTGTAAAAATGTGTATGTTTTGGACTAATAGTAAAACCAGTGTTTTAAAACAGGAATAGAGGAAATTTTGGGTTTGTTTGTGGTTGTTTGGAGGCACAGAAAAAGAAAAGTATGCTGTAAAGGAATGGTAAATCTAATACTTTGAAATTTGTGTTCACTGCCAATGCAGATTTTTACCAATGTTTTGGCAAGAACCCCAGCTAAGTAAGTTTTTTGTGTAATTTTCTGACTAGCATGAAAGGATAGGGTTATTCTTCCCCCCTTTCATTTGACCTAATTTTTCTATTGAAATTATGAAATGCTGAGAACAGGCAGTCATGTAATTTGTCTGCTATGTAAATCTGTGCTGTAACATGACCTTCTCTCAAATACTTGAAAGCTTGGAGAGTGGAAATTGACCTGTGAAGACGTGTTCCACACCTTCCTTCCTGGCCTCAGTCCACGCAGCTCTGGTGCACTGGGTACAATGGGCTGCTAGAAACATTCAACAAAAGCAGCCTATAATAGTATTTGATGGAAAGATAAAGGAGTATTATGTTTAAAAATGTATAAAAGCAAGTTGCTACACATGGATAAGGATTTTTAACCTGCCTGTTAGCTATCTTCCCTACTACATTTAAAAGACAGAAAGCATTTACCACAGTTCTAGGTATTGTCATTTTCACAGAAGAGTAAGAAGGTCTGAACTAGCACTTAAAGGCTCTCCAATTAAAAACAAAAATGCTGCATGAACTTCTTAATAACTAGACAAGAGGGGTCTTACACCTGTAGATTGAATTCTTTCACCAATCGCAGTTTTCAGGAGCTTCTGAATCAGAAATTAAAATATATACTACTGAAATAGTTTCTTATATCTGTTCTCTAGTGCCTTTCACTAGCTTAGACTTGTCCTGAGGTCTCCTGATACATAAAGCAGAAGTAATTTGTGTCTTCCAAGATCATTAATTTTTGTTGTATTTTTAACAACTGAATTATGTTTAACTTGTGCTTTTTGGTTCTAAGTCCCTGTTTTAACTTCTTTACTTACTGTTAATCAAAGATGTGTGGAAATTCTTATTTAGATGACTTGATATTTAAAAATGCAACTATGAAACAGAATGTCATGTCAGAAAATATGTATTTAAAGTCATGAACAGCACTTTTTCAGTAATTTTTTTATAAAATATTTTCTCTTCCTAAAACCAGAGAAGATAGTCACATGCCCTATTTGGAAAAGTTTTAAATGGATTTCTGTAGCAGGAGCAGCATTCTAGTACATGAGACTGAATTTAGGTTCTCAGATGACAGATTAGTTAGACATCACTTTGCTTTGTTCTTAATAATAAATTATTTCTAAAAATGAGCCAGAGGAAATTTTTTTCTTTTCAACTTCGTGCTGAATTTTGTAAACACTGCATTTTCAGAGAGAATAAGTTGCAATGCCTGTACTACAGCTACTCAAGCTTTGTCATGGATTATTTCAGATTCCTAAAATGTGCTCAGTTTGTTAATTCAACTGAAGCTTGGTAGCTGTGAGCTCAGGAAAGGAGCAAATCCTATTTCCTGAAAATTTTATACAGTATGGATAAGCCATTAAAAACAAAAACCCACAACAAGGGACAGATTGGGGGGAATGGTGCTTTTCAGGTAGCTGAGATTTTTGGCTGTGGTGAGGAATAGCTCCTAGCACAGCAATTGAAGGTGATGAAAGCTTGGTATTTAAAAGGAAGGACCTCTTTGATTTGCCAGGCTGCTTCAGTGAAACTTTGGGGTTTTTTGCAGTTTCATTTTGTGAATGGGATATGTTGCAGTTAAACTAACCAACCTCTAATATTTCATTGGCTTGGAGAATGAAAGCATTTAATCTGAATGGAAACTTATGCTGAATAGATGAATCTCATTATTCTATTGGATTGATGCATGTGCAGTTTGTATGGTATTTCAGTTCTGATATATCTATAGAGGCTTGTAAAACAGGGTTGATATGTGTGCGTAGGAAAGGATGGGAACAGAGTAGCACGAGGTTTCCGTCTCTTTCACTGTTGAAGTTATTCAGAGAGGTGTCCTGTTTCTACTCAAAATGAGTCCACATTCCAATTTTGAAATGAATTTTCTTTCTGTAAGGAGTGGGAGGACAATGACTAATTTGTAACTGTAAAATGAAGCAATAAGGAATTGGTAAATGCCCATATTAATTTTCATGCTTTTCTATTTTTTTTCCACTATTGTATATATATATATATATTTAATAATAGATTTACATTCTGTTTTTTCCCATGGGATTTATGCTTCATTCATTCAACAGGAATGACAGAACTTAGTAAAGGAAGCAGTCATTTAATACTTAGGTTCATATTCACTATTCATTTGCAGCCCCACATCTCATTTAAAGCAATTCATTCAAATGGTTATAAATGAGAAGTCAAAGTTGCATGCTAGTCAGTGAAAGTGCATATCTTTCTGTAGAAATTTTGTGTCTGTGCACTTGGCAGTATCTGTGTCAAATAACGAAACAACGTAGAAGGGTTTGTGTTGGAAGGGACCTTTAGGATCATACAGTTCCAACCCCCTGCCATGGGCAGGGACACCTTCCACTGGACCAGGCTGCTCAGAGCCTCATCCAGTCTGGCCTTGAACCTCCAGGGATGGGGCATCCACAGCTTCTCTGGGCAACCTGTGCCAGTGCCTCACCACCCTCACAGTGAAGAATTTCTTCCCCATATCTAATCTAAATCTACCCTCTTTCAGTTTAAAGCCTCTCCCCCTGGTCCTGTCCATGCCCATGTAAAAAGTCCCTCTCCAGCTCTCCTGCAGGCCCCCTTTAGGGGAGGCTGGAAGGCTGCTATAAGGTCACCTTGGAGCCTTCTCCAGGTGAACGTGGTGTCTTAAGTAAAAATGTGTCTGGTCCTTCATATTTAATCAT
The DNA here is from genome assembly GCA_013399195.1 of Dicrurus megarhynchus. NCBI lineage: Eukaryota > Metazoa > Chordata > Aves > Passeriformes > Dicruridae > Dicrurus > Dicrurus megarhynchus. Next base: position 235,802 of record VXAD01008065.1, read on the forward strand.
AAATTTTGAAACTTTCAGCATGGATCACAGTGACCTGGATATTCTGTACCCTGTTGCAATAATGCTCAAATTATGTTGCCTCTTGAATTTTGGCACTTTTCCTATTGGAATTTTCTATCAAAAAAATTTCCAGCTTTACTGTGTTGACTCTGTATAAATGTTTTTAGATAATTGAGGTTGTCCAAAAGTTTCCAATTACGTATAGACAGAAACTTCCAAGAAGCAGCAGAAGCATTTTGCTCAAATTTTATTTGGTCTTCTGCTGAAAGCAATGAAAGAAAATTTAACCAATACATTTTAAAACAATAGGTTATTCAAAGGAAATTTAGTAAGAAGACTCATTATGTAATTATTATTCTAACAGAATTTCCTATCTAGGAAAGAGTTTAGAAAGCATAATTATTCAGAATTGTAAAAATTTAAAGCAGTTATTTTACAAAATGTTGATAGAATTCCTGAACTTTATTCAGACCTATGTGATCATGAATTACTGTTAGTGTTCTAGGAGTTAACATTGCTTTTTATTCACACACGTCAGGTATTATCAAAGAGGAGTGTTGGTTAAAAATGTCAATTACCTGCAAGCAAGGCAGCCTGTTGGCAAGCCAGCCAACTGCCTTTGTCTGTAGATTACATATGACAGAAAGTCCAAGAGAAGTGATTGGTGTTTCCTTGCTACCATTTAGTATGTATTAAAGTTGTTGTTTCATTCTGCACATGTCCTACCACTTTGAAGAGGAACTGTAAGACTGTGACATTTGAGGAGGACTTTTTAGTAACCTTTTGATGAACAGGTGTATTGTAAATAGTATTGGAAGGCTAATTTGATGACATATAAAGGCATATAAAAGACCAACATGCTGTGGAGTATTTGTGTAGATTTTTAAGAATTTACAGTCACAGTCTCTTCTGGCAGCTTGTTAGGTACATACTGTTCAGGTTTTTACCCATTATATTTTACTCTTTTGTTTTACTGGGTTTAGTACGAGTTGCTAGAAAGGTAACATGTTAGAAGAGATGCTTTCTTCTCTATTTTGAACTGTGTTTGCTATATGGTGAATGGTGTCAGCTGTGCAGGTAACCTATCATGTATGACCTGTGTAACTCTGCCCAAAACACTATTCCTGTGGCTTCATCTGAGACTTAACAGATGAACACTTGGAGGATTTAAAATAATTGCTAGCACATGTCATGCAGAGATTTTTAAAATTCCTTTTGGTAACATAAGTGAGAAGTGATTTTATTTTAATTTTTTAAAAAATCTTTTTGACTTTATATGTTCCATCAGACACCATAATTGAAGAGAAGCTTTTTTCTGGTATAACTGCTTAGCTCAAGAATAGCATGTGATAATTCATAGTTTGCTTTTAGTAGTATATTCTCTGTGGGTAAGAGTGAAGTGTTACTTTGAAATAGCCTGGAGTTTTGCGCTTGAACGTGCAAATATGAAGAAGCTGTGATGCAAGAACCTTGCTATTCCTTTAGTATTATCACTTTTGTCCTTTTACTGTCTCTGGTAGCTACCTTGCAGCCTTATTTGGTAAAAGATTTGTTTCTATTGTTCTTGTAGTAATTATAATTTGTGCCTTGTCAGACTTTGTTGGTTTATGCTTTTTTAGCTGCCACATGAAATAGTTTCCTTTAACAGACACGTGAAAATTTCAGAATTCTTGGACAACTTGGCTAAAATAATAACTTTTTAAACTTTCTGCAGCAGTAGTCAAAGAAGCTGGTCAGTCTGTCAGTGTGTGTGTCTCAGGAAAAAATACTAAGAAAAGGACATTGGGATTTATCCACTTCTTTATCTGCTAATTTGAAATTTAATCTGTACAAATGATGACTATGATAGAAATATTCATGCAGCAACATTGTAATAGCTGTAGCAAAAGGAAGGCCAAGAATTTTTCCTCAGACAGTGAACTGAGTAGCTAAAATAATAAGGACAGATAACAGCAGGACTATTATTATGAATTATTCTTTGCCATATGGAAGATATGGGGAAAAGGGTATTTCCTAGCCTGAAGAGCCAATGCAAAATGATTTTGGAGGAACCACTTATGACCATCAATTCAAAAGACATTTCTTTTTTCCAGTCCCCCTTTCTTCTATAAATAAATTTGATCTGACAGCAGAATGAATTAATTTACTTACAGTCCAGGTAGTATAGTATAGGCTTTTCTAATCTGAAATACTAGTGGACTACAATTCCATCCTGTAATGTAAGTGTACAATTCTATAGACTGAGCAAAGCTCAGGGTTTTAATGCATTTTCAATTATGGGCCTCCAATGCTCAAATTACAAAGAAAAATTGTATTTTAAGGATTTTCTTGGTTTTGATATCCACATCTGTTCAGAAAGAATGATTTCTTTCCTGCATGTAATTATCAGAACTTGTCATCAACAAATAGTTCTGTTTCCTACCACGGAGCTTACAGCATCTGTGAGCTCTTTCTTCATAATCTTAAAATAATTATTCAAAATTGACATCTTTACCTCAGATTCCAGTGGAGGCCAGATGCTAATTTAAAGAAAAAGATTGTTCAGTCACATGATTTTAATGAGGTTGAACTCATACAAGCCTGTTAGCAACTCATTTCTACTCCCTTGCTCACCTTAAAGACTTCAGACCATCACCATGAAACAAAAGTCCATCTGCTCTCAAAGTACTCCCCAAACCTTACAGAGAACACAGTTTTTGGATGTGCAGTCATAGGAAAAACCACAAATGGAAATGGTACAAAATCCACACCTGCAGCCATTCAAAAACACATGGAGTATGTTTCCCTCGAAGTTAAAGCGAAACAGAACACAAAGTTAAAATGCATAATGTTTTAGTTTACTGTATATGGTTTTAATTTACAGGGATTAGTTTATGTACATCTGACTTGAAGTACTGTAAAGAGAGAACTGTGAGTTCATTTATTTGAATGATTACATTCTTGCATATTCAAATAAACACAATACCTTGTACAGCTATAATTTTGTTATTGCTAAACTAAATGTCTTTGCACATACCTCACTGAAGATCAAGTATATGCCAACTTTGGCTTAGAAAAGAAATTGCCTGTAAATTATGCAAGTACAGAAGAGTCTGAAAATTTTCTCTACATGTTAAAATATGGGACATATCATTAATAGATTTCTTAGCAAATGGGTTTGTGTTTAATGTGTCCTCCTGGGCTTAGCACAGTCAGAAGGAAGCAAGCAGCTATCACTGCTCTGTTGATCACAGTCTTTCCCCATTCAGCCTTTCTACTGTTTCTTCTGGTTTTTCATTCTGTTCCAGATAATTCTCCTCTCTGTGCCTGTGTGGTCTGTATAGCATTCATCTATCCATTCCACCTGTAACTGGCTCTTAGATTTGAGTATCGCTGTAATTGAGAGTCCTGTTTTGTAGTGTAGAGGCTTTGGGATTCCAGATTTTTCTTTTGGAACATGAACTTTATCTTTGTTATGTATGTACTTAAATTCAGTGAGTTTTCTATGTATCCATAAAAACCTGTTAAGAGGGTGAACCGTGAACTTTCAACCAGGGATTTATGAATGTGAATCAAATTGAAGTCTATGGGAGCTGTAAACTCTTTTTTTTTTTCTGCTAATCTTTTGGAAAGTCTTGAGGGATGCTAGTCAATGAATAGAAGGAAAATTGGATATTTGCTGATTGCACGGCAAGAGGATTGAGTTTTAAGAACCCAAACAGAGTATTTCTCATCTATATTTTAGTCTTCCAAATAATTTGTTCATTTCTCATTTTGGTTGTATTTTCAGTTTAATTTAAAGATGATAAGAAGAGCTATTAAATTTTTATATTAGATGTTACTCAGATATTTCAAGTTTAGGGGAACTTTAGCAACTGTTCATCTCATAATTTAGGAATGAGTTCTTTGACTTCTCCCTGAGAGGAACTGCCTTTTTCCATAGGATGTATAGGGCAGTGGTCTCCAAACTTTTTTGATTGCACATTCCTATCAGTAAAATATTTTTGAACACTCTCCCCAATATGTATATATTTATAAATTATATACATGTACTACTGTATGTATCATCTATTTGTACATTATAAACCATAGACAAAATAGTAAAAATGCATGAGAAGAAGACTAAGTGAACTCTTTTGAAAATTCATTTTATTTATTAATGGTACAAAACATGTTTCTTTCCTGCATCCCAATACGTTTTCTGTCATACTGTGTGGGATGAGCACACCCTGCTTTGGAAACTGCTGGTATAGGTAACCAGGGGAGACCAGCTTCATAACATAAGCCGTAATACTACCTTTCTGCAGTTAATATGTGTGCATTGCATCTCTCTTATTTATTGTTTGAATATATTAAACTCAGCCTGTTATGTTAGATGTTACGTATGTAGGGGCTGGAACACCTTTTTCTGTTTAATCAGAGTTACACGGAAAACCTGTTGTGACAAAGGGGAAAAGGGATTTTTTTCATCCTTGTACACATTTCTGCCCACAGGGTTGGGTACAACATTGTGGTGTGAAGCTTCTCAGTGAGGTTGCACACAACTCAGGGGAATTTGGTGCATGGTTAAGTTGCTTGGAACTGGACACAGCCAGGGAGAGCATTGATTGTGTTTTAGGTTTACACAGCTTGTGCAACGATTTATCCAGCTATTATGGTTATAAGAACCACAATGTGTGGTGAAGTTGTGTATTTTTAAATGAATTTCCAACTATACATTCTCTGCGGAGTAATCTTCATTCTTTCTATTCACTAACAGTGACTCTGCTCCTTTCCTCCTTCAGAACTCCAGGATTTGAGTTTCTAGCTTTTCACTGGTCTCCTATGACCTAATTTATTACTCAGACTCTGAACAATATCCATCCCTTTCTCACATTGTGTCACCTCCTCAAGGTCAACTCCCTAGAAAACTTTCCAATTTCTTGTGATGTAGCCAGTGCCAGAAAATCATAGCATATGTTTTTCATGTTTTTTAACTATTCCATGAACGTTTGGATTATGAGCTATTATTTGTACGTTAATGAATATCCAATTTAAAGAGTCAATTCCTACTTTGTTCTTCCTGTAGACATTTTTACACCAAAATGAACACTGCAATAATGTTACAGTACTCAGAGAGCAGTCTCCTGATGTTTGGAAATTTTTGTCGTGACTACAGTTTCTGTGGCTTTTCTTTTTCTATTTTAAACGTAATTTTATTATTGGAGGATATCTTGTGGTACGGTGGGATGCAGTAGATCAGTGTTTGTAGACCACTTGGATCTAAGTTTGGGGGTTCATCTGGCTCACCAAACCATACTGAGATACCTCAGTCAAGAGCCTAGTAGTAAATGGGTGATGAGATGCACCCATATGGCAAGTTGGCCTGTGGATGTCCTTACTGGCCTGCTGGGTGAGCCTCTCTTCAGTGACAGACCAGAAAAGCTCAGGTAACAGCACTCCTAACTTGTGTTGTTCAAGGCGGCACAAAAGGTTAAATGGGAATGAATCTCAGCTGTTGGAGTTTAACCCCAGCCAGCAATTACCACACAGCAACTCACTTCCTCATCAGCAGGACTGGGGAGAGAATCAGGAGGGTAAAAGCTGGAAAACTCATGAGTTGAGATAAAGACACTTTAATAGAGAAAGCAAAAAGCCATGCTTGCAAGCAAAGTAAAAGTAGGAATTAATTCAGTGCTTCCCATGGGCAGGCAGGTGGTCGACCATTCCCAGGAGAGCAAGGCCCCGTCACATGTAACTGTGACTTGGGAAGACAAACACCATCACTGCAAATATCCCTCCCTTCCTACTTCTTCACCCCAGCTTTGTATAATGAGCATGATGTCATTTGGTCTGGAATACCCCTTTAGTCAGCTGGGGTCACCTTTCCTGGCTGTGTCTCCTCTCGATTTCCAGTGCATCCCCAGCCTCTTTGCCAGTGTGGAAGTGCACAAAGCAGAAAAGGCCTTGGCTCTGTGTAAACCCTGCTCAGCAACAACAAAAACATCTCTACATTATCAATACCGTGTTCAGCACAAACCCAAAACACAGCCCCATACCAGCCACTGTGAGGAAGATTAAGTCTACCCCAGCTGAAACCACCACATCATCTTAAATATCTATTATTCAGTTGCCAGAAATGGTAAGGATGCTGATGTCCCTGGCCAGGGTCAGCTTTATTACTTCTGTGGTCTTCAGAGCCTTTGCATAACAGAGGCATGCCCAATGGCTTAAATGTTTCTCAGAAGGTTCTGCTGTTTTGTCTGATTGTAACCAAGTAGCTAGATGTCTAGGAGCAGCTCTTTTCTCTGCCTTACGCTACTGGGTGTTACTCTATGCAAGAGTCCAGTACATTTTCTGGCAATAGCTTAATACCGGAATGGGTGTCAGATCAGAGAATCAGTTCACTGACTTCTTCAGATTGTAACAGTGTATGAGCAATGACAGCCTAGTGTCATTATGGTCAAATTACTCATTCATCTTCTTGTCCTGAAAGGTGAGTAGGGCTCCTCAGCTGGCACCTAAAGGGAAGAGTATAGTCTGGAAGGGTCCTATAGCAATAAAGATGCTTGCTGTTCATTGTTTCCTGTCCTTCTGTTGAATTCTTGTTCTTTTGAAAACAGATATGTTTCAATAACATTAATAAATACTTGTTAGCATTACACATGCTTAGGCACACCAAACACTGTACGGAAGGATAAGTCTTAAAAATGCTGGGAACATAGGAAGGTAGTTTTCGTCTGACACTGTCCATCTTGACTTCAGCATTCCCACTTTGATGATGGCAATTAAGAAGTTATTCAGGACTGCTTAAATTGATACCTCTAAAATCTTTATATTGCAGCATGCTTGTTTTAAACAAGGGTGTTAATTTGTTACACTTACAAAGCCAGCTTTTCCTAGTTATTTTATTTCTGAGGAAAATAAATATCAATACACTAGAAATCTGAAGAAATGTCTGGAGTAACTTTTTTGTATGTGTTAGCATCGTTATCAGAGGTCTGATACTGGCCATTTGTAAGGCATTAATTCCTGATAAACAGTAACTGGTGGGTTTTTGATGTTCTTGGTATACTGAGTCTAAGCCTAACTGTTGTGTTATACTCAGTGTATCAGGGTCATGTCTAATGAAGTCAATAGATTCACCACCTCTGATCAGGGTAGGAGTGACTCAGATGACTCCTTAGCAGTCTGTCTCCTAGCTTCCAAAAATAGTGTCTGAATCATCTCAGATATTGAGAATATTAGAAGCAGAGTTAGCAAAGATTGACGAAGCATCATGTCTGTTAGTAAAAATCCTCCTGTCAATCATTTTGCAACTCCCATAATTTTTGCTATACCCTTTCTATATTGACTAAGCACCGCATTAGGTGATTTTCCATGGCACAGCATACACTTTATTTTTCTGATAGCATTTGAATATTCTAAGACTGTTTCTTATCCATCCTGCTCTTTCCAGATTGTAACACTAAAAGTTTTATTGGCAGCTGTTGGTCAGATGGTGCTCATTTAAGTCACCTACACACAGGCCTGTGTTGCATTTGACATGTCCGAGGATAGGTGGCTTATCACATGAGTTTGGAAGGATGTGATACAGGGCCAGTGAGACTCCCATCCCATTGGGAACCACAATGAGAGATGAATGAAATACCTGGGGACATACTGGATGTCTCTTGGTTGCCTTTGTGTACACATCTTCAAGTTGTCAACATCAAGCTTTTCTTCCTGAGCTGTTTTAAAGTACTGGGTTTAAAACTGAGGAAGACAGATGAACAGTACAGTGAAATAATCTAATGCATGTTCATTCTGGATTTCTTGCTGATCATGATGCTCGCTCAACAAATGTATATTTCCCTATAAGATATTGCAGCCTTGCCCTTTATGATCTGAACTTGCTACCCAAATTTCAGTATCAGGATGTTCCATAGCTGACAGTGTAGCCTCCAATAGCTCCAAAATACATGCATGATCCAGACTGGAATAACACCACAAATGCTTCTTATTTTAGTAGTAATTTGATTTGCTTATCTGGTTAAATAGCAGTATTTACGATCCCATTCCCAAGTGGGGGTGCATTACTTTTTTTAAAGATCCCTTGGTAATAATAGTTTAAAATATAAGGCAAATTCTAATGAAGCCAGTAACCATGTTAATTTACAGTAGCTGAGAGCTCAGTTTAGTAGCTGCATATTTTTTTATCATACAATTAGGTTTGAGCTAGGTTCCTGTTTGAAAATTTTCCCTGCAGTGTTGCAGATTTTACCTCTTTCCAGAAGAAACATCTCAAGTGCCTTCAGTATCATGTTCATGTAACTAGAGCAGTCACAGGAGAAGGGCATCACTTCACTGTTTTCAGTGGTGAGCAAAAAAATCACTCTTATATCTGGTGGTGGAGCTCTTGCTATCAGATCTACTTTTTTTAATTGTGTTTTGTTGTTGCAATGGAATGTTTATATTAACAGTTGTCAAAATACAAACATTAGGATAAATTCAGAGGTGAATGCAGAGGTATTATACTATTAATGCCACTTAAAGATTTTCTTTTCTCCCTTTGCTTCCCAAAGCACAAGTTTGTGATATCAAGATTATCTGAATGTTACTAAAGTAACCAAATAATTAATTTCTTTTTTAAATTACAACTTCTTTACATAGCACCTCTGAATTACAACCAGAAATCTGAAGAGAAAAGAGTTTAGGATGAATTAATTAGAAAGTCGAGGTACCACAAGTTAAGATGTAGGGGAAAAAAAGTAGGGAAGAGTCTAAACCGGAGGGATAGCGTCACTACTGTAGTTCATGCTTCTGTGCCTTTTGTAAGTTACTGTTAGAGTTTCTGCAGTTAGAAAGTAGAAATAAGTCTAGAGCAATTGTGCAGATCCTTGTGTGGCACCTCTGGGTTTCAACTTTTGCCTAAAACGTGTGGTGTTTCAGAGCACTGTGTTACAAGAATGTTGCCTATGGCAGTGCATACGCATTCACCTCAGTGAATGCCATCCCTGCTTTCCTGTGACAATTTGTGTTCAGTAGATCTGCGTGCTAGTCCCTGTGCTTTCTGTGTGCTCAGTAACAGGGTGGATGAAAGATGCCCAAACAGCTGGGGGGCATGTAGTAATGCTGGATAACTATAGTACTCAGAGACAAAATTAATCTGCTCTTTGTGATGCATCCAGTGGAAATACTGTAATCTAAATGAGCAGTTCAAGGTTTTCCTTGGCGAGCTGCTTGGTGTAATTGAATAGTGCTTACGCTTGAATTGTTGATAGTACATAACTAGAAAAGGCAAAGAGTGGTGAGGGAAACTCAAATGTTCCCTGAGGTGTAAAAGAAAAGGAATTTGGAGACTCAGATGAGGAACATTTCAAAACCCATCTTCATTTTCTCTAACACTGGTTACAGGAAGGGAGTTTCCATCCATCCTAAGGGCTTGTTTGAGTAAGCATGGGCTATTTTTTTGAGGATTAGGAGGATTTAGGTGCTTGGAATTTGTTTTGTTACACATTGTTTTGATTAAATGAAAACATTTGGACTTGATTAAATTAGTTTATCTGGAGCTGTTCAAGGTTGTTTGAGTATTGAAAACAAATTAGATTATATCATTACGTGAACAAACTGTATTTATCAGTGGTTTCCTAGCTGCTTTGTTGATGATTTCATGCCCTGTACTAGTGTTTCCAACCCATTGCTGTGGCAGCTTTATTGGACTTCATCTTGCAAATGTTGTTTTTCTATGCATTGAGCCTTTCAGAGACTCCCTGCGGGGGCATCTTGATGAACCTTCTCTGCTTGCCTCATTTCAAACAGTGATACCCACCAAGCTGTGCCAGACTGGGAAGAGTTAAGGCTTTTGGGTGACAGAGGAATCAAAGCTTGGTATTATGAATTAAATGCCCAAGGATGGGAAGAATACTTGAAATGTTTGTATTTTCTTAAATCTGTCTCCACATTTCTAAAGGATGTGTGTTCATTTATAGTAAAAAATAATTAGGTTTGTTCAATCATATGTTGGCTGTTCCTTAAGAGACCACTGAGAAATTTAGCTTGCAGTAGGCCCGAGGAATTTGTTGCCATTCTTAGATCCATTAATACTTCCTTTGCTCTGTTTGTAGGATACCCACATGTGAACTGAAATTTCTTGTAATCTTACACAGACCTATCTTCACATTTTTATCGAGGTCTGAGCTAGAGGGTTTCACTCCAGAATGGTTTTTATTTCTTCTGTTTTTTCTTTTCAGAGGAAATGGCCCAATGAGAATCAGGCTCCAGTGCACCCTTTTTCTGAATGTCAGTTGAGAACTTACGTGCAAACCCAGCATCTTCAAATGGTCTCTCCCAAAAAGAATGGGTCTGGTTTTTGTCAGGAATGTCCCCTATGCCTCTGGCAGTATTCTGCCATTCTGTTTAGGTTCTTTAGCCTCAATGACAAAACAAAGCAAAAAACTTAAATGAGAGGTTGAGCTGTTTAAACATACCCTGGCTTTATGTCCTGTTTCTATCTTAAGTGGTCATTTCCCCAGGGCTCCTTGCTCTTTGTTAAACAGAGATTCCCAGAACCTTTGTCAAGGAAAAGCAGTGTTTCCTTCCTCTGCCTTTTGAAGGCTCATGCTCCTCCAGCTCACTTTTCTCAAATGGTCTATGTGGAATTCCAGTTCTGGTGAAGTTGTGTGCCTTTGATTTCCAGCACCAGTGTCATAATCAAATGCAGCCTCTTCCCTTGGCCATAAACTACCTGAGGAAACAATGCAACAGGAGTGTGGGCTGCTTACATCTATTTAAAATAATCAGGAATTTTATTTCAATGTGGTGTGGGGTTTTTTCTTTATTTTTTATTTGGTGTTTTGTTTTGAGGGTTTTTTTTTTTTTAAGTTCTCTTAATATTTTCCATTTGAGATTGTCAAGTTTTCAGTTTAGCCTGGGCATTACATCCTATTTGTTTTTACATGGCTGAGTTGAACTTACACTCGTATATTTCAGAATTTAAAATTTTTATTACAGAACTTTATATTCTCAGAATAGATTTCATGTATTCCCACTTAGACTTCCTTCCTCATACGTTAGGCCAGAGATGTAAATCAGTTAGCAGTTAACTGAGTGATTTGCACCACATGATAATATGTGAAGCTTGGAATCTTTATTTCCTGTTATGTTTAAATACTGAGGCATCAAAAATTCTTAATTTTTTACCTCCTACTAGACCTTTTAGTGTCATTTGTTTACACTTATTTGCACAAGTTACTTGTGTGGATGTCCAAAGCAGTTATGAGAAGGAACATGAACCAACTCTTCTATTGGCATCTTCCTTCCCAGTATTTTTAGCACACACTTTTTGCTTGACAACAAAGCTTTTTACATGCCCACTCATTCATTATCTGCCAGATTCCTGCAGGAGAGGAACACATGAAGAGTGCCTGGTGGTGCAGATACCCAGGCAACTTGGCCTTCTGCATGTCAATTGCTTTATAGGATCAGTAGCATAGAAAAAAAGAATTTACTTTGGTGGAAATACTGGGTACATTTATGTTGTTTAAAAGGTAGATTTTGCACGTTACCTTGTTGCCTCAACCCTGGAGAGAGGAGGAAGAAAATCTACAAGATAGACCTCTTGCACTCAAGGAATTCCACAGTGAAACTATTTTTGTTTGCCTTCGTTTCACTGTATTTCTTTCAAACACCAAACTGCTCCCCCCTTAATGCTATTTCACACTGTTTCTTTGTGTGATTTTACTTTGCAAGAAAACCACCTTAGTGTTCAGCCTTGCTCAGGCACATCTTTAAAAGCACTAAAATTCTTTGTATGTTGTCTCTATTACAGTGCAACCACTTGTTTGTGGCTGCTCGGGAAGAAACAGTACCAGAGAGAGAGAGGGATGTCTGTCATGTTTTAGTTACTGCTGTGGTCAACCCCCCTTCATTTTGCCCTGAAGTAACAGCAGTTCTGTAAGGATGTCTTTTATACACTCAGATCAAGTCCCAACAAAGGTTGAGATCCAAAAAAGAAAGGCTTGTGCTGTCATGAGTAGCCTTCCAAGGTTGACTAGGACCACTAGCACAATGCTACAGCTTGAAGTACTTTCGGTCAGTTTATATTAAATGAAAATATAAGATAAGACCAAAAAAATATTAAATATACTTTTGCAGAGCACAGTGGGGAAACAATTCTGGCAGTTTGAGTTGTGTGTGGACCTCTCTGGCAATCAGGCATTGGCATTCCAGACCCTGTCTGTGCAGTGTGCGGGTGCTCTGTGACGAGCTGGGCTGAGTGCGTTGTTTCTTGACCGTGTTTCCTGGGCCAAGGGAATTACACAGCTGGGCTGGAACTCCTTGGGCTGCTGAGTGTCTTACTTTGTGCAGCGCACAACACACGGGTTCCTTTTCCAACACTGGCCTTCTATGGTATTCATAATAGTAATAGCCTGTGGTTGTCCAGAGGTCACAGCAATTGGAATAATGAGCTCTACATTCTTAATTACCTTGCATTATCTACAGTTTGTCATTTTTATTGTAATTCATTACAGACCAAGCAATGCCAATCCAGCAAAATGCCATGATTACTATAAAGGTTTTTATTTTTTAAAGTCGGAATCTTATCCTAGATATGACAAATGGATACTGAACACTACTTGTCAAATACTATTTGATTCCTGACAAAAATGAACTTTGTTTGTCTTGAACGAAAACTTATGGAATTTTTCCTGTTGTTTTCACATAATTTAGTTCTTGAAAATTCTGACAGCTCATTTACATTGTGAATGATTATGAAGTCCTACGTCATACTATTAGAAAGTGGTGAACCATGCCTATTACTGCATGTATCTCTGAGTTGAGAAATATTTTTCATTTGATGTTGACATTTTTCATGTTTCATCTGATAATTTATATTGCTGTACATGTGCAAGCACTAGCTGGCACAGAAATAATTACCCTTGTCTTTATATTGGAGTTACAAAGTTTTAATGCTTTGGAGTTTGTCTATGAAATCATTTCAGTAGAATCTCTTGATATTTTTATAATCTTTATGGGTGGATACAAATTAGCTTCTTTCATCTGAGAAATAAATGTTAAGCAAAAATCTAGGTCTTCTGCAAGAAATAGTTTTCTAGAGAACAACCAAGGCTTAAAGTCAAAATGAAATATTTTTCCCCAGTACTTTCTATTATCTTGTGAGTTTTTTCCCAGTCTCCCAGGGCAGGGTAAGTGGTCCAGGATTTTCAGAGACAGGAGGCTGACAAATAACAGTATCTATACCAAAGTGTGAGTAAGAGGTGGAGCCAGACACCGTATTAAGTGTCTTGCTTAAGAGCATAATGAAATAAAATGGCTGGGATATCTAAGGGAAGAATGTGCTTACTGTGTCATGGAGAGAAGATGTGAACGAGGCAGAGGTCAGAGATCACAAGGAGGGAAAGGAAAGTGATTCTGCTGCAAGGTGATTAAAAGTGCATGTCAGATGGATAGTCGTTCCTCAGATGTCAGAATGAAGAACGAAACTCTCCAGCCTTATTCTTTTCCTCTTCAACTTGTGTGTGATATGTGGCCAGGTAATACTAAAGCTAAAGTCATTAACAAAATTTTTATTTCTGTTTTCATTTCAGTTATTTGCCACCTTCCATGCATGAATGGAGGCCAGTGTAGTTCTAGAGATAAATGCCAGTGCCCTCCTAATTACACGGGTAAACTTTGTCAGATTCCCGTGCAGACTGCTGGTTCTCCAAAACTCTACCATCACCCGCAACAGGCGAACAACGCTGTAGGATCACAAGTTGTCCACTCCACTCATACTTTACCACTGACAATGTCTGGACAGCAAGGTGTAAAAGGTAACTTCTTTCTTGATAGATATTTTTAACTTGTTGATTTTAACTAATTATTTTGGGTATTCAACCAGTAACAATAGTGCTTCATCTACATATATCAAATATTGATGCCACAACTTGAATGTCACCGGAATGTCTAGAACATATTTTGCTCAATATCTGAAATAATAAGAAATAACAGTGTTATAGAAAAGACTTTATAGGTAAATTTACTTTGCTTTATGGTAGAATTTAATGCAGATTGCAGAGTCAAGGGATAATGCAGGGGGTTTCTTCCAGAAGTGTAGACCTGTTCAAAAAGATAATGACTGTGGTTGAACAGAGTCCATAAATTGCTGTCTACTTAGACAGAGAGTTGCAAGTGATTCCATGGTTACTAGTGGAGGGAGGAGACCATACTTTTCAACATAAAAAAATTTTAAATCTAATGTAAAACTAAAAATACAAGCCATGTTTATCTTACATGATTTGGTGGAGTCTTATAAGTTAATTTTGTGGTGAACTTTTAGTGTAGATAGGCCACAATATGATTCACTTAAATAGAACATTCCTTCCAGGTCAAATAACAATATCATTAAGGAAAAAAAATTTAAAAAATAGAGTTTTCCTACTGCTAATGCTGTGAAGAGAACAGAGGATAAGAAAAAAGGAAACCTGTAAAGTTAATCAAATTTTCCCAGTCAAAGAAAGTTTATTCAGCTTCTAATCTCTGTTTCCCCTAATACTTTTGTTGTGAGGTGAAAAATTCTGGTGACTTTGAAGAGAAGTGTTGAATTTATTTCTTATGTGTCCTATGACTCTAGGTAGGATTTTATCTGGGTGAGATCTTGTCCATATGGAGTGACCCCGGCAACTCAGATTCTCAACACATGACCTAATGTGAATTTTGTTTGCTTGTTTGAATTGCCAGATTGGTTTTTGGTCAAGGGTAATTTTACAATTACCTCTCCAAGGTTGGTATCTCTGAATAAAAAGAAAATATATAGGGGAAGATGTGAGGAGGCTCAGTTGCTGGCAAAGAGTTTCTGAATGACTTTGCTAAAACAGGCCAAACTATTTAGATATTTGTGGTAGATATAATCTAAGGTAGTAATTCTGTGTTCAGAAAGAGATATAGCTGTGAAGGAACTGTTGACAGTATCCTGGAAATGCAATGTTTTATAAGTACTTTTGAGTATCTCCTCCATCCTAAGAAGAGAATGTAATTACCTAAACATTTAGCAGAGCAACAATTTATTTCTGTGCCTATGTAATTCCAGATGAAATAATTTTAGACAATACAGTGGAACACAACCCCCAAATTTATAAGACACTGTTATTCTTCAGATTTAGAGTTCCTCTCTTAAAGTGCGCAATAGGTTTTTTGTTGCTAAAGAGTCTGACCTCTTGAATATTTTTTTCCTGACCTTCAAATCCTCATAGGAATCATTAGCAGTCACAATGCCTTTTCTTCTCTTTCCTCGTCCAAATGAGGACATTGGATTGTTGAAAAACGAATGTTTCATTTCTTTAAAGGAAAGAATAAAACAATTTATCCTGAAATGGCTGACAGAAATAAAAATGAGCACATCTTGGCAGTGATCCAGGACCTGGAGAGGATTGTGATAATAATACTGCATGGGAGAACCCAGCCTAAATTTTGTGTTTTCAGCATCGGAACATCTCTGGATGGATTGAGACACTAAAGCAGAGCAATTCAGTGATTTCTTTTGAAAAAGAATATATTTTTTAGATTCAGCAGCTAGAGAAACTAGTTGAAGGGATCCCTCTTCATACATAAAAATGCTGGGGTGACTTTTGTTCTTTTTACAGACAGGCTATGCTGTCTTGTCTTGCCCTGCAAACCCAGTCCGACAGCCTGAGAAGGACCTTACTGCTTCTGCTTGTAACACTGAACCTTTCCCCTGTGGGGTTTGCCTTTAGCAGACCTCATGCAGCATACATTTTGGTTGTAGATTGTTTTCAGCTACAGGCAAGATCTTGGCCCTGCAGCCATATTTTGCTGCCTTTCTACCATTTTATTCCTGATGTTTCTGTCTGAGTATGTTGACAATTTTCACAAATGAAACAATGCAGTCAGTGTAAAAGTAAGTCTGCTTCTTTTAAGGAATTCCTATATGAGACCAGTTAATACTGATAATGTGCCTAGAGAAATGAAAATAATGTCAAAAACCAGAAGCCCCTTCTCCAAAATAAGATAATTTTAAAGTAGCTCAAATAAATGAAATATGCCTCCTGAGGAGTGGAGCTGAAAATACCTAATCAAGTTCCAAAGAATAGGTCAAACTCCAGGAGACAAAGAGACAATCCTGAAGACTCCACAATCCAGTGTGCATCATAGAGAAAGCTGTGTCAAGTGATACTTGTTGGTTCTTGATGTTTGGAAGGGGTGTTACCTCTGATGGATTGTCTGGCCTTGAGTAGCCTGTGCACTACTCGCTGACAGGAGAGGCCCAGCCAGACAAAGCAAATGCTAACTTAGTTATGCAGCTTACAAACTGTACAGCTTATTAAACACCTCTCCTCCCTGCCCACCCCTATAATAATTTGAGTTATGTCTTCAAAGGGCATTTTTTGTTCCAGTGAAAAGAGGCTTAAGGGTCACAAGCAGTTCTGTGCAGATTGCATTGGCTGAAGGGTCTCAGTCTACATACCCAGACTTAAAGCTACAACCATATTTAAAAACGGAAGTGTCTGAATATCATTTCCTCCCTTTTTATCTGCCAAACCCTGAATTCAAAGTTCAACAAAGGGAGTGGTGATTTTAGATGGTTGAGATGCTGGCAACTCTTGCAGGGGCAAACTTAGGACTTGGCAGGTATATAAAGGTGAAGGGATGAAATCTGAAGCTTTTTCTATGTTCCAGAGAAAGATGATGGATCTGAAAAAGAAAATAAAGCTTACTATATATCCAAAAATAACCCAGTAGAGTTTGAATTCTGGATCTTTGAATGGGATTCTTATTACACAGTATGACCACAAATATTAATGTCATACCAGCCAATTTGGACATCCATGTTTATCCAGCAGTCTTTACAATCCTATAATGTTGTTCTTTCCTACAAGAAGATTTTTCATTTTCTTGCTTTGTTAATGAGACTTTATGTGTTCTTTAAGCCTTCCCTCTAACCCCCAAATTTGGGCCTCATTTATATTTCAATCACTTTAAGGCACTCTGTAAAAATTCTGATGTATGAAAAAGAAATGTCTTAAGAGGTGCCTTAGATATCTTTTTCACATATTTTATTACCAATTTCTCTTATGTGTTTTTCCTTCAATTATTTTAGTGAAGTTCCCTCCTAACATAGTGAATATCCATGTGAAACATCCCCCTGAAGCCTCAGTTCAGATCCATCAAGTGTCGAGAATTGACAGCACATCAACAGGACAAAAAGCGAAAGTACCTCAGCCAGTACATCCACAGGTCTCTTACCAAGGTCTTCCGTATCAGAAGACCCAGAAAGGACATACAACTTACACAAATCAACAACCCATTCCTCATATGTTTCCTGTTTCAGTTAAAACTCAGCTTGGGCGCTGCTTTCAGGAGACTGTTGGGACACAGGTAAGAAATGTTTGCTAAGGCTTGTGAGACAGGTAGCTTTAAAAAAAGAATAAAATATCCAACAATTGGAGGGAAAGGACATAATTGACATTCTTTCCTGCAAGACAATTATTTTGAGAATGTAAAATTTATATAAAATAACATTTTTCTGAACCTCTTTCTCCTTCAAGCTAATGTCTTTATTTTCTATGGACTTGGGTCCCTGAAATTTTGATTTCAATTATTTTATCCATAGCTTTTTCTTTTTCTCATGGAAATTCCTATTCAACAACTTTATATGTTTTACAGTACTTGAGGCTAGTGTTTTGAATCTGTTGTAATGTGACCACTGAAGGGGATAGAAAAATCATGAAAGCCAACTGAGTGTTTGCTAGAACATTGAAACCTCAGTTCAGTTAAAAATAGTATGTTCACATCACGTTTTGTGTATGACTATTCGGAATTGTGTATCTTCTTTCAATCCTGAAAGCATTTTAATAGCAACACATTTTTATATTTGCATATATATTTGAATATACCCAGACTTGATAAGGATGTGTGAAAAGATTGTTAAGGAGTCAGCAAAATCCTGTTATGTATTGCTTATTACCTTTCTGAAATTTGACTTTTCAGATCAAAAGTCTTTAAGCTGAATGCATGCCTCAGGCTGAAATACTGTGTGAGGTTTCAGGAGAAGTTGCTTGTTTTGGGATGTGATGTCAGAGAATAAGTATGTTGTTTTCCAGGCTAAAAAATACTTTATGACTCTCTCATTGAAGATTTGAATTTTAAGTTTATCACAAACGCTGCTTTGCTTTTGGTCCTTCCAGTAATACGCACTCAAAGTTAGCCAATTTCCAGTATATTTCACAAATGCTTGTTAGATATTGGCATCAAAATTATCCAAAGATGGCTCCAGCACAGAGCATGGTCTGCCTTCCCCTCAAAGTGACATCACCCATTGTTCCTGAGATGCAGGACGGGAGCAAAATGCCCTTTATGAGTGTTTCTTCTGGCTATTTCTTCCAGCTGTCACTGAATTTTTTAAAGGCTCTGTGTGCAACCCCTGCCTTCCCCCACCAAAAAAGAGGGAAGAGACCTCACTCCCTTGCTCACAGATGGGCAAGGAGCTTTGGAACGGATCAGTAATGGGGAACAGACAGGAGCAGAAGCAGGATGCAGTCAGAAGCAGGGTGACATAGTTGTCAAATCCTAAGGTACTGAACTCCCCCTCTCATGGGCAGAATGTTGAACTTGAAATCAAAAGCCTTAGTCTCAGTCACCTGCCATCTCTAAGGAATTGACATGAGGATGCTTAGAAGTAATTAATTCTGAAAAATGCAAGGGAAGAAGTTAATTTAAATGTCATCACACACCAAAAGAAGACCAGCGTTAAATTTGCGTATGGAACATTCAAGGTTAGGATTCACTAATTTTCGAATGATTGATTTGGGATCTACAGTGTTAGTTTACACTGGCGAGTTCTTTGTGCTTAGCTGTTTCAAGAATAGTAAAACCTTCAATTTTTTTTTCAACAAGTGTTGAAGCACATGGTCAAATGAAAGTTCATGGATTTTACATGAAAAAAATTAAGCAGGACCTGTGCCAAACAACCATTTCTCTCTATTTCCTAAAAATGAGCAGTGTAAGAAGCATGGCTAAAAATCTGGAAATAAGTGTGATAATAATAGTTGTTTATTAATTTTTTGTATTTCTCTTTGTACTAATATATAAAGAAATACAAAATTAATTCCTTGGTCTTAGACCTGGCAGTGGGTGCTCTTTGGCCTGCTACTTCTCATGCTTAATCAGTTTCCTGTGTGTTCTTTCTGCCACATGCATGAGTGAGGTATTTTGAATGACATACTGAGACTTTTTGTCCTATGTATGCCCCTCACATTACAATGATTTTAAAACTAAAGTCTACTCATTGCTCTCTGGAAGACAGTAATGTGCTCCTTTTAAAGGGGGAGAAAAGGGAAAATAAGCTTGCATTACCCTCATGTCTGACTTGGAATCCTACTAAATGCTTAATCACGAATTTTTATAACATTTTTTTCAGTATTCCCCTAGAAAAATGTGTCTTTGCAGTGCTCTCAAGAAAGGGTAGTGCCTCCTAGTTTAGAATAGTGCAAGTTCTCAGTTTTTACAGATTTCATTGATTAGTGTCAATCCTGAAGAAAAGCATAGTAAGGAATTCAGAGGCCTTCTGTTATGTTAATTGTTCAATTTAATTGGAGTTGTAGAATGGCGTTTTGTAGATCATTCATTTAAGGCCTTGCCATAAATATAGATCTAAGTGACTCATTCACCTTTCAAATTTGAATGTGAAATTTTTTTTTTTTTTCCTGTAGTCAGTCAATGCATATTATTTATTTTTATGGTAAATATGCCTTAAACTGGGGAAGACAACTTCTTTTTTTTAACTGTTTAATAGATCTATTCTAAAAGTATTAGCTTTTCAGTTTCTTTCATATTTGCTTTGCTGTATCTGGGGATTCTCTTTGTTCAGATGAGATACTAAAATGAGCTTTCCATATTAGTAGCAACGTGCAGCTATTAGTAACAAGTCCTTTCTGGAGTTGAATGCTGCATAATTTTTATATCCATACTTTGTTCAACAATCGTCAGTGTTTATACTTTTTTTTGCAGGGTGGATCATGTATTTTGCTTCAGAAATGTTTAATTAACTATCCTGGGATCCTGAGATGACTTTACTGTCTATAGAGCAGATTGGTGGAAGGATTTGTGTGTGGCCTCTTGTAGACAAGTCAACTAAGTTAATAAGGGCTTTGCTGAACTTACTTTTGGTCCACACTAAAAGCACAGGATTAAAACAGTATCAGAATCTCTTTTGTGATTTTGAGTGCATGTGTAACCTCTACCATTGTATGTTTCTCTCCATCCCTTGGTCTCTCCTTCCTTGATTCAGCTGCTGTTCAATTACAGGTCGTTTGATTTTAGTGCTCTCAGGTTTTTTTGTAATCTTCTGTGGAATATTTTTCATCTCCCAGCACATTCTTCCTTCCCTTACCTTAGTTAAATTCCCTTAATGTATCTCATTCAAAAGCAGTAGCATACTCAAATTCCAGGACAGACCGGGTGCTTTTTCTGCAGTGAATTTCCAAGTGAGTGCATGCTGTTGCAGATAGCAATGGGAGCCACCTTGAACTGAAGCTCAGAGGACATTGTGGCACTGATAGTTGAAGAACCTGGTCATGTTGTCAGACCTACCATCACTTTTCTTTAATGACATCTGAATTCTTTCAGACCTTCTCTTCTCTTAGCTGTCTGTAGTATCATAAGTGAGTGTAACCATAGGCAGCAACTGTGAGAACAGG
This sequence comes from Dicrurus megarhynchus, assembly GCA_013399195.1. Taxonomy (NCBI): domain Eukaryota; kingdom Metazoa; phylum Chordata; class Aves; order Passeriformes; family Dicruridae; genus Dicrurus; species Dicrurus megarhynchus. Next base: position 256,456 of record VXAD01008065.1, read on the forward strand.
CTAGTAAAAGGTGTATGAAAAGATGTCAGTCCACCAGCTCAGAAGGACGGGGGGAGTAAGAGGGGCAGGAGGAATGAATTTTCCTAGTTTAATAAGAATAGATAAAGACATACATTTTCATAAATACACTTACACATGAATGTATGTGTTGCTTAACTGTGATTGTTTTCTGAAGTGTCCTCAGCGCTGTGAAGTGGAAAGATAACTACAAAAGTAGTATTACTATTTGAATTCTTAAAAAGTATTATAGGGAGCAAATAGTGTTTTGGATGGTTCTGTTTTGTTGTCAAGGCAGTTCACTTTTCCTGGCTGCCTCTCTTTTCTCTGAGTGGAACACCTAGCAATTATTTCTCTTCTGGGAGATGTTAATGGTGGTTGCTCCAGGACAGCTTATCATGTTACATGGTAGCTCACTATGATACGTCCCATACAAAAGTTGTGGTTCATCATGCTCTTTCCTAGTACCGCAAGGATTTTTGCAGAGGGTATCATAAACCAAGTTAAGCTGCAGGCCAGAAACTTGCTGTTGACATAAAGATATAGGAAACAAACCTTTACCTAAACTTGCAGATTGTTATATAGAAAATGACATAGAAGAGATAGAGACTTGAAGCTGGGAAACAGACATAATGGAAGCAATAGGACAAAATTCCAATTAAGATGCAAAACAGTAAATTTCTGGAGACCACTCTGTGTTATGATGCCTTCAAAAGCTGGAGAGTGGGCACAGTGTCCTGCAAAATATTTTACAGCCATGTGGTCCTTTACTTCTGAAAACCATGGAGTTGGTCATCTTAGACCACTGATTCCCTAAGTCCTATTTAAAAAGCAAGCAAATAGGGAAGATTTTGTTTCTCTTCTTTAATTCCTCCTCTTCAGATGATTTTCATTTTAATTCTGATAAAAATGCCTTTATTATGACATAGAATATCTTGTTATTTGCCAAAATACTTTTACAGCGTCACTGATGTACCTAGTAAAGATTGTGTTAGTATTCTTGAGTCCTGTTGATTTTGCATATAATTTCTTTGATTCAATCAAGAAAAGAATGTACTTGTCTACTGTCAGTCAAAATTAATATACAGATAATTAAGCACTACTTTTTTCACCCCTTAGGATCACTTTGAAGTGTTTACTAAGTATATTCAAGTGTTTTCCTATGGTTACTGAATTGCAGTATTAACACTTGAAGAAGTGGGGTTTTTTTCCCAAAATTGTTTGGGTCTCTTCCTTGCTTCAATGTAAAAATGGAGGTATTTTTTGCAAAACAGTAAGAAATTGGAGAAGCTGGTGTTTCAAAAAATTAATCTAAACCATGCTCTTTCTGTCTAGATTCACATGTAATGCTGTTCACTTCAGCAGATATTTTTGGGTGTTAGGTTTACTGAAGGAGACTTCTAGTGATCTCAGCATCTGTAGTTTATTCTGTAGAGAGATACTCTCTATTCTGCAGAGAGATACTGAAGTTGCTCACCTTGATGAAGGGAACACATGGCAAAATGTCCAGAAGAGAAGCTGGCTATGAAGTCATGTCTGCCTATGTTTGTTCATTCCTCCTCGTGTAACTGCTGAGAGGATCATCTCTGAAATGGTCACTGCAAGAATTTTAGAAACACTGTCTTCTGATCCCCCCTTTTTGTTGTGATGTTTTAAATTCAAGTCAGTTCCAGGTTGCCATGTCGGGGTATATGTTCCATTCCTCACTCGTCAGTGGTTTGCTACATGATGCTTTGTGCTTCCCTTGCAATATGCTTTAAAAGTTGTGGCACAAAAGATCCATACTTGTTACAGCTCTGTTCAAAAGGATGTCTGAATTGGAACTGTTTTGGTATTGTGAAGTGAAATTTGGTGGATTATAATGATACTTTGGAAAATCATATTAAAGAAAATCACAATATGACATCTATAGCAGACAATAGAAACATATTTTGATTGATGAATGGTTTTAATTGAGCTAAATAACATTAATGGTGAACACTAGGAAAGATTTTTGAAAATGATGAGGGTTGTCCATATTTTAGTGCAATCAAAACTCTCACATATGTGTTCAACTGTGTTTCAAATGCTGCTTAGTATGTCTGATCAACAGATATTAGTTAATCAACTTCTTAAGTGGGATACATTTCTGTGGAGATAGTTTATTTAATACTTTTTTTCAGTAATGTCTTTTGCAGGAAACATTTGTTTTGGTTTTAGCAACACACTTCCGTCCGCTGTCAAACTTACTAGAATACGAATTAAAGCCATGTGATAGGTGGCAGCTGGAAAAGGTCAGAAATTATCAACATCGTATCATGGTCAAGATTCTGACTGCAAATCATTAAGCATTTACTTCATTTAGACAAGGGCATACTGATCAGCTACTTAACTTTGAAAATATACATACAGTTTTTAGAAACTGGGCTTAGATAATTGATGAGTTTTTCATGATGGGAAATATTAAACAAATGCATCAAAGTTTTTGAGTTAGAAATCAGAGCAGCAAAATGTGTTGATAGCCCTTAATGCCTAACCTAACATATTGATACTACTGTGTGCAATGTGATCATAGTGTGTATAGTGTGAAGGTGATGACAGTAGTAACATGCCTGTTGAAGTTATTCATTCAACTGTATAAGCATCCCTGTCAAACTTCAGATTTAAGAAAACATTTCCTGTGGAGGTAAATTTCAGGTATTTTCTTTTTTTGTCAGCTCTATGAAATGAACTTTCGTATTTATCTTCTTTAGGCAGGAGAAGTGATACAATTTTGTGCTTCACACTGGTACTTTTTCTCTCAGAGAACTTTTAAAACCTCTTTTCTTTAGAATAGTCTTAAAAATACCATCTCATAAAATAAAATAACTGTCTGGAATTCCTTGAAGCTCATGGTTTGGCTTCTGAAGTTCTTAAACAAATAGACTGTCAGAAATTGGTGTGGATTCATTTTCCAGGATTAATGCTTCATTCGCAGTAGTTTTTTTGCAAGATCAATACTCTGAAATATCAGAAGATTAAAGATGTATCAGATACCAAAAACACCAAACATTGTTTTAATTACTCAAATAGAAGAAAGCTGGATAATTTTTACTTGCTTATGAAGAATGTTCTGCTTAAGCCAAAACAAATTCTTTACCAGTTCTTCTAGAAAGTCTGGAAGTATTTAAGTTTCTCTTCTCTGCTTATGAGACAATGCCTGTTAGTGAGCCAGTGCTACATGGGATAACACTCTTCATTTGTAACAACCTGTCATTCAGCTGGTCAGTGAGCTAATTAAGTATGTCTGTTAATTGTTTCAGTAATACAGTTTATTAAGTTTGAGGTTTCTTGCTCTGTTTGTCGTGCCTATAAGGAAAAAAAAAGAAGCAACAATCCAAGGTCTGTGCCTGTTGAATAGTTTACAGAAAGTTAAACAGTGTATCCATTCACTTCTGCTATTGTGGTATGTGAAATGCAGTCTTTTGAGCTGAATCCCAGAGTCATTAGCTATTAGCTCAGGCAAAGCACCTATCAATTTCAATCATAGTTAATCATGTGACACTCCTTTATTTATGCCTGTACTGTGGTTTTAACTAACAGCTTGTGACAGGGATTTGTAGATGGGTCACGCAGGAGTGGGAGTCCCAGGAAACCTTGTGGTCCCTTGGCCAGAATGCTCTGCGGCTGCCCTGAAAGTAATTGCCAGACTGGGCTCCCTACTGCACTTTACAGGGAGCTGAATAAATTTCCCCTACTGCCTTAGCAGATGAACTTCAAGGATATAATCCTTCCTTTTCCCTGGCATTGGAAAACACATGAAGCGCTGGTGGCAATACACAGCTTAGCACTCCAGGACTGTGGAGATGGGGCAAAGGCTGCAGTCTGGACAGAGTAACAAAGAGGTGATGTGGCTTGGGGTGGCTTTTGTGCACCAGCAGAGGGTCAGCCAGAATTTCAGTCTTCCAGTGGGAATATTCAGTACTTCCTTCAGTTATATAAAGTATTGGCATAGGAGCCCAGGCACGCATGGGGAAAAATATGTGGATTCGAAACAATACTTTCAGTGTCTCTGAGTGCTTTACCCAGGAAGAACTTTGTTTTATAGCAGTACTATGTGTGCATCATACTGCTGCTACTGCTGAGCCTCTTTCAGCACAGTTGAGCTCTTTTATACCAAACCTTCATGACTTCTTTGCCTTCTGAACCAGTAAGACTTATTTCCAAATCATAAGCTTATGACAGAGATATCATTCATGAAAATCTGTACTCTTTTCCAGAAGCCCTCAGGAATATGGACTAGATTAGTGTAAAATATGTGTGGATGATGGATAGGAAAGTGTAAACCTAAGCTTAGGGAATGGCATTATCTTCATGCACAGTCAAGCATGCCTGTGTTTAGCTTTCCTGCTTATTTTAGGCTCACGTGTGTATGTGTTGGAGTTGTGTTGAATGGTGAAAGAAACTAAAAAAATAGTTATGAATTCCTCCAAGTGACTTTTCCAGTCACTTGTGACTCAGAGACTGAAAAAGACTTTCTGAAGAATTAATGAGTTCTTGGTAGTAAGAAGTGGGTAAGACTTTTGAAGTGGAGAGGAATCACCTACCTGTAGAAATAGAGCTTCAGTTCATAGATGCTTAAGGTTGCAGAAAGGAGGGAGCATCTTAAGAAAATGTAGCTGGCTAGGGAACAGTTTGTGCAGTTCCATGAATGTTTAGAGTATCTGAAGCACTGATAGATGTACCAGAGAAATCCGGGTTTAGTAGCCACAGAAGAACTCTGTTTCTGCTTCAATTAGGACTTTGGAGAGCAGTCATGTTTTGTGATGCATAGCTCCAAAATTACACATATCTTCAGGCAATAGGAGCCCCATGTGGGAGCTGCTTTTCCTTGTTGCCCAGTTTCTACAATGATCTGGATGTTAACCAAATTATCACTGATTCTTCAAGCTTTAATTCACCATAGAGGCAGTGGGAGAAGCAGCTTTAATCATTGCCAGTTTTTACTGACAGGACTGCAAACCACAGTTGCCAGATGACTCAGACTTTGGCATCCTTATTTTTGCTCATGGTTTTTATATGGAAATTTGAAAAAGTTATGACCACAGAGATCATGATTTTCAGTAGAGTGCAAATGCTGTGGCACCACACCTAAACTATAAGCAGGCTTTAGTCCATCTTCCTCCTTCTGCCTCTTTGCTTTTTTCCCTTCTTGTTTCTTAGCTTAAATGACACCTTTTCTATTTTGGGGAAAAAGGAAACAAAAAGGGTTCATGATGGCATGTTGGCTCTCATGTTAGTGGAATCTTGTCTTGACACACGTGAGCTCCTGGGATGTGTCCTTGAGGTTTTGACCTTGAAGAGAAGCACTGGGTGTTAGGTAATGTGCCTCACTGCCCAAATGCTCCATTTCTGAGATCATAAGGGGAGGTACAATACCAGCTTTGATTCCTCCCATTTCTTTCCAGAGAGTGGAGAGTTGTAAAACCAAGGTACAGTGCGGGGAGAAGAGTTGAGTGCAAAATGCTGTAGCTGACTCTTGGTAACAGCCGCAGCGTATTACTTTAGTGAGTGGCTTCTCTGTCTTTGAAGAAGCTTTAGGAAAGAGGTTGAGCATCTGTAACTATAAAGCAAAACTTGGTAGCTGTGGTTATAAAGTAAAATGGTCCTTCCTGGAGCATGCCTGCCTGGGATGCAGGTTGAGAAAACCAGCATTGTGTAAAGGTGTAACATGAACTCTAAGGTTTTAGAGTAGCCACGTGGAGGAGGCACTATGAGTACTCTCCAGCAGAAAGATTTTTTTAGCTTCTGGGAGCTGCAGCACGATCTATGTATTCTCTAGCTAGGGGCAGTCGAAAGAGCTTATTTCAGTTTTGAAAACAGCTGAGCTGCTATGGCAAAAGAAGTTCTGCAGAAATCCCCGTTTATGCATCTTGATGGTATCTCTGAAGTATCAAGTTGGGAATTGCTTATGGAAGCAGAACTCAGAGGACCCTGATCAGGAATGGTCAGCCTTGTACTAATCCTACCAGTGCCTAAGCCAGAGGAGTGCAAGACAGCTGAAAGACATGCATTCACCTAGGGTAAGCCTGGGCCTGTATCTAAAAGGTGGGACTTGCTGAGATACTTCACTGTTTTAACACAGCCAAATACCATCCAGGCAAGGACTATTTCTCATCTCTTGCAACATAGGAAAATTTGTCACCAGACCCACTCCTGACAGTAATGTGAAAAGAGACTCCTAAAGTTGCACAATAATTGAGCAGTTTGAACCTGTTTGGCCACTCTGTTCTTTTTTGCTGTTCATGTGTCACGCCAAAGTGAGGCTCAAAGTACACGGGGTGCTAACCTGTATATAGGTGGTGTGCAGAGGCACACCATAGCCTTGCCAAGTTGCCCTGGTGCTAGAAACTTGGATGTGTGTGGCTGGCTGTCACTGAGATGGAGGATGCTTCAGACTTCTCCCACATCCCTTGACACAGATCTAAGCTTCAGGTGCTGCAAGTGCTGAGCTGCTGCAGGTTGTGCATTACAGTCTGATGTTTGAATAGTGAGTTGCTGCTGCTGCTTTTAATTTTTTGAGATACTTCAGGAGGTGTCTGGGGAGTATCTGTGAAAAGGGGACAGAGAAAAAATATCTGGGATCATGCCTTGCTGGCCCTCCCCATGCAGAGGGGACCCTCTGATGGGTCAGAACCCTTGTGGGGTAGCTTGCTATCCTGTTAGTAGTCACGCTGTAAAGCTACACAGGGTAACTCTGCTTTAGAAATGTTACTGGCTTACGTGTGACAGTATGATTAAGAGCACATTGGAAAAATTTTGGGAAAGTTGGAGGAGGCTGTCACTGCCTGTGCATTCACCATGCATCTGCACTACAGAGTGACTGGGTTACCAGCTAAGTGAAAGCAAGCACAAGGCCATAGCCTGTGGCATAGGATGAGCCAGCTGTCTTGAGCTGAAAGCTATGTGGCAGTGAACACTTGGGTCAGAGGTTTATACTCTGTCAGAACAGAGTTAGGTTAGGGAAAGTCTATTCACGCTATACTGAGGATTCACACTTCAGCACATTTGAATTGTTTGCTGCAGTGCCTATTTATATCACATTTGCTGTGAAAGTATTACTAAGTACAGCTGTTCTGAGCTTCTCCTGTGCTTTGTACATTCTACTTGATACCTAACTGGCAGGTTTAGATGTTTGGGGGGTTTTTTTTAGTGTCTGTATCTCAAATACATTTAAGCTTTCTTTACCATGTAAAAAGGAAGGAAATTGCAAAAATCAAGAATATAACTAGTATGTTGTAAGCTTCCAAATATTGATATTCATATTATTATATTGCACAGTAGGTATGTTTTTGATCAGGGGGGAAATGAAATATGACCTCAGAAATTATAAGGTGTTTGAGATAATTCATATAGCTTTTGAAAAAGTGGACAAGCATGTTTTTATGATGAAAAAGATAGGTGTCAATGGTGAGTTACTACCTTAGAAATGTACTCACTCATTCCTATGACATACTGTTTACTTCTGGTTTTTTCTCCTTCTTTTCAAGTCGACATGGGGGAAGATAATACTGTCACTTAATTTACTCGTGCCTGTCTAGAGAGCCTCTGCAATGTGGGGGTACCATTTAAGTTCAGTTAAGAGTTCCGTTGAATCTTCAGTGTCTCAGCAAGGGGTTGATCCAAAAAGACTGAAAAAGAACATTGTACTGGAAGTGAGTGTTGTACAGTATCACTAACCAGAGTATTCTTTACCTGACTATTTCAGTGTGGCAAAGCACTTCCTGGCCTTTCCAAGCAAGAAGACTGCTGTGGAACCGTGGGTACTTCCTGGGGATTTAACAAATGCCAGAAATGTCCCAAGAAGCCATGTAAGTGCTATTTTATTGTTATTCTCATGGCTTTCCCCCCTCAAGTAGTGTTTTCCCTTTTCTCAGAGGGGAAAAAACCCCAAAAAAACAGAGGAACCTAGCAGAAAAAATGTGCTATGATTAGATTAGGGATAGGTTGTAGAAACTGGAATTCCCCCACATGCCAGCAGAGTTACGATGTGCAGGCACTTGGTGCAGCCAGCAAAGTTGACGTTGTTGGGTTTTTTCCGCTGCTTCTTCCTCCTTTGAGTCAGTGATGGACTGTTGCATTTACTCAGTGCAGGAAGAGTAATCACATTGAATCATCTTGCCTTTTCCAGCTGGACTTATTTTTTTTTTAAGTTTGCACAGAAATCTTAAATTATAGAGGCGCCAGTTTCTGCTTGGAGAGAATGCAGTGACCTCTTGGGACTGCAGATGAAATTTCGAGTTTGGAGCCAAGGTCTTCCAGGCTTTAAACTGTCAGTTGCTTTTTTTTCTTCTGCTTTTGAAATATTTTCCCCAACAATTAGACAATGACAAAGACTTTCTTCACCATTTTATTATGATTTGACATCATATTATAATGAGAAAGGAATTTCGAATTATTTGCATGATCGGTGAGGATGATCTCTTAAACTTTTTGTGAATTACATTATTGTTGCACAGGAATAGTAATACTTCTGTGTCACGTCGTATTTTCAACATTAAATGAAAGATGGGAAAAGATAATGTAATCTCTGTTTTGCAGATGGAGTGGACCGGCACTTACTGGGCCAAAAATAGGTCATTTAATTGCAGTCATTCTTACCTGGTTCTTCTAGGACCCTGTTATTCAGATAGCAATGCTGGAAACATGTTCAGTGTTTGATTTTTTGGAAGCATGTGTTTCTCTGCTGGTCTTAATGTGGATGTAAACACAATTCCAGCAGAAAATCTGCTATTACTCCTATTTCTCTGACTCCTCCTTCCATAGGAGACTCTGATATAAAATTATGCTGACTCAGTGTGATTTGCTAGTTTCTGAAACATTTTGTTCTTTGGATTCTGTTTATCTTCTGATGTGCTTTAGAAAGAGAGTCTCCTTGGGTGTTTGAAGGTCATAGTTAATAATACTCGGGTATCTATTTTATTTCTGTAGCATGTAAATACAATTTCTAAAAGGAGCATGCATGCCAGCCGTATGAAATCTAACAAAGGCAAGTGCCAGATTCTGCACCTGGGCAGCCCAGGATGTATGCACAGACTGGGGGAGTGAGAGGCTGGAGAGTGGTGCCAGTCAGAAAGTTGAACATGAGGCAGCAGTGCCCTGGCAGCCAGGAGAGCCAACCCTGTCCTGGGGGGCATCAGGCACAGCATCACCAGCCGGGCAAGGGAGGGGATTGTCCCGCTCTGCTCTGCACTGGGGCAGCCTCACCTCGAGTGCTGGGGGCAGTTTTGGACAACACAAAGTAAGAAATATAAAACTCTTAGAGAGTGTCCAAAGGAGGGTAATGAGGATGGTGAAGGGCCTTGAGGGGAAGCCGTATGAGAAGCAGCTGAGGGGAGATCTCACTGCAGTTACAACTTCCTCATGAGGGGAAGAGGAGGGGCAGACACTGATCTCTTCTCTGTGGTGACCAGTGACAGGACCCGAGGAAATGACTTGAGTTTGTGTCAGGGTAAGTTTAGGTCAGATATGAGGAAAAGGTTCTTCACCCAGAGGGTGGTTGGGCACTGGAACAGGCTCCCCAGGGAAGTGGTCACAGCACCAGCCTGACAGAGTTCAGGAAGTGTTCGGACAATGCAATTGAATTACAGCTGAAAGTCTAGTTCATCAGAAGCATATTGACAAGTGAAATGTTGCTTATTTGGATGTAGGTGTACTATGAGAAAAATCACAAAAAAGCCTGAAATGTGCTTCAACCAAAAATCGGGTGGAACTACTAATAGAAATTTTTGGTGGCTGGTTTGAAGGGAAGCACACGTGTTAGTTCTTCATAGTTCAGGTAAAATACTGATTGTCTCAGCCTGGAATCCACAGTAGATGTGTAGATCAGGCAGCTGCTTAATGGCACAGTGCTCAGCACAGTGTTAAAAGCAAGCAAACAGGGAAACTGTGATAAACCACATCTGAAATTCTGATCCATAGATGCTTCCTAAGCAGGTGCAGAGAAATGCTTGAACTCACCTAAAAACCTCTCCTGAAGGGAAGTCCGCCACCCTTTTTTCAAAGCACTCAATAGAAATAATTTATTTAAATGCTGATGAGGTGAGCAATGTCCTTTTGTTATAAAAGCTTAATGGCTAGCACACTTGCTCAAGATGGGACACTTCGGAGGTCCTTTATCTGCCAGAATAATTTCTAATCTACATTTTATACCTATGAGGATATGCCCTAACCCATAAAATGTAGAAACAATTCTTGGAACAGTTCTAGGAACCCAGTCTCTTTCCCAGATTCCTTAATTACTTACAGTATGAGTCATGCTCACTCCCGCTTTCTGGCTCAATTTGGAGTTGTTTTCTTGAATGTAACTGCATGATTTCAGAAAGAGACAGAGAATAGTGCCACTTGGAATATTCCTCTCCTTCTGATTAAAGCATTCCTGGAAAGTAAGGATTTGTGTCTCCTAGACATAATAGGATACATTTCTCATCTTTCTAGGTGGGAGTTCTCACTGTACATTAGTGTTTTAAGAAAGGAAGAGAAGGGTGTACTATCTGTTTTATCCAGATTAAAATACAGTGTCATTATAACAAGAGTATGATTTGGTAGGTGTATGCTTCAAGAATATTCATTGAATCTGTCAAGAAGCTTAAGCAGCAGTGTATGTATTTTCTCTAGGCTACACTTGATTTAGGAATGATTCTAAGCATGATGCTATTTAATCAGGCCATGTCTTATGGTAATTCTGCATGGATGCAATTTGTGAATTTTTAGGTTTTTAAGAACTGAATGTAATACATTTGGTGCGTTGCAGGTATTTATGTGATCTTACAGCATCTTAAAATTTTGTAGATATTCAGTTTGAACTAAGGCACAAAACTTGAACCCCCAAAATGTTGTGGATCTGGGTCAAAGTATCTTTTGGGCATAGGTGTCAAACTAAGCCTCATGAGAGTATCAAAGTGTTATGGTTCTGTAGAGTAAACAATTTCCAAAGGTAAATGTAAATTTATTAGAAGATTTAATGAAAGTCTGGAGTGGATGCTGAAGGATTTGTATTCGTCAAGTATTTTTATTTTTACAACACTGAGAATGCTTCAGTGGTAAAAAGAGTATGCATATGTATTTATATATATAAATTTATATGATACTGGATGGAAAAACTTGGGAGTTGAGTAAGTAATTAGTAAGTTGTCAGTTAAGTGATATCTGTGCTGGTTTCTGAACAGGTGAATTTAGTCCCACATTCTTCCCATATAATTTTGACCCGTTCTGATATTTCACTAAACTGCTATTACCCTTTTTATTGTAGTTGTTTTGGAAGCAAACAGACTTCCTTTTGCTTGTGTATGGTTTTATGCCTTGTAAACTTAATTTAAAGTGGACCTGTTTTTATAATAATATGTAATCAGGTCGTGATCTTCTGCATAACCCACTTCAGCAAAATATTTAAGCGTATACTTCAGTGTCACAAGCAGGCACTTCTCTCTTCAATCAACTACTTAAGGACATGAATAAGTTTGCGTATGTCTTGTTCCCTTTGTCTTACAGAGGGCTCAGTCATCTTTGTAAAGACTTAAGTATTTTGGGTAGCAGCTACTGCTCAGTCAGGGTTTCTGTCCTGTTGCAAATTTAAATGCCTTGGCCTGAGACAGCTGCCATATCTGTAAGTTTATGGGTTATTCAGTATTACTGAAAACCAAAAGAAGTTTTGGAACAGATCTCCATTTTTGAGGGCTTCTAACATAAGACAACTTTCAAGAAGGGTCTTTCAGTATTATGTGGGGAATGTTGCTATTGGTCGGGCTTCTTGCTAACTTAGTAATTACAAACAGGTTGTTTAGGTGAGTAAAGGGTAAGTAATGTGGGACTCCATCCAGCTCCCACATGGATTACAAGCCATCGCTGAGCAAGCTGCTTCTCTACTGTAACTTGCTTACATTTCTGCTCTTTGTAAAAGGAAGAAAAGAGCTGCTAGTAAGCTGCTGTTTCCTGTTCGTTGTGGGAGTAGGAGGATGAGCAAGGAGGGAGAGGTTAAAATCTCTGACCTCAGTCCACCACTGCACTTAGTAGAGCAGCTGAGTCACCCTGGGAGGGAAAATGTGTTGCAGCACTGGAAAAGACCTGGCATAGGTTATGGGCTGGTCTCCATCTACAACTGGAAGTTGTTTTCATTCAGCAGGCTGCATTGCAGGGTACCATTCCTGCCCACAGAAAGTTACAGAGACTCCCTTAGTTTTAGTGTGAATGAAATCAGGTCTGTAATGGCAAACTCAGATCAGTTAGGACATAATGAATGTAATTATGAGTTTGATTCTGCCAACATGAGTACTAGGAGTTTCATTGACAATTTTGGGGACCAGAAGTAGACTAATGCATTGTGCTTTTGAAAGTCTCCTTAAATTTCAGCTGGTTTTAATACTGACATTGTGAAAAGACTGAAAAATCTGCCTTGGAAACTGAATGTGTAGCTGCCACTCTAATAGAGAGACAAAATATCAAGTTGTAATTTGGGTTAAAATGGTTGTAGTCAGTGTAAAGATGGAAAGGTATGTGTTCAGAGCTGTAATAACATTGTTGCTGTATTTTTACTGTTTAACCATTTTGCCCTTTATGCAATGTCTAAGGAGAATCTTAACTTTTTTTTAAGCATTTATTTTAAATAATTCACTGAAATTTGAAATAAAACTATCTCACTCCAAAGCCTGAACGCAAGTTCAACATTTAAATTTTCCCAAATAATAGGCAAAGCTTTAGAACTAGTTAAAATAATTATCTTCCCCCCCCCACCACTATAGTCAGCCAGGTGCCAGTTTTAAAGTAAGCTGCAGGGATAAATGTGTGATTCGGGCATTATTTGAATTGAAGTCAATCAACAGCATTATGTTATTCAGTTGTTCTGTCTTGTTTGACAGTTTATATACCGTAAAGAGGGAAACTCATGAATCTGGTGGGTTTTGGGGGTGTTTTTTGTCTTTTGAACATTTGGAACACTTTTTAGATGAAACAAAAGATCTGACAAAATGTAAGGTATCTCCATTGTAACATTCAAATTATGAAAAACTGTCTTGACTCTTATTAAAAGCTTTTATGTGATCATAGTGCCAAAAGTTTAGTCCTATATGCTTAACAAAGTACTGGGCTTTGCCAAGAAGTTAGCTTTTAGTGCATAACCATACAAAGAAGTTACTGCTCTCATTTATGATGTTTAAGGATCAATAAACAGTTTTCTGTAGTCTGAAAAGCAACCTTAAGTGGAGGAAAGAAACAATAAATAGAAATAAAAAGCTAGTTAACTGAACACTTTCTAGTTTAGCAAAATTGAATTCAGTCTTTATTTTGTAGTGTTGTTATGTCTATGTCTGTTTACACTGATCAGCCAGTAAGTGAAGTTTAGTATTCTAAAATTCAACAGCTCTGTTAGGGAAATCCCAGATGTTTCCATAATGAATCTTCAACTTTATCTTTTTCAAACGTGATATTTATAGCTGGTTTGCAAAAGTAATTATTTGAATATTTCAGAACAAATAGGATGAAAGATGTCCTGATTTCAAAGATTTGTTTTGTTTTGTTTTTTAACACAAATTTGACTGGATAACCAAAGACTTAAGTGGTACACACATTGAAAAAGATGGAATTAAGGTTACCTGTACAATCTTTAATTTTAATTTCTTTGTATTTTTTGCTTAACCATTCATCACAAAACCTTATGATTTTTTTAATACAGTTATATAATAATTTGGCTGTCAGGCTCTGTAAGCATATAAATTAGCAGTATTTGACTGATGTAAATCTTTTTTTCAGCTTACCATGGATACGGTCCTATGATGGAATGTCCACAAGGCTACAAGAGGATCAATGCTACATTTTGTCAAGGTATGATAGTGCCCACAATTGATTGTGTTTATTTTGAGTACTGGCTTTCTGTGACAGCTTCTTTGATACTGATGATTTAGATGAATCAGTCCAGTCCATTGATTTATATTTGGGAAAAAATCTTGAGACTACTTTTGACTCTTTCCAAATACTGGCAACTCTGCAAGAGTGGGTTTTTTCCTCCAGGGAAAATAACTTCTGAAACTTTTATGTATACTGTCCTTTTCTGTGATGGTATATAAAGATGACTTCATAAGGATTCTTTTACTTGGTTTTTCTTTAGAAATACATTGTTCTGTCAGTTTTCTTGCTAAACAGTGGATCTGCAGACATATTCAGTTAAGTCAGATGAAACTAGCAATACAGAATTATTTTTGTAATCATGAAAGTGTAGAGCAATGAGAGAACAATTTTTTTGGACTCAAGAAGTTAGGCACAACAGTACTGAGAAGAGCCAGATAACGTCCCTGCCAAGTGGAGATGAAAAGCGTGAATACCGGGCTGCCATGTAAAGAAGTGACCCACCTACTTCCAGAATGTGCATAGCGCGGGTGAGGATGTATGGAGTTAGACACGGCCTGGTTGTGTTACTCTGACATTATTATCAGCTGGAGGTAAATATAGAAGTTATCAAAACATACAGGATTGTAGGGTCTGCATGACCATGCAGCTACAAAGCAAGGCTTGGGACATTTGGGTTCTCCTGGTCTATAACAACTCTATCTGACAAAGCTGAAGAGATGACCACAAACAAATGCTCATTCTTTCTGTTTATCTTGGAGCACTGCACAGAGGTGCCAGACGAGGATACAGCAAAAAGCCTAATTGCTTGTCTGACTTGTTTGGCACAGCACAAGTAAACAAGAAAAAGGAGCTCTGAGAAGATGTAAGCAATCTTGCAGTAGTGTTCTGGAGAGAGATTTGGGAAGGAAGGGAAAAACAATTTCAAGTGAAGCTGATGCTGCTGTGGCCAGGTTTCTTAATCACTGTTGTTACTTCAAAGGTAAAAGCAGTCCCAACAAATAGTAGTGGTGGTGGAGAGCTGGATAAAATGAAAGAATAATTATGTTAAAGGATATATGTAGGCATTTTAGACATAAATTTAATCTTATTTAACTGAAAACTTTCACTTTGCATGTTAATGAGGGAATGTACAATAGCCAGTTGCATAAAGAAATTATTTACCCACCAAAATAATAAAGTTTGTGGGGCACTAAACACAAACATCATGCTGGTTCACTGCTGAGGGAGATGTGAGCTGCTGTCTGCAAGTTTAGCCACCTGAGCCTATCTGCTGCTCAGGGCTCTACCTAGTGGTTTACTAGCTTGCAGGGTAGGGGCATTTGGAGGACTGGATGGGTCAAAAAAGTAAATGGAGGAGAGCTGCCAATTGCATCTCAAGAGCTTGTTCCCTGATCTGCAGTGGAAGACTGTAGAGTCCTCTTAATAAATAAAAGGGATGGGAAGATGTTGATGGCAACTTACTAATGAGGACTGCAAAGTGAAAAGGTGAGGGAGGTAAGTGTGAGATGTAAATGGGCAGCCTTTTTATGCCTCGAAGTAAACATGCAGGTGATGTATGTATTTCAACAATACTGTTCCAGCTATTTTGAAAGAGATTGTCTTTTTCCACGTATCAGTCATGAGGTTTTTCAGAGTCTGCAAAAGAGAGGTTTTCTAACTTTCAGCCTGGAAAGTGTCTAGAAGATGCCATAATGTATTAGTGCCATCATGCATCCCTCTGAGCTTGATCCAGAAGAGACAGGAGCTTTTGATATCTTCAGTAGTTGTGTGTATAGCCCACAGAATACACAATGGTTTCAGACAGCAGCAACCCAGCAGGCATTTAAAGGTGAGTAGGGCATTCAGTTCAAGAGGTTGGACCCCAGGTGTTGGCAAACCTTATTTCATGGAAACTAAGATCCTTAATCAGGGATTATAGACAGTTAGAAATGGTCTGGTGCTTGTGAGGGTTGCCAGAAACAGGCCAGGAAGTTGTTTCACTGAGCAGTGACAGGCTGATAGAGAGAGAGAACATATGTATCTGCGTAGGAGTGTAAGAGGGAGCTAAGTACTGCCATGATAGTGTACAGAAATAGATCTGTATCTGGTAGGCTAGTCACTGGGTTTTGCACTGGATTTTGATAATTTTTCCTCTGACACAGTTTTGTACTACCTAACTAAAACTGTAAGAAATATGAGGCTTTAAATAATTTGTTTTATACTACTGTCACTATCTCTGAAGAGAGTGAGCTGTAGACTCTAAATATAACTTGCAGTTGATACATGGAAATTTACAATGTAGTGTCTAATCATAAAATGATAGTAGGATTATCTTACCAGACTGTTGATGAATTTGGAATGGGGACAATCTCCTAACTTTCTTGAGAGGGATGAGGTAGTGGCTGTTGGAGATTCCCCTTATTGCTTTATTGAGGCTTGAATGGCTTCTCTGTAATTTGCTCACTAAGACACTCCAATAAAGAGATATAAATAGGAGAAGGAACATGAAACAAAGCCATGATGGAATTTAGTCCTATTGAAGTCAGTAACAAGGTTACCATTTTCTTTCAGTGGGTCAGGATTTTGACCTCCGTTTGAACGTTCTTCAGGAAAGCTAGTTTCATATGTGAAAGCTGCTGGCAGGGTGCATTTCAGCCCTGAAATGGTTATTAGCATTTGCTTCTCAATGGGTCAGCCAGAAGTGTCCTGTTTGTTTATCTGAAGCAGACATGCTTTTCTATAAGAGAAGAGGACAGGGCTAATGAAGAAAGAGCTGTCCGTATCACCAACCCGGGCAGCAGTAGATGTCAAGAGAAAACTGTTTAAGCTGCTGGCGTGGGAGTATTCATATTCCTTTAAGAATTCTTACAATTAAATTGGAAGGGAGTGGAACAGCATGTCCGTATGCAAGTGTACATTTTAATTAGGTTATTCTTTGCTAAAAGGGTATGCATGCTGTGTCCATGCTTAGAAAGGGCCAGGGTTGCCAGACCAAATAGTAGTGGGGATATATTTCTGAATCCCTGCCTACAGCTAAAAGAGATTGGTTTTTTCACCTCACTGTTGTCCAACTTTCACTCCCTTTGAAAACTCAGGCCTAAAAGCCTAATTAACCTTTTGTTCTACTTTGGTTTTGCAGTCAAAAATCTACATAGGCTTCAGAAACTAAGGAATATTAGTCTGATTAATAACCACATCATTATTTTTTTCCTTTCAAGTGAGTGAACTAATGTAATGAAGCATTCTTCTCTCTAATGTGTAAGTAGGACCACAAAGAACCATCTGTGGGTATGTTAATTCAAACGGTTTAGTGTAATTACTATCAAGAAAGCTTTCTCCCCCCTCAGTAATTATCTTTTCAATGGGGTGATTTATTACATGTACACATGTGGATGCCCTAAGGCTGTCATTACAGCCAAAATACAGCTTATCAGTGTTGCAACTTCTTTGTCAGAATCCACATGCTATGCTAATTTCTGGTTCCCTGCTTAGAATTATACTTACTGTTTTCTTAGTTTGCTAATGGTTTTCTTGGAAAACTGAAATAGAATGGAAAAAACAGCTGGTGAAAAGGTTGGATTCATTTTTCAGGAAACTAACATATTGCCAACAGAGCACTTTAGAAATCTTATCTTGAAGAACTGGAAAAATACCTGAACCCTTGTTGTTTTGCAATGAAGTAAAAAGTGCATGGAAGTTCTTGGAAAGTCCCTATATTCTTAAAATCAAATGTTTATGAGCTTTCAGAAACTAGTACTTGTATGTTGATAGATCTAATTCTATAATCATGTGCTCTGGGGACTTGAAGCACTTTTCCCTTGGCTTCATCATGTATTAAGATAAATTTTGAAGGTATATTCTTCCCTCCTACATTTGTCCCTAAAATACAGTAATAAATTTGTTTTCTCTGCGTGTTGTATATTTATTTCACTTCTTTTAAGTAATAAAAGAGCTTCGTTAATAAGAAATGCTGTTTAATGTTACTTAGTTACTAAGTCAACAACCATCTTTCAAAGAAGTTCTTTTATGATGATCATAGTGAGAATTAAATATATCTCCAGAAACTGGGCTGGGTTGCTGTTTGGACACTGATTATGTGTTTGAGAAGCGTGGCTCTGCAAACTTGCGTTCCAGTAAATTCCATGCAAAAGCACAAAACGAGTTGGACTGATTTTTTCTGCTGCTATTCTGTTAGCTCACAGAAATCAGTAGGTCATTTCTTAGAATAAGCAACTGTTTTTTCTGTAATTTTACAAAACATTGCAATAGTTTAATTAATAATGAAACCTTGTTTTTTGTTTCTTTTACCTCTCATTCTCACTAATCAAGTTATTATTGAAACAATCAACTATAATGGAGGCAGTAAAATCTGGATATTGTATTTTTCTTAGAGGATATTAATAGTGGTTAATGTATATATTATTAATAATGTATATTTCCTATAGCGGAAACAGTTGGAACAGTATTTTCTGTGGTGTTAATAGGTAATTGATTGTAATTGATTTTCATAAAGAGAATAGAAACTGCTGCCTGCATATCGAGTCAGTTTGGAGATCATTCAGTCAGATGGCGCTCCCAGTGAAGCCTAACTTACCAGAATGTGTCAAATTTTCACTATTGACATATTGACATGAATTATGTATTCCCGTCTAAATTTGAAGCATGATTTGTTATGCATGTTAAAGCACTTACAGCATGAAAACATCTATCAAGGCAGATATTACTAAATAACATTTAATGACTGACCCCTAGGATATTCTTAATTAAGATGTTGCCTAAATACTTTGGCTAATTCTAGTTAGTATATAATTGATCTAGAAGGCTTTCTTTGCTTAAATGCAGTGAAGTGTTTTAAGGGTGCGTGGGTCTTACTGAAAGGCAAGTTATTCTATTTGCATCAGAAGGAGGTAAATATTTTCCCCTTGGTTTTATTACTTAGCAATTTAAACAAAGTCAGTCAGTTTTTAATAGGCATAGAGTTAGAATTTGAGAGCTAACTGTAGAAGTCCCCCTTCAGAAATTTATCTTTCCACAGTGCCTGGGCCTGTGATCACCTATTAAGATTGTTTGTGTCCTCCAGCACCAGACACTTGGGACAGAGGGGGTGAGATGGGCTGCAGTATTTTTGTAGCCACAAGTTTATTCTGAATGTTTCAGTGAAGTTACCAGGGCTATGGTGGTCTGACTAGAAGTCCTCGCTTCTACAAGTTCCTGTTCTTGGTCCAAATTTTGTAAGAACCTCCTGGATGTCATGACTGTCCTAGCTGAAAGCAGTTGCATATTTAGGTTTTATACCTTGTTATATGTTGTCTTAAAAATTGTGAAATTATATGTTGTTTTCTTCCAGTGCATGTAATGTCACTTTGAAAATCTGAATTGTTCATTGTTTTTTGAGTCATGTTAATTCATGCAATCAAAAATCACCTGCCAAGTTTGTAACATAGAAAACTCAATGATACGAGATCTATTGTTTCAAAAGAGGATTTTTTAAAATTAATACTAAATCACTTAACATTCTTCAGCCTCGTTTATGAAAATTTTAAATGCCTTTTAGTTACTTCAACATAAAATAGTAATAAAATCAAACCCTGATCCAATTTTGATAGCGGAACCTATAGTTTCAAAGCTATCAGTGCTTCTGGAAAGAAATTTGACTGCGTTATTTACATCAATAGTAGCAATGGTTTCTTTCAAAAAACAAATTAAAGGATATTTTTGTTTGCATTTGCATTGTTCTAAATTCTTGCAGTAAACCCTGACCTTTCTGAATTCTTAGACTGCTTTTCTTGAGTAAAAATGTCTTCTCTTAAATGAATAGATAGATTTAAATAACGTAATATCAGAGGACTGCACAACACACTAATAAACATGTATGCTTGGTTGTAGAATTTTACGATAATACCTAAATATGGTTAAAATTTCCAAGCTGTGATGATTTTGATGAGCATAAATTCAATGTGCTAAGCTTTGAAATGAAAGAATGAATTAAATTTTGTAGGAATGTTTCAAATTCCTGCATGTCTGTGACCAAATATGGGCATTGCTCACTATCCGAAAGGGGTAGGCAGTGGACTTGCTTGGTGTGTCCGAATGACTTACCAGGCTGAAGGCAGAGGAGACAGCTTTACACCACGTCAGTGTTTCTGCATGAGGCCAGCTGGGCCTGGGTGGTCTGAGAAGCTGTTGTAATGGTTAACACAGCCAAAACACAGTGAATTTCTCTTCCTAAATAGTCTTACAGCTGGAAGCTGCCAAAGGGGAACACTGCAGAGCTGATACTCCCAACATCAGCTTTTGTGGGGTGCTCTGTAGCAGAGCAGTTCTCTGCTGGTCAGTAGTCCTTCTGCACCACTTTGCCTGGCTGTAGCAGCCATCACCTTCAGGTTGTGTTGGCCTGTTGGTGCGTAGAACAGAAGCAGGCTATGAAGCATTTCCATATTTGCTTGCTGAAGCATCTAGGTATTTCGGTAAAAGGGGAAACTAAAGGAGCTTTATGATGTAGTAAATAACTCGACATATTTTACAGTAACCAAGCAAAGCATATTCTTTCAACAGTAAGCGACAGGTACAGATCTCATTTTAAGCAGGCAGAGGAATTTTTCCTAGGATTTGATGTTTACACTTAGCATCATTTGTTATTCTTGGATAAAGGATACTCAGGCTGCATTACAATGTCATTAATCCTGGAATAAAGCTGAAATTATTCACTTCCTGGATGTGATTGAATTAGGTGTACCATTGCTCTAGGAAATGTGAGAGAAGTTGCTTATATGTTTCCAGTAAAGAACCAAAGTAATGTTGAACAGCAGCTAATGCAGTCGCAAACACTGTTTTAATCTAATTTAAAAGCCAGTGTAGAATTGGAGAACGCAAGCAGAATATTGGAATTTAAGACCTTCTGCAGCATGTCCTCCCCTCCAGCACAGAGTTCTGCACATTGTCATTTGGTTGAGAAAGAGATTCTACTGCATTCTACCTTTCTGTACATAAATACCTCTACGTCAGCGAGAGGGAGGCCTTCCATTAGGTGTGAAAATGCTTTGTCACTGAGATTTAAGTACCTTAGAACAGAATTGGAAGTTTTGATTGATGCATTTCTTTTTCAGTCATCACGATTCTCCAGTGTGCAGTGTATGTAAGAGAGCTGAAAAAGTAAACCTGTACTTGGGGAAATATAGGTGGAGATGTTGAAAAATCACTGGGGGTTTTGAACTTTAATAGATAAGGGTCAGGTTGTTTTGCAGAAGCTTTCTGAATTTTTTTATTTCTTCTGGAATATTCAGTCCTTCTCTAAATCACAGTTATTAGAAGAAAATAGGTATTATTAACTGTTGCCTGCATGTAGACTGAACGAAATTTAGTTTAGTATTGTGATACTCAGCCCATGCAAGTGTCTATGTGTGGTCATGAGTAAAAACTTCATCTGATTGTGTTAAATATATGTGGACCAAGATTCTGGTAAACTGCTTTGGGGTATTTCTAATGTGAAACCTCAATGATTGCCTTACACTGGACAAAAATCCAAATAAAATTTCTTTGTGAACATTGATAAAAAATAATCAGAAAAAACTTTGAACAAAGTAAATTTTCTTTTTGTTATCTGATATTTCCATCTTTTATCTGCTAATAACGGATGTCAAGTTCTTTGAAGATGAATCTGGTTTTGGACTTAGTAAAGCTATGTAATTATCATGGTTTATAACAAGTTCAATGTTACTGTGTGATTACTTGTTTAAATGAACACTGTCTTACATTGTTCACACTTTCCTCCCTTGCTTGTTTGGTTTTGAGGGTTGGTTTTTTTTTGGTTTTTTTTTTTTTTTTTTGAGTCATGGAGATAGTACTGTGTTTGTAGTCATACTCTCCACATGAGCAGACAGGCATTCAGTTAGAAAATGGCTGTTAAAGCTTGCTTTTCTTCACCAGGAAATTCAGTGGCAGTGAGTCATTAACACATTACATTTTCTGAGAGCAGGCTGACCTGACACCCAGAAGACCTATAAAAATGTGTGGGAAGGTATCAAACACCAACTGTTGTTGTTAAGAGAGCCTGTTTTAAGTTCTCCTTAGTGGGAAGATTGTGGGATAGATTAGCAGCAGTTTGGTTGGAGTGTCTGAGTTATTTGAAGCTGGGAGCACAGTGGTGGCTCTGGAGAGTGTGGTGGCCGACCTCACCATATATCAAGCTGTGCTTAGAAAAGGGTCTGGGAGGAGCTGGAGCACAGCAGACTCGTCTGTACAGTGCTGCGGCATCACTGTTAAGACCCTGGTTGTGGCAAAGCTTCTGTATATTTGGATGAACTTGTGAGAGCAGAGTTACCAACAGGGCCGCTGGGACGGCATGTGGCTTCCACTGCCATCTCAGTAGATTGTAAGTGTGAGACAAACTTTCATGGAGATGGACTGCCACATTCTAGGGGCACAGTGTGCCAAGGACCAGTTCCACGTATTTGGCATGTATAATACTAAAGGGTAAAAGCAAGGGTCAGGCAGTCAGTCAGTGCAGAACTGATAATGCTTCTTTCATGCCAGTGGGGTTATACCCATTTATTACCAGTGAGAAAGGGTCAAGTAATTCATATTATCAAACACCAACTATTAAAAAATCAATGCTTTGTTTACCAGTTCTGTAAAAATTATAAATAGCAGTGCTTACTGTGAGAGTTCTTTATGGAACCATGTGAGGTGCTGTGTGCAGTATCTCCTTGTTTAAATTCTCTTTGTTTCTGTATCACCAGTGCAGAGGCTTTTTACCAATGGAACTTGATTACTCTGCTTTTCTCAAAAATTGAAAGTCTATATTGAATTGGTCTTTGGAAAGCTTTATTTTCATTTGTGTGGTTTTGTAGTACTGCTACCTAGCCCCTTAGTATTCCCTCTGTGTAGATGAAGACATTTGATCAAATTACTCCTCAAGTATGCCATCAGTTCATACTTCTACACGGGACATTATTCAGACATTTTTTCTCTAGTTTTTACAGTGAAGCAAATGAATTCTTATTCCTATACAAATGTAAAATTGAAATATTTTTATGTCCATATACAAGAAATAGATGGCTAAAAAGAAAAAAAGTCTGCTAATCTTGAATCAGATTTCCTTTCCAGCTGCCTGAGCAAGTTGATTCCAGTGCAATTTGCATAGCTGGGCAGGCTGGCAGGTGTTAGGAAACATTTTGGATAGGTGGCCTTTTACCACAGTCTGAAATGAAATGAAGTAGGTATTAAATCTGGGAGGAATTTTTTTTTTCTGCTCAAGTTGTTAAATAAACACTATTCTTACATGTACATATGTTTCTTTTGAAAATTAGAGGGTTTAGGTGGGTTTTTTTTATCAGTTTCTGGCTTGTTTCTGTGGAATCCCTAGACAAGCTTGTGTAATTCAGCATAGAGCATCGGCTCAGTAATTCTATGAGCTCATTGAGTAGACATAACCAGGAAAAGAGGCATTAAAATACTCTATAATAAGTCATGCTGAGGTACTGGAACATGCACAGTGAAGTTAACTTTTAAAATTAGGCAGATGTAGCAAGAGGAATATCCGTATCAGGAACTCTACAAGGAATGTTAGTTGGTATTTACATATACATAAGCTGATACTTAAATGTAGCAGTGCCAACATTAAATAGCAGTAGCAGAGCTCATATGAATGGGGAATTATGTTTTTAAGTACAAGACATACAAGAACAGTTCATCTGTAAAGAGATTGAATACAGGGGCAGTAATGACAGCATCTGTGAATGATTCCTGCAGAATAGTTGAATCATTTGGAAAGAAGGATGACTGTGTATTCATGAATTATAGGACAATCCTATGTATCCACAAATCAGCCACTCTAGTAAATGATGCCTTGAAACATTCATACTTTTAATATTCAAATAATAAAGTTTATCCATATATAGATTTTAAACATTCCTTAAAATGAAGGTGGATGCAAACAATGAGTAAAGGTATCATCTAATAAATGAAGAATGCATCATTAGTCATTTTTAACATTGAAAATACAAATGCACTTATGTTAAGCTCTGTAATTACTTACCTTGCTTAAATACATGTAGAAGGGTAGAATTATTCTCCTAGATAGAAAGAAAAAGTGCCATCCATTTCACGCTAACATATAAGTAAATAGCAATGTGTTTTAATGGTTAACAAACAAGAGACTTAGTCTTTCCTTGAAAATAAGAATTATAAAATCCAAGTCAAATTGCCATTTTTTAAAATAAGCTGTCTTCTTTGCTGATGTAAAACTTAAATGCTGTTTTCACTAGACAAAGCATTTCTGCTAATTCTAATTCCAGAAAAAGTCACCAAAAAAGTGATGTGTTATGTATCTTGCTTGGCAGTTATCTTCAATTTTCCTCCAGTGGTACAGGTTAATTTTCCTGTAAAGAAAAATGTGTACTTAGAATTTGGAAAGGGAGAAATTTGTTTAAAAATGTCTGGGTTTTACAATGTAGGGAGTAGAGAAATTATTTTCATTATGTGTATCAATTACTCCTGGGTTTTTCCTCTTCCTCCAAAAACCGTATGTGGTTTTTGCACATAAGTGTGCATGTAATTTGTATTTGTGTAACTGTGTTGAGGATTTTCATTTTGAAATGAACCCAGATATTGACATTTTTCCTGCACTCAGAGTAAAAGATCTCTTCTTATTTCTGACACCCGAGACAATGCTTTATCAAAGCAAGTAGAATTATTTTGTAGTTTAGCATTTAAAGACTGATCTGACAACCCAAATTGCCAACAGGTAGAAAATTCAATAGAGGGTTCTTGAGTGTTCCAGTATTTTCTTTGTATTAGCTTCTAGATATTGCAGAGTCTTTTTTTCCATCAGGTCCTAGTCGGGCCTAATTTTAGAAAATGGAGTATTAGTAATATGTCCTTTCCTCCCAACAACTTTACAACAGCACCACTATGTTTCTATTTAGAGATGTTTCAATAATGTCTTTAGTTTGCTAACTGTTAAGATTTAAGTTCATTTCTTTAATACTCACAAATCATAATGGTATTGAAATAGTGATAATCTTCCCTCTGGGACCAGTTGGAACTGTGTAGGTGCCTTTGATCATATTTTGAGATTTCAGGGTAAAAGAAAGAACCTAGTCTGACGAAAAAACTTAAGAAACTGATAAAATTCAAGTGCATCTGAAAAAGTCTAGCTTAATAAATATTCTGTAATAATGCAATCCTTAAACAAGATACTCCTGTTCTTATATGGGGTATCATCCTGCTTAAACATTGGATGGGACAAATGTAGGCTTCTGTACAAAAATGTTTCGGCCAGTTTTTCTGCTCTTTTCTTATACCATTCTCCTTTTTAAATAGTCCACTCCCTCTGAGGTCAAAAAGTCATGTAGTCTGGGAATTTCTCTTGAAAATTCCTTTGAGGCAGAGTTGATCCTTTGTAATTTGTGTGGTTTCCATCACATTTCATCCAAAGTTCTAGGATATAAATTACTACTCTTTGTCACACGTAGCTAAGTGCATAGAAGTGAAGTTTATCCAGGTGGTGTCAAGATACTATATTAGGTATAGCGCTGGAAGAACTGAGGGATAAGCTCAACACTGAGTATTTGGAAAAAAATGTGGCTGATATGGTAACTGCCAGAGTCTGCTGTACTGTGCACTCTTGTGTCATGGGACAGGTAGCCAAACTTGTGAAGAAAAATGAAAACGAAGGAATCTTTCTGTAGGTTTCCAAATGCAAACTTCAACACATCTGTTATATTTTGTATATTCAACCTCTTACCCTCACTGATGGTGTTGAATTAGGAAGCAACATACAATGAGGTCAAATAAAATTAGATTGGTTTTATAAAAGCCAAAAGGAAAGATAATAAATATTATATATTTTAGATAAATGATCACTAATACCTGATTTTCAAAGAGCTAGCTGGAATTTCTAACTTCCACATGAAGTTTGTTTACCCAGCAAGGGAGGTGTTTTTTCCTAGCCTTAAGGATAGAGAGAGAAAGTCTTATGGAAAAATAATACACATAAATATTTTAAAGTAGGTCTATTTCAATGTACTCGCTCCATTTTTGTGAAAGAGGAGACTTTGCAATTTATGACAGATAATTATGGATCAGAGGTTTTTTCAATTTTATTTTTGTTACTGTTTTAAGGTTTGGATTATCAGTGCAATTGTTGTTGCTGTCCTGTGAAATAAAAACCTAGTTGGCTGTTGTAGTTACAGATAGTATCCAGATGATTGTTCGGTCCTGTTTTAAGAGTAAGTGAAGTACAGATGCAACCACGAGTGTGATATAGACGTGAGGCCCAATGCTTGGGGCATGGAAGGATGATTCCGTCAGACCCTGAAAGCAACAGTTGCGCAGGTGGCCTGGTAACAGCAAACTTTATCAAAGCAGTTCACAGAATCACAGACTATGCTGAGTTGGAAGGGACCCACAAGGATCATTGAGTCCAACTCCTGGCCCCACACAGCACCATCCCCAGGAGTCACACCATGTGCCTGAGAGCAGTGTCCAAATGCTTCTTGAACTCTGTCAGGCTGGTGCTGTGACCACTTCCCTGGGGAGCCTGTTCCAGTGCCCAGCCACCCTCTGGGTGAAAAGCCTTTTCCTGATATATAGCCTAAATCTCCCCTGACACAACTTCAGGCCATTCCCTCAGGTCCTGTCACTGGTCACCACAGAGAAGAGATCAGTGCCTGCCCCTCCTCTTCCCCTCATGAGGAAGTTGTAACTGCAGTGAGATCTCCCCTCAGTCTCCTCTTCTCCAGGCTGAACAGACCCAGTGCCCTCAGCCATTCCTCATACGGCTTCCCCTCAAGGCCCTTCACCATTCTTGTGGCTCTCCTGTGGACACTCTCTAATAGTTTAATGTCTTTTTTACTTTGTGTTGCCCAAAACTGCACACAGCACCCGAGGTGAGGCCAGTGTGAGCCCCAGTGCAGAGCAGAGTGGGACAATCCCCTCCCTTGCCCCTGGTTTTCCCTCCTGGCTGCCAGGGCACTGCTGGCTCATGTTCAATGTAATTGTTACGAAGGTGTGTTGCCGCAGCTGCAATTATTTTCATGTCAGGTGTGTTCTGTGCTCCCTGAAGCATATTCTTGCCATCAGGTTCTTTGGGCTATAGAGGATATTTTTGCATTGTGCTGCTTTCAGCGTAATGAACCGTTGAGCACTATTAAACATAAATACTAATAAAAACTGTACTAAGTGTGGCAAGCAGTGTTCCACCCCATGTAAAATATACTACATTGGTTAAAACTTGTCTCTCTGAATGTTCTTGTGAGCTGTGTTGAGCTGTGCAAGCAATCTAGTCAGGAGAAGAGAGATTGATAAGCTGGTCAAAGTGTATTTATTTTTCTAATACAGAGTACTTAAGAATGATGTATAAATGTAATTTTGTTTCTATTATGTTCTCAACAGTGTTTTAAAAGGTTATAAATCACGTCAGTATGGGAAAAAGTGTTGATTAGAATGTTAACTTGTAACAGTTCTCCTTCATATATTTTTAAAAAAGAGAGAACTTCTGAAGAAAAAAGTATTAATACATGTTTTAGCATCTGATTGTTTTCAATTTTCCCACAGATATCAATGAGTGTCAGTTACAGGGAGTATGCCCTAATGGTGAGTGCTTGAATACCATGGGCAGCTACAGATGTACCTGCAAAATGGGATTTGTGCCAGATCCTACCCTCTCAAGATGCATACGTAAGTAATACTGCTAATCAAAGTACCAAATTAGATACTTAGTTATGTTTCAGATGAAGATTTATTTGACTGGGCCCAACAATTCTAATCTGTCACTTTTTTTTTTTTTGTCCCCAACTCATATTCTCAGTTTATTCACTTTATTTAGTCAGTCTCAGTGCTCATGACTCTTTTCTGTTTCTTTGCCCCGTAAACCTTGGTCTCCACCAGTGGCTACTCAGGATCCTTGCCCTCTTTTCCTGATTTTCTTGTCACCAAATCTTAAAGGCCATATCCAGCCTCTGCATATACTCAGTCTTTTTCAGTAGCCTGGAGTTTCCACTTTTTTTTTTTTACTCCCCTCTCTGCTAGTTTCCCAGTCAAAATCATCTTTGTGTCCTGCTCTCTCCTTTTCCACCTCTGCAGCTTTGATCTGGATAGTCCATTAATAAACATTTAACCCAGGATGATCTTTAGCACATTTTCCTTCTTATTAAGAAGAATTCAAAATTAGGAAAGAATTAGGAGAAGGAAAAAGTTGTGAATGACATGAATGCAAATATTACCCTCTATTAGTTAGCTTTTACTTTGTTTGCGATCACTTACCTCTGCAAGAAGAAAAGACAGTGTAAAGAACAACTAAATTTTTCACTTTATATTTTTTTTTTGTGGAGAATATGTACAACTGAAAAATGGCTATAATCCTAAATTCTTTCTCTGAGCTATCTTTACATTTATGAAATATAATCTCAAGTCATAGGTGAGTTCTTTCTTTGTTTCATTTTCCCCAGCATAACAATTTTATGCTACTAGTTAGTGACACTCAATTACTGAGAAAGTTTCTCAGCAGTTTGAAGAACTTGATACTGCTTTTCAGTTGAACACCAGAAGAAAGGAGTTGGTTGTTGGGTTTTTGCTTTCACATGTCATGTTAAAAATCAGGTAGTCTTTGTATTTTTTGAGTTATGTGAACATGTTACCCAGAACTGTTAAATGTATGTTAATGTGGATGCATAAATTAGAAAGCTGGATGGGTCTTAGCTTTTTGTTACCTCATATTAATCATAGCTTATGGCCTTTGGCTCTTCCACATTAAAAATAAGCATATCAAAGTGTGAATATGTAATTGTCTCTTTCATGAAAAAAAAGCGTCACATATGGTACTTAATGCTTTTGCAGTCTTATTGACACAGCCTACTTATAGATGGATGTTCCAATTCCATTGGCTTTGTAGCTTGACACAACTGTGTAGTGCCAGTGATCTTCAGCTGCTGTGTACAAGTGAGAGAGACAATTCTCACTCTTCATTGTGGCAGCATGGCAACTGCTGGTTTTGAATTTACTTTTTTTGTTGCTGTTTTCCTTTGAAATACTTCTTATCCTTGGTCTAGAGAATTCAGGAGTGTTTGATGCAAAATAAGATTTTTTTTTAATGACGTGATTCTCATCTGAGATAGGCGCTTGAAATAGAACTTCTGCAGACAGAATATTAATCCATTTAAGTGGTGTTGGAAATCTAGTGGTGTTTCTCTGTTTTGCTTTTCATGTGAACAGTACCATCCTCTCTTCCACTTTCATTGCAGCTGATAACCCTGTTGCTGAAGAGAAAGGACCCTGCTACCGGTTTGTTAGTGCAGGAAAGCAATGCATGCATCCTCTTTCAGTTCAGCTCAGCAAGCAGCTTTGCTGTTGCAGTGTTGGCAAAGCCTGGGGCCCACACTGTGAGAAGTGTCCGCTCCCAGGAACAGGTAAGAACTTCCCACTAAAATTCAGGCTCTTGCCCCCATCCCCCTACATTTGTTGTGCATGCTTTAGAAAAAAAACAAACCAGCAAACCAACCACCACAGTACATACTATAGATACAGGAAAAGTAACACAAAATTTATTTAATACTCTTCAGTTGTTAAAGGCTCTGGTGAAAGGATGGCAGCTTTTGAGAATTCGGTTGCAGAACAACATGGGATATAGTTTGTATTACAGTTAGTAGGATATGCATGGTAATTTCCCTGCCTTCTCACCTTCCTTCATATCTTTACCATCCATTTTGAGGAATGTGCTAAGGAGAGAGTTGCCTTCTTAGCAATAAACTAGTAGTTCAACTTTTCATGCCATTTTTCACTTAAACAATTCCTTACTTGACACATAAAGCTCTCTTGTATTGTCAGTGTTCCGTTGGAGTTCTGCTGTTATTTAAATATATAAGGGCTTAAAAAATACCGGCTTGTTTGGTCACCACTCTCACTTTGGCTGGTTATAGATTAAGACACCACAATTATAGATATCGATCGCTGTTTTCAAGTACTTTTTATTCCCTGGTGTCGCTTAAAACTTAAATGCCCATGGAATCTTCAGGCAAAATCAATTTAATGTTCTCTTTTTTTCTAAATGTATGGTCAAATTAATCTGTTTTAGAAGCATCATTGCTCATTGTAATATACATTATGTCCAGTCTCTTGAGTATGCCCAGGTATTTGTAGTGACAATCCACTGTGCTTACTTAAAGCTGCTGTTGCAGATGTCAGTGTCATGATGCAGGTCATGTATTTCTCTGAAGTATTTTATAAAGATTTACATTTTCAAACCAGCTAGCTGCTTTGGGAAATCCACAGATGGTATCAAAGACATGATGAGAACAGCAGATTCCTTAAGTTGGACTTACAGAAATGAAAATGACCAACAGTTTTGAGCATTTTAATGGATTTTTAAAGCCACTGTTTCCTGCAAGACCATTGGGTCATTAGATCATTGATCAGGATTTTAAAACTCCAGTTCACTTTTGGATAAATAATATTTCTATGGCTTTTTAATGGAGAAAAAATACATTCTCATGAGATGACTTGCAATTTAAATGCAGGTGTTTTACATCTGTGAGAATACTGCATGAGGCTTTATGCCCAATAGTGTATATGCTGGAGCACAGAATACATCCTTGTGTTGACTGCTATCTGGTCACAAAAAATATATCAAGTATCGTATGGAATTGGTTATTTTAGTGATTTTTTTCTCAATGAAAAGGCTTTAGAGAGGAAATCTGTGAGTAGAAAATTCTGATGAGTTTTTCTCATTTAATGACTACTTGCATGATTTAAAAACATGTTCCTTTCTGTAACAGGTTAAATTCATAATGTTTCAGAGTTTTCTATGAAAAATGTGTGAAAGTGGGATACTCCAGAATGGGGTAATGTATTTACCGCAGCATCCCATGTTAGTATAAAAGTCATTGAAGTAAAAAGCTTATTAAATATTTGTAGAAAGTAAACCATCTCCTAAAGAGACACTGAGAGAGCAGATTTGTATGCCCAGGTGTTAAAACCTCTTATCAGAGCTGTGGTAGAGTAAGACTCACATTTCTACTTTTCATTTGAGAGAATACGACCTGAAGCAAGATTTCCTACATCCTAAGTATGCATCTGAAGGAGCAGACATAAAAATGTCTGTCTTACTCCTTTGACCAGAATTCCCACCCTCAGTTGGCTGTTTTTATGGCAAGTTTTGATATTAGATGTTTCAGCAAAAAGTACTTCATTATTCTGAATCCACTCAATTTAATTGGTTTGACTCTTCATATTTTCTATTACTAAGACACCATTAGAACACATTGTGCAGTTAATGCATACTGTGATTTAATGTATAGTTTAACTCATCTGTGGAGTGCTCTTAGCTAGTACTTTGTGCTTTTATTTTAGATGTGTTCAAAGCAGAATTTGTGAACTTACTGATGCTCCACTTGGCACATCCCTTAGGCAGCTGTAAGAATTCCCACATGGGAGACTAAATCTTTTTTATTTCGCCCCAACGTGGCTTTCCCTAGAGCAATAACGCCAATGAAACAGTGCCCCCTCAAGACTCCTGAAAGTCTTCCTGACCCTGACAGGAGCATAACTATTCTCTTTGGTGGGGAGGAAGACTGACTTGTATTTCTTTCTCATTTTACTCTTCTAGCAGAACTGCAAAACATAATGCTTATATAGATCACCTGTAGAGATCAGAGCAAGTGCTGTTGCCTTTCATTAATTTTTTCTGTAGCAGCTTTATAGATGAGATTATTTCCCCTCTCTTCCAGTACTGATTTGGCTTTTTATGATCCCCTTATTTTATTTAGCCAGCCTTTTTCAATTCAGTGGAATTTGGATCTGGAGTGGTATGAGGCTTCTGATGTAGTCAGGTGGGATCCTGTGGATCAGTGTTGTTACTGGCTGGTAGTGTTCTGCTCTTCTACTACAGGGCTGCTGAGCTTTTTTCCCCTGATTTCTACAAAAAAGAGAATGATAGCAACAGTGGTCTTCATTCATTACGCAGTATAGAAGATAAAGACAATTTGCATATTTAAATTAATACTTAGAAAGGATATACTGTTCGAAGGGAATTAATTTTAAAAATATCTTGATATAATGACAGATAATCATAACTGAAGAAAAATGGTAAACTGGAGTGGAAACCTCCTGGGAAAAACAGCCAGAACATGCTTTTGAGAGAATGCTCAGACATATTAGCATGCAATGCATAGCTTCTCTTTAGGAAGTTTTTTGTAAAAATGTATATACAATATGAGATTAAATTTCTTAGTGGTAGTCATTATATTTTCCACTATGTCAACATATTGCACTTTTAGACTCCTAAAAGGAATATTTTCCCATCCCAAATCTAGCTGCTTTTAAGGAAATCTGCCCTGGTGGAATGGGTTATACGGTTTCTGGCCCTCACAGAAACAAGCTATATCATCACCCTGCAGTTAGAGTACAGCCACCTGTCATTGGCAAGACCCCGATTACTCAACCTGTTGCTAAAGGTACTTCTCCTCCACCTCTCCCAGCAAAGGAAGAGCCAGTGGAGGCACTGACCTTCTCACAGAAAAGTGAGACTGAAATGGCTGTACAAGAAGGTGAGAGTGGGAAAATTTAGTCTTTCTCTATTTCTGTGCATGTGTCTTCCGTGGGTTGTTTCTTTACGTGGCAGCTGCGGGCAGCGCAGGGCCCAGAGGCGTCGCTCCCCACAGCAGGCGTTCCGTGTTGCCCAGGGTACTGCATCACGTGGTGTGCTTCTCACATGTTGTGTGTAGGTCCTACCAGATGCTGAGACCATGGAAGGAGAACGAGACTGCTTTAATCTCAATAATCTTTATGATCACAAAATAGTACATATTTGTTGTAAGACTTAAAAAAAACTATCAATCATATATATATATTTATGAATTCTAAAAAGGGAAGCTGCAATGGAAAATAAAAACTTATATGAAATTCCTACCATGCCTTCCCAGAAAAAAAAGTCATCTTTGTGGAGGAAAAAAACCCCAAACCACTCTTGCTTGTCTAAAGAAAGGACAAATTTTAAAACTTTTTTTTTCTTTTTTACAATGAATCCTTGAAAATTTGTTAGTGGTAAGTTATATATTCTTATGATATTAATTTACCTTTAAAATATTTACAGATGTTGATATTCCTTGTAAGGAATTGAAAAGGTTTCATCAGTGACTTTAATAACCTGTGAGTTTGTCCAATTGTTTCTGAGGAAGCAGGTAAACAATTGAGAAACCTACAAGGCAGCTGCATACTCAGTAAATAAACATTAGACAGTGTGTAGAATCTTATTCTGGCTTCAGGAACATTTCCTCAGGTTTGCACTATTTTGGAATGAGGTTTGAGCCTGAATTTTTTGTGTGATGGCAACAACGACTTTCAAATGTGATAAAATATATAATAAAATGTTTTGTGAAAACTGATTAATTCTCTTTTTTCTTTCTGGTTTTAGTGGCAACAACAGCTCCTGATCAGGTAAAACACGATGTAATTTATCTGGGAATTAGAATGCAGACAAGGTGGGATAAAGATAACTGAAAGGATTTAGAATTTATGTTGAACAAACAAGTCTGTGGACTTACTGTTCAAACCCTGAGGCAAAAAGAACTTGTGTTGTTATTATATACAACAACAGGCAGGTAGTGAGGTACAAGAAAGACATTACTTTAACCTGTCTTAGAGGCATTTGTTGGAGGTTCTGGTATGTATTGCTCTATCCCATTCTGGAGACTGTAGTTTAAAGAGGATTCTGAAAAATGCAGAGGGTATGATGAAGAAACACAGATACTCTGACAGCTAGAGAAAATAAATCAGAGAGAAACATTACAAAGCTTTGAGAAGCATTTGTGACACCTGCTTATGAGACTGGTATTGGTGCCTAAGTTAATTTCGTTGTTTGTTTAGGATGTCTTGTATTCATTGGAGAAGAGCAAGTGTGTATCTGTGTGAAGTCCCCCATTCTGGAGGTCTCAGGTTCTCTATGCTGAAGATAATGGGATTTGTTGTGAATAACTGCAGCTGTACTCCATTTCATTTTCCTGAGGACATGCAAGCATCTAACATTTCTATGAAAATAAGATGATAGGTTCAATAGCTAAGAAGGAATCTTTCACAGTGGTCAGAGACCTAGATGAGAGTGTATACTTTTGTGTGATGCTGAACTGCATTTAAATACTATTTGTAAGCAATTAAAGGCCAGAGAATGGGAGAATTATGGAAGGACAAAGCCAAAGATACAATTAGAAGCTCCAGGAAAAGACTGCTTCAAGTAAAATCACTGTTAAATTGTATGCCATTGCATAAACATAGTATTCCATGTTCATGCAGGTTTAAATTGGTGGTGATTAATGATCTGCTATCAAAAGCCACTCATGTGATAATGTTAGCAGTGTCTCAAGCCAGGAGTTTGTGGGTAGCTATGAATTAAGGGAATGTTTTCAGAATGTTATTTTTTTTATCATTCTTCTAGGAATTAGCTTCCATTGATCAAGAAAAGCAGCCTTATCTAGAGCCTGGGCAACCTCAGCTTTCTCCTGGAATTTCAACAATTAACCTGCATCCAAAGTTTCCAGGTAAATTATTTTGGCTTTTCTTTCAGTGTGGGAGTGTGCTTACAATTCTTAAAAGACTGAGAAAGTAACAATTCTAACAGAGGTTAATGAAAAAATGATTGGAGTTTCAGAAGCAATTTCTCCATGATCAAAAAAAAATCATGGAAGCAGAAGTGGGAGGAATTGAGAGGTTGGCATTGGCTTGGTGACTTGTTTAGGAGATAAAGACATACTTCAAGAAAAAGTGCTATCCTGGATTATGTGCATGAGAATTTTAATGTCAGCAGAGGTGAAGCCTTGTACTCCTTTCAAGAGGAAACTGTGCTTAGGTGCCTCCTTGTAGATTTATGCATAACTTTTGCTGCAAAAGTTTTACAACTGTGTTTGCTTTCTTTAGCACCTCAGTGGTTTTTTTCACAAGCACTAGAATGACAAAAACCCCAATTATACTGATTTTTTTCTACTCTAGGTCAAAGAAGAATAAACAAATCAAAATCTCCATAGTGCCTGATTTATTCAGTATCATGTGTGAATTCTTTAAGGGCTGGGTTTTTTTGAATGCTTTAAGGTGGTTTTTTTGGATGTGATTGATTTCCATTCCATGTCACACAGTAGTGGTTGAGAAAACATCCCCTCCTTTGCCTGTTGAAGTTGCTCCTGAAGTCTCTACTTCAAGTGCAAGTCAAGTTATTGCACCTACTCAAGTTACAGGTATTGTACTTCTTTTTTTAGAACTACAATAAATTAAGAAATAACTGAGTTCCTGCCGCTATTGTTGTGAGCTGTTGCTGAATTACCGTAGTGAAGAAAACGTGGTTGTAGAACAGAAGGAATACTCTAGAGAGAGAAAGTACAGAACAGCACAGCAATGAGGCTACTGCCAAGAGAGCCAGGACCAGGTCCTTCCAGGATGTACCTGCCATTTTTGTGCCCACAAATAAAGGATAGAGGATAAAATGAATAATTCCATCTCAGATTCAGTTCTGGACTTTCTTTGCAGATCTGCAAGGAAAGTCCAGAACTGAAAACTTCTTGGATACAAGTCAGGTTGTTAGACAGTCTACATGTGTGTTCATGAAGTATACATGAGCATGTTCATTGAGGGAAGTAGATTTCATGGGATGTAGATCAGAATGTTCTACAAAAAGCAGGTGAGAAATTACTGTAAAATCTATTTTGAAATGTTCTTTTGATGTTTGTGCTTCATCCTTTTTTGATGTGTTAAATTTTCCTCGTCTACATCTATGTGTCAAGAAGTGAAAATAACAGAAATGCAAGTAATGCACCTGTCAGCTGAAATTTGCCTAAATGACAGCTGTGTCCAAAAGACATGAAAATTTTTTTGCTGTACATTTAGAAACAAAAAGGTGAACGTAGTATATTTGAGTACGAGAGCATTACAATGTCACATTTGTTAGAATGAACCAGAATGAACACAGACTTTGAAGTGATTGCAATATCCTCTTAAATACTGTAAGATGCATTCTTGTATATGGTAGAGATATTTAGGCCTACAAAGAGGTTTCCATTCAGAGGGAGAAATTTCACAAACTTTAATAAAAAATGAGCTCTTCAAAATGGCTTTCTTTCATGCAGGAATGGATTTTTGAGTTGATGCAATGCACACAGGGTCTAAATCACCCAGTTGTTTGTACAATTCTGTCTGCAGTTAAGTCCTCCTGAATGTACTGTGAGAGTAGAGAAAGTATCCTGTCCTTTTGTAAGCATTCAACTGCTTCCTTTGGTTTGCTGTAATTACAGTTCATCAATCCCATAGGAAGGTTCAACTAGTGGTGATCATCAAACTAGAGCTTGGAAGTCAGCTCTGTGACTGTGCCCCTCCTGCCAGCCAGCTCCCAGCTTCCTTGCAAGGGGAGAGAGTTACCCTGCTGGGAACTCACATCAGTTAGTAAACAGAAAATGGTAGTTTTCCATGTTCTGGTTTTTATTTCCTCAGGAAAATTAGTATAACTAGAAATTGCTGTGTGCTATAAATCACTATGTTATTCAGATATTTAAGAGATAGTAAAGTACAAATGCAGTAAGATTTATGGGACAAAATCCTAAACGGGATTTAAAAAACTGAATGCAGTTCAAGTTGAGAAGTTTTTGAGTGTCTTATTTCTGTACTTCAAGATTTAGTTAAATTTAAATGTGGCTTGTTTCTAAGTAGTCTAGATAAATAATTCTTCTTTACAGATAATTTCTTCTTTTTCAGGAATTACAATTCCATACTGCAGCATAAGCTCAGTTTGTTGCAACTGAACACAATCATTAGTATTTCTGCAGTAACACATATACTTCACAAATTTCTAAAACTACTGTAAGGTTTTAGCCTCCAGTGCTGCCCGTATCTGAATCTCCTTATCTTACAAAATACATCCAAGCCATTAATAGATGAGTATTCTGTAAATCAGAATACCCACTGTAATCAGAAACTCATACAGTTATTTTCTTAATGTGCAATGCAAAGGTTGAGCCATATATTTTTTTTATTCTATATTATCTTCATTTTACTTTAAATTTTATGTACTGATTTATAGATCTTGGATGGGACATAAGATTATGTCACTAGGAAAAGCCTAGATGGTTTCTAGATTCTTCCAGATAAGGTAGCCATTACAGAAACTCAGGAGTCACAAACTTGATTTACAGTTGTTTTCAGGCCTGAGCTTTCTACTTGGATTACAGAATACTGTGCACTTACTGTGCTATGTGAGAGAGTTTAACCTTAAATTTATTTTTGTTTGCTTAGAAATCAACGAATGTACAGTTAATCCTGATATCTGTGGAGCAGGACACTGTGTTAATTTGCCTGTGGGATACACTTGCATCTGCTACGAGGGGTACAAACTTAATGATCAGCAGACGAAGTGCACTGGTATGAAATGATGCTTTCAAAAATCTGAAGTAACCATGCTATGAAATTCTTGAAATGTAGAATCTGGTTAGAGGAAATACCTACGGAGCAGTCAGGAGTTCTTTCCTGTGTTGAATGCTTCCAAACTGCAAGCTAGTATTTTTCTGCCAAATAAAATTTGCGAAGTAGTCTCTAATATAGCCTTTCAGCTGCCCTGAAATGTGTGAATTTAACTAAATGGAATGAAAACCTTTCCCATTGTGATGTGAGAGAAAAAGTGATTAGACAGGCCATCTTCTCTCAGCTGTGTATCAGGTATCTAAAAGACTGCTAGGGAGAAATACACTTCTGTTTGGAAAAGGAATGAATTTGTGCCTGTTTCTCACAGTGATTTACCCAGCTACCAGCTCTGCAGCTGGACTAAGTTCAGGCATTTTGTTGGGTCATTCCTTTCAGCCTGCTGCTGAAAAGACAGAGTATATCATAAACAACCCAGAAGAACACTTAGAGATCTGCAAAGCAAGGTCTTCATCCCCTTCTAAGCTAGTAAATTCTAGAACAGAGGCCTCTGCTGAACATAAGGCAGGGCACAGATGGGTTCTACATGAGCCATTTCAGATTTGGAAGCAGCTGTATTGGTATCTTTTCTTCATTCAGAGCATACAGGTCCCTCTGTGACTTGGATCAGAAAGGGTGTATTGTGTCGACAGCTTATATGCTATAAAACCTTCATGCCACCAAAGCTCAGTAGCTTCACACTCTAACACATGATATCAGGTGCAACTACAGTATTAAAAAGTAAATCACACAACACAGCCAAGTGGCAACTTAGAATCCCTTTGTTTCATCCAAATTTTTTAATGTTCTATGCTTGCAGCTTGTGCTCATGTTGCACGCAGTGTAGTGATTTGAAATGTAATCATGTCACGTTCTTTAGGCCAGTGCAATATTCTTACATTCTAAGCCAATAAGAGCATTTTTCTCCAACCAAAACTATTTAATGCATCTTTTTTACATCTCTGAGAGAAAACATATATACCTTTTCAAGTAGTTAAAATAATTACAAGATCAGTCCTTTCAAATGCATGGCATAGAATGCACAAAAAGAATCAAAACTAAATATGTTATTCTATACTCTTATGTTTTCATTTCTTTTATAGATATTAATGAGTGTAATCAGGCACCACATCTCTGTTCCCTTGGACGCTGTGAAAATACAGAAGGAAGTTTCCTATGTATTTGCCAAGCTGGATTCATGGCCAGTGAAGATGGAACTGACTGCATTGGTAATAACTAGTCTCCTTTATAGAAAATAAAAATATAAAAAAGCATATCTAAACCCTCCTTAATTCCCCTTTTCAGCTTTTTTTTCTCAATGTCAGTGGTACTGGACTGGTGTCTGGAAGTATATTTAACTGTCTCTCACCAGGTATTGTGGTGAGGAAAGCACCTGTGTAGCTGGTATTCCTTTTCAAAATGTTTGTTGAAAAACAATAATTTATTTACTACCATCCTTGTTTAGGAAAACTACCATTTAGTAAAAACACTTGTTGTGTAAAATACAAATATTCAATATTCTTTCAATGAGTAGAAGCTGGAACAAACCGTATTTTTAAATATAGCTGCAAACAGCCACAGACTTCACAAAGCAACACAAACAGCCTGAAGGGGCTGTGGTCTGCCTTAGGTTAGTGTTGGCCTGGGCACTGCATACATGCAGCAACACACGTTTGCAGCCAGAGGGGTGCTCACAGGCCACCTTCCTATACCCTGGTTGTTTCTCAAACTCATTCTCTCTGTGCAGTGAGGTGGCTTGCAAACAGCTTCAAAAATCCAGACGTAGTGTTTCATTAAAGCAGAGTTTTGAGGAGATACAAGCATTCAATACTTTGATGGTGAAGCAGCTTCTCTTAACTTCTCTTTGTCATCTGCAGATTTTGATGAATGTTCAAGACCTCATACTTGCGGAGAAGGCTTTTGTATAAACACTCTTGGCTCATACAGATGTGAATATTGTGACAGTGGATACCAAATGAACAGGAGAGGGGAATGTGGAGGTAGGTTTGGACTCTTCACTAGTGGCGATGAAGAGAAGTTACCATTTATTGATAGCACAAAATCAGTGCCAGACTACTCCTGTTTGGAATGATTAACATCCCCTGCTATTCAAGGGAGTCTTAGCACTGCAGCTTGAGCTGCAAAGGGACAAATCCCAGGGGGTGCAATCTTAAACAAGAAGCCTTTGTGAGTACTCTTCAATCTTTGTTGTTATTTGGTGTCTGGAACTGCAATTCAATTCCTATTATTTAAATTTAAGATGCTGCAACGGAGTTCCCCCACTGTGTGCAGAACCATCTTGGGACAGCCATTTTATCATCTCTTGCCATAGAATCAGTTAACTTCATTGTTAGTCCTCACCTGCATACCAAGTTTCTGTTAAAAAAAAAGTTGTAATTTTTCCTATATTAGAGCAGGTAGCAAATGATAGCTTGACTTTTTAATGTCTATATCTAGCAGATATTTCATGTTGCAGGAGAGCCTGGGACATCTGACCTTCGAAGCTTCACATTATCTTTTAGTGTGGTATTTTTGCCTTTTTCCTGGTATTTTTTTAATTTTCAACTTGAGTTGTGAAATAAAAACCACAAGAAATCATTTAATTTTAAACATGATTTTGTTTATGCTTTAGTCTAGGTTAGGACAGAATAAAATTGCTGATGTGTTAGGTTACCCAACAAATAAGCAACTTAAAGCTGCCATGGCTATATTTGCGGCTCTGAGCGATGCTAAAAGATTCCTCTTCCAATTTTTTTATTTATGTAGATGTTTCACAGACTCCACTCTTACAACTAGTCTTTGCAAATCTTCTCTGTGAGTAGGGAATCTGTGATTCAATTAGGCTAGAAATCAGACCATTACAGTACATCAAATTTGTTATTAACTTGTATTTTAAATAGTGTGGTGGTAGTCCTCTATAATTTAACTTAACAATATGTAATTTTTGAAACCAAATTCTCTGTTGAAAGTTATTTTAGTGATGCTTAAGGGAAAAAAACCTCCTCTACTAAATCCATCAAACCAAGGAAATGACACATTCAGGGAATCATTTCACCATGTCATTACACCTTCATAGATTATCACCTTACTGACAGATTTCTGATTCCACAAAAAGCTTCCTTCCACTTCCTCCAGAGTTCAAAACCAAAGGCAAGAGTCCTCCAAGCTGCAAACAATACTCACAGTTCACTTGCACTTCCTCACCCCGTCTTCATTCTGCCTCCAAGCTATATTCACACAAGCTCTGTCATGGGCCTAGGCAGGGGAATGTGAAGAGTGCATATATGCTGTTGTAGAGTCTGTTGTTTATGTAGAACAGTGTTATAGTCATAGCTGAACATCATTGCATAGGATGAAGAATTCTTATAGAATCTTCTTGTGATGTGTTTTTAAGCTTCACAGTGTTTAGACTTCACTTTGACTGAAAATTTCTTTACCAAGTACATCATTCATGTTGTATGTTTTGAGGGCAGACACAATCCAGACAGGTCTGAGAAGAGATTACGGCAGAAATGGATTTTCTTTGTAGTTAAGTAAAAAAAAATCTCACAGCAGTTTCATGAGAAACTTTTGCAGGTCTGCATTGTAGCAGCTGAAGAAGCCTGTTGCTGTTTTTATGAGAAAGTATTCTAAGCTGGACAGTTGTGATTCTATGAAAAATTGTTATTTGCCCACGTCCAATGAGTTGTTCGGAAGTGGGGTATTCACATCTCTCAAGTTTGGAGCATTGTCCAGTTAAATTGCAAGTGTTGGGAGCTACTTGGCTTCTGTGAGCTTATTCTCAAAACTAGGAGTGAATTCTCTCCCTGTGATCTGTGCTCAAGTAGCAGTCCTTAATTGCAGAAGACAAAACTGCTGGGCCTGGGGCAGGAAAAGGATGGGAGCTTAGGAAGCTGAGTTTAGAGGTGACTGACAATTTAATTAGGTCTGTGCACTGCGTGAAGCAAGTATTTCATGGGAAAGATTGTAATTATTTTGTAATTAAAGACCATAATATAAAATGATCTCACACATGGGAGCAGACTGCAAGAAGGCTGCCTACACAGTTTTAATTCCAGCATCTTCTGATCATTGGTCACTTGACAGCAACTTGTCTTTGAATGCTGTTTTTTGTGTGCAATCTCCTCTAGATTGCATATGTTGCATGTATTATGGATTTCCTTGGTTCAGGAAGTTGTTCTTTCTCAGAGCCTGAACATGAGTTCCATGACTTTTTCAGGACCTATCTCTTCTTGTCATGGATAAACTAGGACTTTGCCTGATGCAGAAAGTCCCTCTGTCACCCTAAACATTGCCAGGCTCAGTGATGTGGCTTGTGCCTTCTTTCAGACAAAAATTAACTTCTTACTCCATGTAAGCATCTTTGATTCTAATTCACACAGTTACATTTTTAGTCCCCATAGCACTTACATAACTCTGCAACATTGGAGAATACCAAATTGCCCTTTTGCTTTTGGAAGCCAGAGTTACAATTTTACTGTTGTTGCAATGATCTTCCAAAATCTGACTATAGGAAGAATCTCAAGCATATGGTAAAGGAGTAACATAAGGAAAGTTATTGTTACCTATGATAGCCAGAAATCTGATACGGTGTGCGTTCTGGAAGACCTACCAAAGAATTGTAGTATAACAGAGAATTCAGATTCAGTTGCATGTTATTATGAGCTACTGTATTTCTCAGAGATTTGCTGGTACAAATCTGTGTGAACTTGTTCTTTCCTGTGTCTCTAACAAATAAAGTATTTTAAATACTTTAGTATCACAGGAGGAGAGTCAGAGTAACCAGATTATTGTTCAGTGCTCTATTATGGCTTTGACCAGTATTTCCTTTTATCTTCTCTTTTTAAGACATCGATGAGTGCCTGACTCCAACTACGTGTCCAGATGCACAGTGCGTTAATGCTCCTGGCTCTTACCAGTGCATTCCTTGCAGAGTGGGGTTCAGAGGCTGGAATGGACAGTGCCATGGTATGTTTAGTACTCTTTGTCTCTCTGGTTATAGTTCTTCTGAGGTGCTGTATTTCATATTCAGTCAGTGTTACAACCTGATGACAGCACTGTGACCTGGGTCCCCATTTCATTCAAGAATAACTGAAAATATGAGATTTTAAAAATTATTTTATGTTGTCAGACACAGTATATATGAGGAAATCTTGTTTTACTGTAGATAAATGGGCACTGAATCTAGACTACAAACAATATAGTTATAAACTACGAAACAAAATTCTTGAAATAGAAAATAGGGAACAGAAAGGGAGTGTATTGTCAGTGAAATACTAGTAGGCTGTTGTTTGGAAATGGAAAGACAAGTGAGTGCAAATACATTAGTGTGACTCACAGGTTTTTCAGTAGGATATGGGACTTTGCTCATGGAGCATATTAATAAAACTCCTTAATTATCTGTACTTCTAGCAAAACATTATCATATCTTAAAGCCTCTTGTCTCAGGTTAGGGTTTTAGGAGAGATTTCTTGCATTTTATTTTTGTCTATTTGTTTTTAAATGTTAGATTAATTTTTTTTTCAAAGTCAGTTTTGGCTATTGGAGATATAGGTAAGAAAGAGCAAATTACTCCTTTGTGCAAAAAGAAATAACCTTTTGCAGTTTTGAGTGCCACTTTTTGAGACACTACCAGAAACTTGAATTTAGCATCAGTTGTGAAGGATCTGCTGTCTGTTGTGAATATTCCTGCCCACTCCATGTAACACATGCGCTGTAGTTTGTGATTGTTGGAATAACTGTGTTACCTAAAGAGGCGTACCATAACCTGCATAGAAGGGGTGTTTGCACTACTGTTGTAGGGCAGATTGTCAGTGTACTTCCGTAGCTTATTTTGTAATGGCTCCCAGTTCTGTGATTTGGTTCAGTTCACAAGCAGTCTAAGAGCAGTGTTCGGTGGAAACAGATTTGGAGGCTGGGATCTGCTGTGCTCCAGCTGCAAATGTGCTGCTGATCTATGGATCAAGATTAGAGCCAAGTTGCAGTGAAGCAATGGTGTGGCTGTCAGAACCTCACCACCAGTTTTGCAGTGCAGATTACACTGTTTTCAACTACCCTGTTTTCTGAAGAAGTCAAACTGTCTGAACAGATCTGCCATGTCATAGCTGCATATTTGGTCTTGTCATTTGACTTACTATGGAGGAATGTATTTCTCAGGTAATTTCATGGATTTTAATGGAGTTGTAGCAACCTATGAAATGTCTACAACAAATTAATGGGTTTCACTTTGCACAAATTACTCCACATTCATCTTTGTTTCGTTCCTTCCCACCTGGTGTACTTGCAAAGAATGTGGCATATGTACTCTGTTAGAACTCTCTTACTTAACTCCTTTTTTTTTTTTTTTTTTTGCAAAATGTTGGCTTAATTTTGCCTTTTTCCCCCAATATTAAGCTTTATTTCTGTACCTATTTATGAAAATGGTTGAAAAGTCCCTGGCATAACTTTCAGTTGTTTCATTCTTCCTAACCAGGTTAGTAGCAGGGAAATGAGAGAAGTCAGTGTTTTGCTCAGAACTAATTCATGTAAGGAATATGTCTTGGTTTCAAGTGATAATTTTTTTCCTTGTATTACTACATGTAGTTTCCCTTTTTTCCTTTGTTTTATGAAATGTTCTAAGCCTAGACATTCTTACTCACTTCATTAGTTATGTGATCAGACCATGTTTTGTTTATCCTAGGCTTACATCATGTTGGAAATGAGCCATATACGTTTTAGAAAATGTAATGCAGACAATTTGTCTTAAATCTGTAGTTCTGCAATATGGCTCAGTTTAAATACACCAAAAAGGAAAGTATTTCCCATTATCTGTGAAGGGTATTTAAATCCATTGTTCCATAAATTCATTGTTTCTCCCGTTAATTTGGGTCAGTTGCGGCTCTTCTGCTTTTCCACAGTGCAGTCTTCAGTATTTTTTTACCTCACTTCATTCCTCTGCCTGCGCTTTATGCTATAGAAAATACAGTGTAACAATGCTGCAGATGGATCTTTGATGTCATATATATTGTAGTCTTCCAGGATTTAAAGCCAGGAACATAGTTGCTTCTGTTTCATTAAGGCAAGTCAATCAGTTCACTTCAAATTTGGGTAGACTACATTTAACTGGAATTTAAGTGGGAATGTTCAGTGCATATTGGAAGAAATGGAAAAGGACACCTGCACAGCCTGCCTCCTCAGTGTCTTGAAATTGCCACTGTCCCAGGTCCTTCAATGCATTCGTGTTGTACAGGAACAAAATAATTGAAATAATTCATTGGTTTTTAAGTTTACTTGCAATCACTTTACTTTTTTTTTTTTTATTTCCATTTTTCTCTCTGCACATTTGCACATTCAAATAAAACCATATATCATATATCTAGAGCACACTTCTCTGTGTTGATAAACAAATTTTAAAAAATTGGTTGACAAACCTTTCTAGATCCTAACCACCTCATCCGTGTGATTATCACTGTGGTGGATTTTGAAGCTCCATGGTTAACTAATCAATATCCAGCTTGTACAGTTTTAAGGATCCTGTTAGAAGATATTAAAACTAATACAGAAGTCAGCAAAGCTAATCCGAATACCTCTAGCCCTACTGTGGGTAGCATCAATAGAATCAGTTCTACCTCTGGATTTCATCTCAGAAGATTTAAGTTCTCTTCCTCGTTTTT
The DNA here is from genome assembly GCA_013399195.1 of Dicrurus megarhynchus. Lineage (NCBI taxonomy): Eukaryota > Metazoa > Chordata > Aves > Passeriformes > Dicruridae > Dicrurus > Dicrurus megarhynchus. Next base: position 301,365 of record VXAD01008065.1, read on the forward strand.
CTGCTGGCTTTATGGGCAAGACTCTTGATCTTCAAGTTCTATTCAAAAATCAGAAGTAGTATAGCAGGTTTCTTTGTCAAGAAGCCTGGAGATGACAATGAATCTGTAAGAAGCAGTTTTGTTGTTCAGTTGGAAATCTGTATGCCCGAATTGGGTTCTCTGTGTTTGAACAGATTCTTTCTTCAATTAGAGCATTGACCATGTACATTGAGAGCAAATACTGTATTTTGTAGAGCAAGCACATTTTGCAGCAGTAGTGGGCTGGGAAATAAGCCTTGGAGAAAGGAATAAGTAGTGACACCTACTGAATGGCGTAGCACAGCACCTGTGGATCTGTGCTGTCATCTCTGGGAGGATGTCACTTCGTCTGCTTGGCCAGGCTGCAGCAGGGCATCTTATTTACAGAGCTAGAGGCTCAAGTGAGGAGCCAAGAGTTGTAGGTCATTTGGAATACGGACAATGGTGATTTCATTTATGTCTGGGGAAGGATGGGCTTTGTCAAAGGCAGGTGGTACAGGAGCTTGCAAAGAGCCATGCGTGTAAATACATGTGAGGAAAATAGTTACTGCATGTTTTCACGTAGCTAATAAGAGTTATGATGATGATGATTTAAAGATGTCTAATCTTCTTCCAGCTCTCCCTGTGCTACAGCTGCCTAAATAGCTCAAGTGCCTCAAGTAATTAGCACTTCTTTATGTTGGTGGGTTTTGTGTGCTTTGTGGTGGCAAAAGACAGGATAATTGGGAATAATATTATTTCTGGCACATAAAAACAAACAAAGGGTAGTTCTTTTCCTGCATCAGTGAAGCTAAAAAATACAGCTTTTTCCATAAAAACAGGGACACATGCTGACTACTGCAACCCCAAAATAAAGAAATAAAATTTGAAAACTAAAATTATTTTCTTTTCTAAAGTGAAAACCACTGCTAGGAGAAAAACAGTAATTGTTATTTTAGAATGCAGAATTAATTCTGGCTGGATTTATAGCAAAATATGTTATTTTTATGCTTGCTTTTTGCTTTGTTGATTTATACAAATTGCATTCAGAAGGAATTATTGAAAATTAGTGTTAAGTAGCAACACGGCAATTTTCGTGTTGTATAAAGAAAGTGGCCCATCTAGTTAATACCTTTCTTTCAGAGGAGGATGAAAGTAGATGTCTGTGGGATAGCTTACAGAAAAAAAAGCTGCTTTCAGGTCCTTCTAAAGAAAGAATGGTTTGTGACTAGGAAGAGAGATTTTGCATAATCCAGTGGAGTTCCTTGTTGAGTATGTAGAGTAGCCTTACAAAGGGACGTGCATGAAGTGCTGAAATCCCATTGAAATTCCTCAGGAATAATAACCATGCTTATGACGTAATTTGAATATATTCCCAAGCTCAACTGAAAGGTGGTTGTACCCCAGTTAATTTCTTGTGCTTTCCTTCTGTTCACAGATATAAATGAATGTCAGTATGGCAATCTCTGTACAAATGGACATTGTGAAAATACAGAGGGATCCTTCAGGTGTATTTGTGCCCAGGGCTTCAAACTCTCTGTATCAAAGGATCAGTGTGAAGGTAAGAAAGAATATGAATAAAATTCATAAGGTTGCACTTACCTTTTACATAATATTTTTCACCTTGGGTTTTTTTTTTTTGCATTTTGCTTTTAATGGAGGAACAACAAATATGCAACACCAATGCTAAAAACTCAAAAATGTAAGAATATGTATTTCCATTTTATGGGTTCTGTGATCACATTGTAGATTTTGACATGTATTATAAACCAGTCAAGAACATGTAGTAATATTTACATTGCTAAACTGGAATTTTTGCAAAATCCTTGCCGTATCAGGCATTTTGGAGGTTTAGGGACAGTGGCTTTTGCTTTTCTTTTTATCTTTTTTTTTTCTACCATGTGGGTGAGCAGAATGACAAAACCTGTGCTGCTCCCCTTTGGAACCCAGCAGTGTCAGTTAACACTGCCTGCACTGGTGTCACTGTATTTCCAGTAGTGCACTGAGAGAGAGAGAGAGCTTGGTATCATATTTCTAGGAACAGTACCTATACCTCCAAAGTGTCAGTTTCCACATTTCTTCCACATCTAAAATTCCTATCAGGACTGCTCCAGTGGAATAAAATTAGGTCTGAAGTTAGAGTGAAGTAATCTGAGGGAGAACCTAGAGCATGTACAGGAGGTATGAATAGTCCTCTCCTTAACTAGAAAGCACTTGAAACTTCTCCCTAAAGCTGAAAGTCTGGGACACTGTCTCCAGGCTGTGTGGAAGCACACAGAAACCTACATGTTTCTTGTCAAATATTGGGTTTCCTTCTTTTGCCTTTCCTTCAGCCTTCCCTAAGTGTCTCTGTACAGCACCAAACACTTTCAGACTTCTGAGTGCTAAAAATAATACAGTAAAACTAAATGATCGTTCATATAAATTTGTCAGGAAGTTTGAAACAAAACATCAGTGTAAGTTAAGTGTCTTGAGTGAGTTAAATGTGCTGTTCAGGACACACAGCAGACTGATCTTGGGGAAAATATGTAGACAAAATTTGACTGCTTCCTCTGAGCCTTTCATGGAAAAGAGCCCTTGCCAAGCCTAGCTGGCATGTGCAGACTGTTCTTCTTAAAGTGCACCCTGCTAAAGTAAGGACCCGTACACATGCCCAGCTGCTTCATGCAGCCCCACAGATTTCAGTGATCCTTAAATTCTGAACTTCTGTGGTTGCAAGGAACCATTACTTAAGAGGTCAGACTGTACAGCCATAACACAGACCTGAAAAACCTCATTGAGTAACATTCTCCTGTTTGAATTGAAGTGTATTTCCAGAAAGACATTCAGCTGTGCCAAAATGCTAAGAGTGACCAAGAACTCACCATGTCAATTTAAATACTGCTTCTTAATGAATACTTCATAAATAACAGAGGGAAAATAGGCTTCCTAGCTCAAACAAGGCATGTCCTATGTTCTGAATTCAAAGTGCCACTCCTCTCTATGGGTTTTCCTTAGGAAAATTTAAGTTTGATGTTCAAATCAATCTGTTAGCTCAGGCTGACCCCAGTTTATGAGAACTGAAGCGCAGAGGGATTAGCAGTGTTGTGGAAGCAAAGAGACATTTCCCCACAGTTAGATGATTAATACTGTTACAAGGCAAGAATTTTAAGGAGCCTTAACATACGACTTAATAGGGGAACAACTTGTCAGTGTGTATCTGAAAACCACACCCTGTTAAAAGGTGGTGATCCTGCTGGAAAGTATTTTGTGGGTTTTGCTGACTCACTGGAGCGGCTGACTTGTTACCTCTGCCAGATGTAACAGAAACAAAAGCAGCTCTCAGGCAGCGTGTGTGTGTATTTGTGAGTCTGTGTGTACCCAGTTGTGCATTGAGGGATGAATTGACATTACAGGAGAGAATGTTGAACGCAGTCGTGTCAAGGAAAACACACAGTCTGCAGTTTCATATAATTTTATGCATTATATCGACGGTCTGTATTTAATAAATACAAACTAGTTAAGCAGTATTGAGTATTGACACTGTGCTTTACTGTTTTGTTCAGACTTGGTCTTTGCACCATTTGATGAGTAATTGGTATTTTCAGATGTGTAACGCTTTCGCTGTCTCTGCTGCTGCAGATATTAACGAATGCCATCAGCAATCAGTCTGTACGAATGGACGCTGCAGGAACACAGAAGGATCTTTCAGATGCATCTGTAGCCAAGGCTACTCATTATCACCTACTGGAGATCAGTGTGAAGGTAAGCTTAGGGACTTAGCTACTGATTAATTTTTTTCAGTAAGGTCTTGAGTATTTCAGCTATAGGAATGAACTCTTTTAAGAATGGAGCAGAAATATATGTGTTCTCTCTTTTTCTCTACGCTGCCAACCATTCATTCCCACCAACACAACCACATATTTAATGGATTCTTAGAAATAGTCCCTGTCATCTTTCCACATACAAAAAATCAGGACATGTGTTTCCAACAGTAAGACTGGAAGACCAGTTGACGTTGTTACCGAAAACAAGTCAGCCTTTCCAAACCTTGTTGTTTAAGTTCTGACACAGAGGCTCCGTATTACAAAAGCTTCTGCCAGCATACGCTGTTCTCATGGGGGCCTGCTAGTTAAAACTTTTCCAGCTGGTTTTGGGAACCTGCAGCCAGCTGCCACAATCACACATGTGCACTGGCAAGAGAAAATATTTAGTAGATGACAAGTTCCTGGGGGATCTGCTGGAGCTCACAGCTTGCACTGTCTCAAAAGGCAGTCTAGGTACCGAGCTTAAAAAAATAAAAATAAGACGTGAAAGATGTACACTAAATGTACCGAGAAATGCTGTGTTATAGAAAAAAAAATCCTCTTATCTCTCAAATAGAACAATTTAATTGTCCAGTAATTGGTAAAGTGGTGTTTTTCTAATGAAGAATTTCAGAGCTACTCCCTCTTCTCTGTTGTTGGCTGTACCAGCTGATATGGTACATCTGCTGTGCTACTCATGGTCACCTTGAGAATGTAAGATTACTTACTAGCAAGCTCCAGGAAAGATTGTACCTCAATTGCTTTCTTATCTCACACTAGCAGGGAGAAGTAGCTCTCAGTTAAGGTCTCACTGTAAGGTGGTATTAGCTCATAAAAGCTTTTCAGTCTCTGGTGTGCTTTCCATAACTGCTGATACCATGCAAGATACAGCTTCTTACTGCTGTTCTACCAAATAGTGTTCTGCTGCGAGGTTATGCTCCACACAGCACTTGGAAGGCAGTCCTCAACTTCTCCCTCACAGCAATAGATCAGGAATCCTCCTCTTCAAGTGATCCAGGAAGAACAGTTCCCCCTGGACCAACCAAATGCTGTTTCCTCAAAAAAAGCCTGTAACAGACTTTGTCATCAGTGGTTATACTGGATTGTCCACGTTCAGTGAGCGACAGCATCTCATCTCTTGAAGTTCTCACCAACAAGGAATAAGGATATCTTATAAAATCTCCTCAGCACACTGATACTTTTTGGTCCTGAGCTATTTGGAGAATATGTTCATGGAAGAATGTAACACAATCTTCTCACAATTCGTGCTGAGTACTGATATCACTTGCATCAGCGTCAAGAAATGTGGGCTGATGATGCAATGCACAAGAAATTTGAGTCAAAGAATTTTGCTCTCATCTGGCTTCAAGATCTTCATGAATTGCAGCAGATGCAGAGATACTTCGTCAAGAATCAAAGAAAAATGTGGTGTAAGGGATCACAGGTCCTTCCTGCCTCCCAAAGGCAGAACAGATAATATGGTATATTCCTGACAACTAGTCATCTAACTTGCTCTGAGTAGGCTTCAGATGAGATTTCAAACTTCTGCTTTGGTGCATTTCATACAGCCCAAGAAGTCATGGTAGCTGTTGCAGCTCTCTATTACCTGGCCTGTCAGGATAGGTCCATGCTTTATCTTCCACTCTTTCTTGATCCTGCTCAAAGGCAGTTTTCAAGACAAAATACTTTCAGACACTTTCAAGGCAAAGGAAGAGGGATTGAATCAAACAAGGAAAAAGGGTAAAACCACTCCCTTACCCCAGGATCTTTGTCTTATTTAAAAGTCTGCAACCAAATTTACAGCTTCTCTGCCCCGTGACAGACGGGTTAATTTCTGTAGACATGGTTTGTTCACTGAAGACTTCTGTAAATATTGCAAATCCTGCACAAAATAATTAATCTCTTGAAGTGGAAGAAGTTCTTCTGTGCTTTTATTATATCCCTTCAAAATTTTCTGAAGTACAGGATATTACAGACTGCTTTTTGCACCTTGGAAACTAAAGAGTAAATCACCTTAAGAAGACATCCAGTGTTTCTCTACATAATGACCTCTGATTTTTGGATTAGCCTATTTACTTGAATGTTTTGTAACATTTCACGGAGAAAGCAGGAAAGAGATGACAAAAACTGTGGGTATAGCACAGCACAGTTGTCTGGAAAGAACAGAGTCATTCAAATTCTGTCCAGTTTCTCGAAGAGCCAGGTATGGACATATGTCACATCAGAGGATACCCTAAAAATATATGATGCTGTAAAACCAATGTGATTAGCAAACCACTTGCAAGAAATGTGTTTATTTAATTAGGATTTCCTCTGGTTCAGAAGTTTTCTTAAAGATGTTGTGTGCAAGGAGCAGTTTGCTGGTTTGATCATTATAACTTGTGCAAACGTCTAGGGGTATTGCAGAATTTGGCAGAATTATGCTGTGCTCATTTTCAGCTGTGCTTTTTGCAACTCCCTGGCTGAAGTTTTTGTCTGGAAGCCTTTGTGCAGTATTTTACTTGTTTAAGAAAAAAAGTTATTTGCAAATAACTTGTATACATCGAGGTATACAAGTATACATGCAGTATGTCTTCAAGATACACACCCACATGCATGTTTATCTTCTGCCTTGGTCTCTCATTCAGCATCTTGTTCTTGAGATGAAGTGACATTGAGACTTTCTGCTCACTGTTGCCCTGAATAAGAGGGAACACAAAGTGTGAGGGCATCTGTGAGGCCTTGTCTTAACTGACAGGGAGTGGGAATATGCACCAGTGGGACTTGCATACAGACTGTACATCTCAAAGAACCCGGGTTACTGGAAGAAAGTCTGGAGCAAAAGAGTCTCCAGTGTTCTCCTAGAGCTTTCAGAGATTTTGCTAGCCAAAATGTTCAAGACGTGCATGTGTGAAGGGTGGTAAAAAGCACTAAATGTCTAAAGCATGATTTACTGCCTTTGATTTTTCTGGGGATTCTCACGCAGCACTCATAGGATCTATGAAGAGTTGCATCAGAGAAAGGGAGGTTTGCATCCTATATGAAAAATAATGCATTTTGACTGAATTTGGCAGAAGACACCTTCTAGTTGTGAGACTTGGCATTAACTTAGCACAAGGCAGTCATTAATTTTTCTCATGCTCCTAGTCAATATTAATTGCTTTTTAAATAAGCCACACTTTATTTTGCAGTTGAAAATGGTTATAAAACATGTGGTTATCTAAAGGTCACAACTTTGTCAACATTAAATGTAATTTTATCTTCAATAACATTCATTTATGTGAGAAAGCTATCCCTGTTTCTTACTTATATTAAATAGATTAAATCCCAAGGAGAGTGATACAGTGTGGGCTTTCCAAAGATAAATGTAGAAATGAGGTCATGTCCTCTTTTTAATTACAACTGTTATTCATTCCTGCAGCACAGGAAAAAGTTACAATTCTAATCAGCTAAAATCCATACTTAAGAAATCAGAATAATCAAAGGTACTGGGAGAAGTCTTTGATTACTGTTTTTCAAAGGAAACTAACTACATTATCAAAGCAGTAGACATGGTAGATTATTAGGTAGGGCTCTGTGGAGGCAGAGGGAAGTTGCTTATGAGACAGTTTTTTTATTTGACTCTCTTACTTTCTGTTTGCTTTTAGAACTTAGAGGTACAGTCACCAAATACTTTGTGATCTTTAGCTGTAATGAAGCCAAAACTGCATAATATCACTGGAATGTCGGCACTTGCTGACTTAATCTTCTACCCATAGTAGCTGTACTCTGTTTCCTCCGTTGGCCTTTAAGCCGTTTGAAAGACAATGGGAAGAAAAGACTTTAGGTGGAGACAATGCCAGTGTCCTCTTCTTGGAATATTTGATTACCTTGTGTCTAGTTTGTATCCTGAAACTTTCCCTGCTGCCTGTCAGCCATTTATCCCATGGATATGAAGACACTAGGGCAGAGGGTACAGGCCTGAGGGTTGATGCTGAATGTGGTGTATCAGCAGCTGGGAAACAAGATCCTGCGTGCCTGGACTCTGCAGCTGGATTTATGGCTTGGGTGCAGCACTGTGCAAAAGCAGCCATTCAGCTTCATGACCCAGCTGCTAAATAAGCATGTGAGATGGCTGTATTGCATCTCAAGAACTGCATGAAAAGCCACCCATTAGCACAGCAGTGCACACAGTGTGGTTGGTCCCTGTCCTAGGAGCCTCCTGCCCACGTGGCTGTTGTGTGAGCAGTCTCCACAGGCACGTCCTGTCTGGTGTGACGCACCAGCTTTGCTCGGGCTCGCCCGCTCTCAGGGGATGTCTGAGTCAGGTCACTTCCAGCTCAGGGATCTCTGTGTGGTGGTTTAAACATGTCCAGAGATGATTATTTTAGATTTGCATTAATAGGTATATTTTGTGTCTGTCTTCTAAATGTACAGCTGCTTGGATTTCTTTTTAACTGCATCACTGTTAGGATGTGCTTTTGTGAGAGATGCAGATGGCACATGAGCCATATTTACTAGGAATAAATCACATACAAATTCAAATTTCAAAGCCCTCTAGAAATACGAGAAATTTGATGACGTGATGAAAGGAAAATAACAAAGAATCAATCCTAAGGCATAGTAAACTTGATTTCCATGCATGTACCACAGTTGCTTCAAGTTATGTTAGTATCAAACTATCACTGTCAAAAGTTTCACCAATTTTGACATCATCTAATAATTCAGTTGCCCTTTTATTTCAGATGTTGATGAATGCCTTCAAGACAGCAATATATGCCAAAGAGGAAGCTGCATAAATACTGAAGGGTCTTACAAATGCACTTGTCCGGATGGTTTCCAGCAGATAGCAAATAGGGGATGTCAAGGTATGAAATAGGTGTAAAAAATACCTGGATCATTATTATAAATGTGCAAGTTTGTAAGTGTAACTTGTGATAATCACAGATCATACTAAGGAAGAGAAACTCGTTTATCGTTTGTAGTACTTTCTTAATCTTCTCATTTTCTATTCTCATTCATTCTACTCTCTCTCTGTAAATACATGCTGAGAAATTATGTCAAGAGGCTAAAGTCTCAGCCTTCATAACTTGAGAGAGAATCTGTGTTAGAACTAACAGAGATACAGCACTGCTTTTCTCCCAAATCCTGGAAACATTTATTTTGACAGAACGTTCTATGTGGTGTGAATCAGAGATGTAACAAGAGCAGCATTGTTAGCATCAAGTCACATTAGATATGGCCCTAAAACACTTGCAGTGCTTTGTGGAGGACGGGTGGGGAGGAAGAGAATGTGTTATCTGAGACTGAGTCAGCACTGCCAAACCCAGAAAAACACTTCCCAGGTTTTCATTCTGAACGATCCTGTCTTCATGTTGGCACAACACCCAGGCATGCCTCATCACTCCCATTTGCTCTCCATTTTTATGAGACAGAAACCATGGTATTAGAGCTGGAAAGTGATAGTGTTCTAAATGAACACTGGACTTTGCTTCGGCTGCTCTCTTGTGCACGGTTTAGACTTGAGGTGAGAAACTGTATTCCAGCTGATCCACATTGAAGATCTTTTGCAGCAAACAGTAAATTCGCTGTAAAAGTTCTGAGTATTCTATGTGACTGCTTTCTAATTCAAGTGCTGTATTAGACCTTGCTTTAGCAGATGAAATAGAAGTGATCACAAACTAAAATCAATGCCAGCTTTGATACCCCGCTATTCTCTTCACTTTGCCATCTAAAGTAGTAGATACATGCCTCATATTTTAAATGGATAAATATAACAAAACTGAAAGCACTTATGGGCCAACTAAGGGACAGACAGTACAGACAGAGAGCTATTGAATTAAACTGGCAAATTTATCACAGAGTGCAGTGTCTGCAAGTTGAATCTGGACTAGACTAGAAGTTAGGGATATGCATTTTGGTAAGAAGAAAGTTGAAAAGAGTCCAAAACATGAGAAACTGCAGTTTGCTCTTTCAGACATATTATACTCTATTTCCCCAACACTGGTAATTTTGTTTTCCTGCCTTTTAATACATCATTCTACCTTGTGTAATCAACTGGTTTGGTTTCCAATATTTTTCTGGCAGTTTTAAGACAGCTAATTCTTGAGTACAGTATGAGAATGTACAATACTATCCTTGTCATTGCTGATCTCCCACCATTCCCATCTTTCAGAGGGCTTCAGGAAGTAGTTGATGGTTTGCATTTGCTATGAATTCAGAGAAAGCTTTATACATGTAGGTGTTGTGTTAAGCACAGTGCACTGACTTTTCCTTAGGCACCTCATGCAAATATAAAGTCCCCAAGTTGCCTGCCTCTTTTTTTTCCTCCTATGGCCATGATTTCAGGACACTGGTTGGAAGGTTTACACACAGGCTAGAATCAGTTTGTATCTAAAGAAAATTCTATAATGGATGTCATGGTCTTGAGATGATGATATTGAAATCATAATTTCTCTAGTATATCAAAATTCTGTCTACTTTTATGCATTCTGGGTGGCTATAAGCAACAAAAGGTACAGTTAAAAAATGAGAAATTCTAGTGTTGGATTAATGGATGAATGAGCCTCATGGGTAAGTTTTGTTTCTAAATTTGTGTTTGATCTCAGCATGATACTGAATGCTTCTTAATATGTTTTTGTAAAGCAAAATACAAAAGTACAATTACAACATTGTGGTACCTTAATGAAAGAATGCAGTCCTTAAGTTCTCAGGGCAGATTTGGTTGCTAGCATGAGGCATCAATCAAAAGGAAATACTTGTTTTTCAAATTCACAAGTTTGAAAAATGCTTTCTAAGTTCAAAATAGAACCCAACAAAACAGGTGATGATGACATGCTCTTACATAGCAACCTTATGGGGTCATTCCCAGTCCCCATCAGCAGGAGCATTTGGCTTTAAATTATATAAAATAAACCTTCTGGGAAAGATGTAGCTCTGAACCTGCTGGTAACATGGGAAGTCAGATGCCCAAGTTGATCAGTGTGCAGGAATCAAAAAGCAGTGAAATGGAGCTGTCTGAGAATTCCTCTAATAGAGAAAAATATTGGCTAGGATGGTGCTCATGCTGATATCCCACAAATCACTCTCTGCTCATCCTCATCACAGAGTCACATAGCAAGAGTATGATGCAGCAGAACATAATGACATCTATACTGAGTTTAAGAATGATCCCAGGAGATTTAGTGACTCTGGGAGATGAGCTTGTTCACGCAGCTAGTTACATAGCCAGCGGAAATAAAAGCCACTTTTAAGATTAATTGAACTAAGGCTTAATATTAAGGCTGTGATGATTTGCAAAGCTCTTAATGTGTCTGTGCTTTCAGATATCAATGAATGTGAGAGATCTGACCTCTGTTCACCACACGGAGAGTGTCTAAACACGGATGGTTCCTACCAGTGCATATGTGAGCGGGGCTTTTCTGTGTCTGCAGATGGCCGAACATGCGAAGGTGAGACAAGTTATAATATCCCGTTCCCACTGATTTGCTGCTATTAGGAGGGTGAGAAAAGTAGTCAGTCAGTCACAACTAACTCTAAAATCTGCCACTTAAGGGCCTATTGTTCTTTTTCTCATAAATAGATAATGTTCAAAGTGTGTTTGGAACTCAGGCTTCTGATAAGTTTCTGCGGGTAAGATACATGTGAGTATTTAGGATTATCTTATTTGAAGCTGAAGTGCATTATCAGCAAGCCTGGGCTGCCTGAATGTTCTCATTCCTGTGTGGAAGACAACAGAGCTTTGCTTGTCCAAACGTTTTTGAAAAATATACGGATTAAGCAACAGAACGGTAACTCCAGTGAGAAGTTGTAGTGAAATGCAGTAGTTCTATTATAGAACTTTGGGCATTTTGAAATGGCAGAAATGGAGTAAATAGCAGTAATCATATCGTTATAGAAACATCAACCAGGAGCCTGGAATTTAGGGTAACTAGGTTTTTTATGTTACTATATCATGAGAATATATCTGTTGCTAACGGTGTACACACGTTTGCTAGTGATGCTGCTCTCCTGCACCGTATTTAAAACGGGGCACTTGTACTCAATGAGACCAAGAAGGTATGTGGCTTTGTGTAGTCAGTGGTGCTGACAGAGAATAAACACTCCCCTAACTGGATTAAGAATGGCTGTTCTTATGTTTGAGAGGAGTGTTCAAGACAAGAAGGCTTGTGGGAAAAGTTTAGAAGGGGAAAAATTAAATGGTAGCGTTTCAGCAGGGTGCATGCTGAGGAGAAGCACTGAGCAGATGATAGCTCAGTGTTAGAACCTGTGGATAGTGATCTCAAGCATCCAAGTAAGCAACTGTTCTCTCTCCCACATTATAGGCCAGTAAGTCCATATGTCATTGGTTTTCACAGGCCAACTCTTCTCACAGTTCACTTAGGATAGTGAAAACGTTTGTCCTTTGGTGGATGAGGTGCACTGAAACTTGTCTCTGACTGTTGCATTTACTCTCCCTGCTCATACCAGAGAAAAGCCAGCATTACAGCTTTATTACTCAAGCTGGCATATAACCTGCCATATATTTAGGAATGTGATCTCTCGTGAAATGAAATACACTGCTGGCAGGAACACTGTTATGCTGATGTAAGGGAATAAGTGCTGCCTATTTAGATATAGCATAACATCAAGCACACCATTTGTGTTTTAATTATTATTGATAACTATAAAAAATTCTGGAGTGTTTTTCAGTGATTTTTTCTCTCTAAACATTTACTTCATTTGTAATCATGGCATAAGTTAAAAGACACATTCTCTTACTGCCAAGACAAAAGCCTGGTCAAGGGAGCTAGAGAAAGCGAATCTGAGTAACTCCATGATGGATGGAGGAGGCAGTATTTTATGATTTGAAATAATGGGGATAATTCCAAAGTATGTTCATGGACTCTTTCATCAGCATGTATACATTTCACTCAGTGTTCAGGAAGGATATGGCCACATATCTTCAATTTCTCTGCAAGAAAATTAGTAGCAGGTGTTTTGCCTCACTGTTGAGCATAGCTATAAAAAAAAAAAGTGGCCAGAGAAGAATGCAGCCTTCTCTTTGTAGAAACCAAACACTTTATTTTAAATCAAAGCAAGAAGAGCACCACTTATCAACCTTGTGAAGTCAAACTCCCAGACATTAAAAAAAGCAGAACTGAAAGGAACACAATTTCAAAAAAAAAAAAAATTCCAAAGTCATTGGCATCTAATGTTAGGAGATGTACCAGAAACAATGAGCTCCTCTGCATCTCTGACAGTTAATAAAGTAGCACAGTTTCCAGGGAAAGGTTGCTAACATATATGATGAAGTAATACAAAGTTAATCTCCATTAGAACAAAAAAGCCAAACTTACTAAATAGAAAAAGATGAAGTCACAAGATCTTCTTTCCAGGATTGTGACTAGTTTTGGAACTTTTTAATGAAGAATAAAACAAGTACAAAACCAGTTGAGCATGCTTCACAAGTAATTGGTGTTGTGTATGGAATACAGATCAGACTTTATATTCAGCACTTGGAAAAGTATTTTAATAACTTGGCGAAGCAAGGGTACTTCTAGTCTCTGCTAGAAGCAGCAGCACTCCTTTTCCACCACAATTAGTTTCTCCATTCTGTCATTTTAATAAAAACAACTCCAGAGTTTTGAGAAAACTCATTTGAAGGGAGCACTGATGGCATCATTGTTAATATTTGTAGTGGTATTAGCTTTGTGCTAAAAGGCAAGATGAAACAAAAGGAATGTGTGACATTCCAGGTACTGAGAAAGCATGTGGCTTCCAGCCGCAGGAGCTACTGTTCTTTATACTAAGTGCCTCTGTGAATTTACTTCTAGTTAAGTGAGTGAGAATAACTGTTTATACCATCAGAGGAAGAACCTGAGAAAATTTTCCTGGATTCACACACCTCTCTGTACCTGGGGAGCAGATTTTCCGCGTCTCTAGACATTTTGTATGAGTTTGACTTTTTTTTTTTAAGTTTGAAACAACAACAGCATAAACCATTTAAGAACCTCATGTGGTTCAGTTCTGGTATGGAGTTTTTGTGGCCATTGGCCAAAGTAAACTGAACAGCTTTGGAGACTGTGTCTTCTTCCAAGGTGTAGAGAAACTTTTGTTGCAGCAGTGACATTCCACTGCAGCCTGGCCCCAGGCTCAGCAGTTTGACTGCGCCAGGCTTTCTGAACGGGAGGCTCTCAGAGTGCTCATTAGTTCCTTGTTGAGCTTTCTGGGGTTCATGTAAAGATGGTGTTTTACCCAGCTGGCTGCTAGTCAACTATGTTGGCAAAACCTCAAGTTCTCTGATGCTTGAGTCAATACCCTGCCTCAAGCGCCTCTTCTGTCTCCATGTCCCATCCCATATGTCTCTCACTGGCTTCCCTCTGCTGCAACAGGCAGTCCCAAAAAACTTACACATCCCACCAGAGCTCTCCAACCTCTGCTTCTTCCTTTTTATGTATGCATCTTATGGGTAGCCCTGGAAGTTTCAGAATCAGAGCTCTGCTTCCCTAATGACTTTACAGACCTGTCCTAGGAACCAGTTCCTCTTCCAGGCATTTTGCCTTGTAAGTAGATTTCAGTGAGATTTAAGTATAATGCTTGAGGTTGAGGTTGCCTTCATCTTGTTCAGGTTGTCAGAGAAGAGGAACACTGTTGAACTGCACAGGAGTGTGTGTGAATGCACACATTTTGCCTTTTGATTAAAGCAGGCAGCACTGATTCATGGATTCTAAAACAGGTTGAATTACAGAGAACTGCTTTAGTCACTCTATAGACATAGGATATATTCGTTTCATATTTAGTTTTTCCCCCTGACTTTGTTTCCATGTAGCAAGAGAGCTGCCGATTACAAGCGTCACACTTTATGGGGTGATTAAAGAAACAAATGTCCTTTCCGGCTGTAAAAAAGAGTCCTTTGAGTGAACTGTCTAGACAAGGAAAAATATTTGGTGCTTGGACCTTCTCTGTAATATCCCATGCACTGAAAGATGTTCAGACTGTACTTTTTAGAAACAAAACTGTCTTCTGTGGCTGTGCTATACACTGAATTAGGACACTTGCTACAATCACAAGTTTTGCTTCTGCAACTTTTTAGTCAATGACCTTGTTTTACCTATGAAGAACTAGCTGCATGAACCATTCCCATTTCCTTTAACATTTAGGTTTTACGTAAGAGAAGTTCTGTAATTTGGGTAGTTCTAAAATCTCCAGTTGTAGTTTCTTCTGTGTAGGTTTTTAACAGAGTCACTGTCCTGTGGCTCAGGAGCTTTTTGTTGTTTAACTATGGCTGTTCACTGGAAACACAAGCACTGTGTTATTCTCTGTTGTCTGAAATTCCTGGCTGTCAATCCACCGTTGTTTACTCATTTTGAATTAATTTTCTTAACAGAGTTTTCTGATTGAGAGACAGAGTATTCAGTTTTTTTATTAGATATGTGAAACTCTGCTGATCACATGAGACTATTAATATCAGTTATGTTATTCAGGCACAGTGCACAGCAGCAAGAAGGAGGGACCAGAAAAACACCACTGTAAAGAATTTTTATTGTCTTCCTCCCAGTAACTCCATATGCATCTTTCTATAATTCTGTCACTTGAATGGGGACTTGAAAATGAAAAGGTATAAAAGGTAGTTCTTGACTTCTGACAGTCTTTAATACAGATAAGTTGCTTATTTGCATTCCTGAATTAATTCTGCTAGGAAGGGTTTGTGGTAGGCTTCAATTAGTTCAATATCCAGAAACCATCCAAATTTTCATATTCAATTCCTTGAGACTAAGCATACTGGCTCTTGTATTCTTTGCCAAATACAATAGCCCTTTCTAACATAAATTCCTTGAGTTTTTTTCCTTTGTTTAAATCAAGATGTAAAGACTATTAAAATCTTTACTACAAAACTTACAAACCAAATAAATTTTTCTTCCAGTTCCATCTGCAAGTGCTTTCTTTATAATCATCAATTACACTCATAGGTCTCCTAGATTTTGGTGTATGCAGTACATACAGTTTTTGCATGCATTTCTTGTGTAGGCTGAAGTTTGTTAACCAATCAGTTCAGTAGGAGAAGTGAGTTTTCCATCACTTAAACATCCTAAAGTGAAATGACATGTCTTTCTGAGAAAAATGTTAAAATTTGACTGTTTGTTCCATTGGTACAGAAATTGCCAGAGACAGGTTTTTTAACCTTTTAAGAGGTTCTGGATAGACTCTTCTGGCCTTAAAAGTCTACATGAGATTCCTTTTTAGAACCCACCACAGCACACA
The DNA here is from genome assembly GCA_013399195.1 of Dicrurus megarhynchus. Classification (NCBI taxonomy): domain Eukaryota; kingdom Metazoa; phylum Chordata; class Aves; order Passeriformes; family Dicruridae; genus Dicrurus; species Dicrurus megarhynchus. Next base: position 317,348 of record VXAD01008065.1, read on the forward strand.
GGAAAAGCTGGTTTTCAAGACCCCCAAAATACCTCTCCCTGAGGCATGCAGAGCTTGTGTGAATGAATTTGAGCACTTGGGGAGAAAGAGGGCAGCACAAGAGGTAACAGGTGTGGATGGTAATGACATGCTGCTCAAATTTTGATAGCTTGGGGGGCTGTGACCTCATGGTTCAAAGACCAAGAGTTCCCTTTCAGCTGAGCATAAAACACAATTTAAAAGTAAAAAAGTCCTTGCTTGGTGAGCACTGTCAGGATAGGAATGCAGTGCATCTTTGCAGGTTTTTGTTTGACACAGCTGTGAAGAGCTGGAGGAGTAGGCAGGACTACATTTGAGCCCTACTCTGTCGTTGAAGGAAGACACCAAACAGCAGTACTGCTCACTTGTTCAGAGAAGCCTTTTCTCTGTGACACTGCAGGATTCAGTCCCAGCAGTTCTTTAGTTCAGAGAATGCCAAAGGCCTTCACTGGAGGTAGAATGATGGTAGGCTCCATCACATGAAGGGCTACCAAAATGTGCAGAATTAATGATAGTAACAAGTACTCAGATAAATCAAGAGCAAATCACTTTATTCTGCATTTAAAATGTAATTATCCCTTGAGGAAATGTGCAGAAGGAAAGCAGACAGCAGCCTTACTTAATGCTGTAATGTTTTTTAGGAAAGAAATACAGCGATAATTTCTCTGCTTCAGACTGCAGAGAAATTTAGAAGGCAGAAGGTACTAATCCTAGTATCCTGGCATGTTCTTCCTCCTGAAAAGCAACCCATGACATCTTTAATGACCACATATGGCCAGGGCTTTGGGTTTAGGTCTTCCTTTGAGTGGAGATAAAAATAATGCATTCCTAGCACTTGTAATACACTTACAAAAATAAACCACAATCTGCCACAAGCAGCTCTGCTTCATTATAATTCGATGGGCAGCTGAGTCACAGAACAGACTTACACATGCAAGTGACTTACTTGTGAGGCCAGCAAACCAAAACTGGAACTACAAATGAAAAGGCCAGTGCAGAAAACATTCCAGCATTGGAATTACTTTGTGTACCTGACTAAGATGACTTTTATGTGTAGATTTACAGGATTAAAGACAAAAGGCTCAGTCCGCAGATATTTACCACTTACACTATGAAATTGTGATCTGTGCTGAGAGCCAGAATGAGATCTGTGCAGCACTTCTGCACAGGGGATGTAGCCATACCCTTGAACTCTTTTTGTAGGCACAGTGAGTTCCATTTCTCTCATGTTGTTGACTGTATAATACTACACTGGAAGAATTTGTAAGTCAGTCAGAGAGATTAGTTAAACTATGCCTTAGTCTGTGCTATGCAGCATCATGCTGTGGCTGGCAAGTTTGGTGAAACAGATGGGTGGAGGCAGTTGACCAATGCTGACATATTTACTGGAAAGCTAACACTGAAATAATTTCTTAAATTGTTCGTATGCTTACATTAATTTTTGTGTTTTGTCATTGTGCTCCTTCCCAATATGTTGAGAGACATAGCTGCATCTGTTTGCAGAGTGGCCCATCTGTGGGTTTTCTGCATTCTTCATGAATGTCCGCCTTTGGCTGTCAACCTGTCTGATGTCAAAATTCTTCCTTGCAGATGTGGATGAATGTACAAACGGCACGGTATGTGGCAGTCACGGGTTCTGTGAAAATATGGATGGCTCCTACCGCTGCCTCTGTTACCAAGGCTACCAGGACACACAGGATGGGCAAGGGTGTACAGGTGAGTTCATAGGTGCAAGTAGTCACTGCTGCAAAGCTCAAGAGAGCAAAAACAGCATTCCAACAAAACGCATTTCACATTTTTGTTTTCTGTCATTTTTTATTAAAGTTATGCCACTTAGTAGTAAAATAGGGTTGAGCTCTTCTTCACTCACTGAACTTTGTGCCAGATGGAAACTTTACTGTGTATCTATTTAATGAAAACCTGTTATTAGGACAAATGGAAGCCAACAGCAAATAAGCCGAGCCACTTATTTTATTTCCCTTGAAAAAACCTGAGAAACCTCCCTGTTTCTGCATGTCAGGACCATTCGCAAATATAATAGAATGAATTTAATACTGTAGCCTGTTTAAGTGCCACATCTGTTTAGTCTCTTAGCTGAGTAACCAGGACCCTGCACTACCCCCTGCAGGAAATAACATCTGGCATGTGGTGCAGCCAGGCTGAATTAGATGGTACCTCCCTAGGCATATTGTGTTTAAACAGATTTTAACATTAGCTTCTAGCTGCAGGAAAGACACCTATCGCCATGAAATGATGTGGGATTTTTGTAGATTTGTAAATACTGCACATTTCTTTTGTGACTAAGAGGTTTCCAGATCTGTTGTTAATAGTGATGGCTGGAGAACCATCTGAGGCAGCACAAGTTTGTAATATAAAATTAATACCAGATCAAGGAAAGGTATTCATTAAGCAATTTCTTCAAGCCAGACTCAGGATGAAACACATTTACTGGTAACAGAGACCTAAATTGGATACCAAACAGAGAGGAGGAATTAAAAGTTTTACAGAGTGTTTGTATGCATTTTCTAATATATTAAATAGTTTTGTTACAAAATTCTTTATGCCATTTGGCACTTACTTTGCAGCATACCAAGGCAAATTTTGTCATACAGTGACTTTTCATGGATGAAAACAATTGAAGCAAAGAAAGTAGGAAAAAAAAAAAGGCGGGGGGGACGGAAAGGATGGTGTGAAACTAAATTTAATTTTGGATTCCCAGTGAAGTAATTCTGAACCATAAAATAATGCATTTATTTATTTTTTTTCTTGTATAACAATATATAGTATGAAATACTCTGATAAATTTTGAAGCCAGTTTTCAACCAAAACAATTCTAGGAAAAAGTCTCTAGTTCCTGACTAGGCAATGTTCCCCAAAAAGACTTATTCCTTATGACAAGAAACCAGTAAAAAGAAAAATCTAAATACATTTTTTAAACGCTGAGCAAACTCTAAGTTAAAATCCATATTTGCATAAAAATACCTAAAAATCAACATTTATTCGGATGACTAGATTTTGATAGGCAACAAATTATTCCTACACTCAATTATAGGAATTTCTGAATCGTGACACAGAAATTACTTTTTCTGATACTAATCAGCATTATTTCTGTCTACTAATGAGATTCTCTCATTAGTAGATAAAGTAGATTTTCAAATGTCAACTTTAGCAACTAAAAAGAAAGTAAAGTTAAGTGATCCTGGTAGTATTTGGTAATCCTTGTTTAAACAACAGACAAGTCTTCTGTCAGTCAAAAAAGCATTTCAGGGTAGGCTAGTTACCAGGTGTATGGAATCCAAGTTAAAAATATGTGGAATTTTTTGGAGAGAGGAATTTTGCAGTGTTCAGTGGTGGTCCCTGGGTGACCTAGGCATAACTTCTGTGGGTCCCAGAGCAGCCTGTGAGTCCATGCATATGATAGGCATATGGTAGCAGTGGAGCTGGGGAATTCACTGTTCGGTGGTTGTTTACAAGGAAAATGGTAATTTGGGGAGGAAAATGAATTCTCTTTTTTGTAGCACAGTCTGAATCACACCTGTTCATTTTGCTCCTTGAGCTTAGTGAATGTTTGATAATAAAGTTAAGAAAACAAATTAAATTACTCTGAATCTTAAATCCCAAGAAGAGAATACACAGAAAAGCAAGTATTTAACAATGAGAAACACCAGAAAAGCTGTGTTCTGGTCTACAAGCAGCGCCTAATCAGCACTAATAGTTTATAAACTGTACTGTGATTTTCAGGGGTCTTTCTTTCAAAGGACTTACTACTTGTTTATGAACCGACCTAGGTATTACTGAGTTTTTAATCCTTCCCCAGAGATCACATCTGTAATCTGGCAGACAATATTGGCACAGATACAGCAGATAAAAGAACATTCGCTAATGGGTCTCAATTGATTTATGTTTCGGATTTTTTCCCCAGATGTGAACGAATGTGAAATGTTGAGTGGAGTATGTGGCGAAGCCCTCTGTGAAAATGTTGATGGTTCTTTCCTGTGTCTGTGCTCTGATGAAAACCAGGAGTATGATCCAATGACTGGACAGTGCCGCTTCCGTACCTCACCAGGTAAAGCACCAGCAGATTTTTGCATGCTTGGCATGATTTCAACTGCACACGTAACCATTGGAAAGGCAAAGCTGGTTGAAATATTGGTGTTGATCTAACTACAACAGAAAAATTTAAAACTTTGTAATTGTCTTGGAAGTGTGTGCATGAGAGGAGGTTTTTCTAGGATGGAATATGTTACCAGTGAATCATTAGTGAAAATATAGCAGAAGCACCTTCAAAATGTTATACATCAACAGACTTGGCAGTAATATTGAGCAATTACCACAGTTAAGAGTAAACAGTCTTGTTTGCTGTACTGTGACAACGAAATGTGGTATGGAATCAAGTCTTATGACCTGAGTTATTTTGGGTTTTGTTCAAACTTTTACAAACACACATTAATATGCTTGGACAATATTTAAGGGAGCATATTATTAAAACCAGAAGTTGTATTTTGTTGTTGTGGTTTTACCCCAGATGGCAACCAAGCCCCACACAGCCACTCACTCACTCCCCCACCAGCAGGACTGGGGAGAGAAGTGAAGAGTAAAAGCTGAAAAGCTCATGGATTGAAATAAAGACAGATTAATAGGGAAAGCAAAAGCCACACACACAAACAAAGCAAAACAAGGAATTAATTGACTGCTTCCCATGGGCGAGCAGGTGTTCAGCCGTCTCCAGGACAGCAGGGCCCCATCACATGTAACAGTGATTTGGGAAGACAAAAGCCATCACTCCAAACATCCCCCTCCTGCTCCTTCCCCTCATTTTATATACCGAACATGATGTCATATGGTCTGGAATATCCTTTTGGTGAGTTTGGGTTACCTGTCCTGGCTGTGTCTCCTCCCAACCTCCCATGCACCCCCAACTTCCTCACCAGCATGGCAGAACAAAAAGCAGAAAAGGCCTTGGCTCTGTGTAAGCTGTGCTCAGCAATAACAAAAACATCTCGATATTATCAGCTCTGTGCTCAGCGCAAATCAGGAACACAGCCCCACACCAGCCACTGTGAAGAACTCTATACCAGCCAAAATCAGCACAAGAGTGATATCTTGTTAGCATTATCTAGAATTAACATAAGTCCTAAGAGAAGGTTGTTGGGAAAACAAAAACCCAAACCACTAAGTTGTTGTCAGTCTACTTCTGTTGTCAATCTGCCTCTGTTATCAGTCGCTCTTGAAGTGTCCTTGCCTGGTTTACTCCTGTTTTTCCTACTAGTCCATTGTACTGGATTTGTAAGCTTTTCTTATAACGTGTTTTGAGTGTTGAAAATATTACTGGAAATACGCTAATTGAAAATTAGTTTAGAACTCCTAAACCTGACTCCACATTTCTACACTGATCCAGTTTGGAGAAAGGAACAAGCCCACAATAAGGAAGAACAGAGTACAAGAAATGAAGGATTTACTTGCACAGCATTTTTTCCCCTCCAGCATGCAAATCTTGGTATTTTTTTCTTGTTTTGTTCTTACACTGCAGGCTGATCTAGCTTCTGGACAGCCTTAGAGGAATTGGCTGTAGTGCCAGGATACTGACTTTACAGCTTCCAGGTTGTAGCTATTTTCTCCTATCACTTATGGTCTTGCAGACTTGTAAAGAGGGTTGAAATATCCATGACCTAATTGTCACAAGTATTTGGATCACTGAATGTAGCACTCAGCAGCACTCAAGAAGTTGCCTGTGAAATATTAACTGGGAATGATTGACAAATGTTTTGGGCCTGTGAGGAGGTAGTACTCAGGAGAGTTCAGATAGCTGATGAAACAAAACCAGAACTAAAAAATTAGCAGAGGGCCTGAGCCATGCAAAAAGAACTCACGTCCAAGGGACATTTGAGGACATACCCTAAAATTACCGTGGGGAGGAAGGTCATGAAGAACACAGTGTGCCCGATTGTACTGTCAACAGATGGATACTCTACTGCCACTACTAACTCCGTTATGCTGTCAGCAGTGAGCACGGCTTTGCTGTGATCAGTCTGGAAAGTAACTGTTCTCCCTTCCCCTCCAGGCTTCATCAGGCCCTAACAAAAACACATACTTCACCTTTGTCTCTTCTCTGATAAGGTCATCGAGATCTCTTACAGGAGACCAGAAGGACCTAGTGAGAAGTACTTTACACCATATGGTCTTGAACTAGAATAAGGCAAAATGGCAGTACCTGGAACAGGGATCTTACTATTCTCTTTTCTTCCAAAGTAAAAGGGGAAAACACTGTTGTTAGTTCTTCTTAAAAACTGTTCTTGCTGCAAGGAATGCTGGAATAGCCACACATCCTCTCTGGCTTTGACAAGCCACATACTCAAGTCAGGCGTGGTGCTTCCAGAGCTCCTGTGGTGCATATGGACATCATCTGTCAGCATCAGTTTGCACCATGCCTGTGAAAGGCAGAACTTAAAAGGCAGAAAGGAAGAACTTAATCTGCGTTATCCTGTAGCAGATATCTATAGTTCAGCCTGGTTTACTCAGCTCTTGTTTATTTCTCGTTCTGTATTTTTGTGCACATAAAGAAGTGTTTGTCCACCTTGTACGAAGTGCAAGTAGTTGATGTTTGTTCAAATGTTACTTTAATTTGGGACCTTTCTTCTATGTGGTTAAAGGCTGTTAGATTTGTGGAGTGCTGTGTGTTCACACTTTACTTGCCCTTAGGGCTCTTGAGACTTCCTTTTATTTAGATTTACTTGCTGGAAATTTGTCTGTTGTTAGCTGTGTCTTGAAATAATCCTCCCAGTATACATGTCAGGAATTCAAACCCATATTGTCACTTTCCAGTCAAAAAAACCAAAAAAGTGCAAAAAATTGTGCAAGGCTTGGTTGTCTCATTCCCCTCCTCTCTGCCCTGACATTCATAAAATGCAGGAAATGTTTCAGAAAGAAGAAAAGATAAAGGAGGAAAGAACTTTATTCTGTAGGAGATGAAAATCTGTTGTTCCATACATCTTTGTACCTAAGAGAAAAAAAATGCATGCTATGGGTTGAAGTCTTCTCATTTATTCTTTTAACAAACTATATAAAGCCTTTTGTGATTAGTTTCTAGCAAGTGCCAAGCTTGATGCAGTTCAAGTAATAATTTGTAATTGTGGTTTTAATTGTTGCATGTTGTAGTATGCATTTAAACTACTGATATAGACTAATAGACTACTAACATGTCTCATGACATTGAATCCAGAAGCTATAATAGTTAGTGTATATTTGAGCATTTTAACAGGTATGATTTGGGGTGGCATGCCAAGAGTTGAAATGTTTCAATACCAGAGCTTGCAGAGATACATCATTGGCATAAGGGAGAGCTGGTGGGATGAAACTGTGCCTGGAGTGCCACATTGGATGGTTACAGGCTCTGCAGGCAAGGCAGGTGAGGCAGGGAGGTGTGGAGTATGTAATGGAGGGCCTGGTATATATGGAGCTTACGTTTGGTAATGGTATGGTTGAAAGTCTCTGGGTAAGGATTAAGGGACAAACAACATGGATGTCATTGTGGGATTCTGCTACAGACCACCTAGCCAGGACAATGACACTGATGAATTGTTCTTTGAGGATCTAATGGAAACCTCCAAATCAACTTCCCTTGTCCTTTGGGGGGGACTTCAACTTGCCAGATGTTAACTGGGAACAACAAACAGCCAGCACAAACAGATCCAGAAGATTGCTAAAACACCTGGATGCTAACTTCATGGTACAGGTACTAAGGGAGCCCACTAGGAAAGATGCCCTTTTTGATTTGTTGCTTATTAACAAAGAGGGTCTCGTGAGTGAGATGGTGACTGATGGCTGTCTTGGACACAGAGACCATGAAGCAATCAAGTTCAAAATCTGGTGACAAGAGGAAACTGCCAGCTTCCACTCTGAAGATATGAGGATAGCAGACTTCAGGCTTCTCCAGGAGCTAGTTAGCAAGGTCCCCTGAGAAAACGCTTTTGAAGGTGCTGAGGTCCATTCAACGCTAGTTACTTTTTAATCACCACTGCCTAGGAGCTCAGGAGCAGGCAAAATCAATCCCCCCTGCATGTAACCAACCACCAGCACAAAATTTGAGGCTGCCAAGTAACAGTTTATAAATTTGATCCAAAAGGTTCCTTAAGGCTAAAAATTTGGTCCATGAGTACAGATTCTAAATTTTCTAAACATTACAGGCTTTCTAATTGTTAAGACTTAAAAGGAAACTTCATATTTGTATTAATTTTTATATCAGTATGTGCATGGTTTTCTAAGGTAAATCATGGTCTGAATTTCAGTTGTCTACAGACAAGGTCTTAGCTCTAAGTTTTAAATGTGCATCGCTTGCACTAATCCCTGAATTGTACATATGCGTGTATATGCACTGTACACATGTGTTAGGTGTAGATTGTCACATGTGGAGTCAATTGAGAAATCTAAACAAGTACACCCTGACAGTAGGCACATACCAATATTTTTTTTACATTTTTGAAAATCAGATTCTGAAAATGTGTTACTCAAGCTGTTTGCTCAGGGTCATCTGAGTCTTTGCTGAGTTTTTAGAAGTCATGAAGTTACAAGGACTATTTTTCATTTTAGCCACCAGCTTTCTGATTGCACCTGTGAGTAAGTGTTGTTGGTACACAGCTGCAGTATTTAAGATCCCATCAGTTCTATGTTCTGTTTTTTCAGATCACAGTTGTTAACGGGACACTATTTAGGCAAATACTGCAGTGTATGCTGAAGTCTAAGCATATGCTAATCCATATTATCCACTGAATCTTATATTACTGATGCATGTTTTTGCATCAAACATATGCTGAAACATATTGTTGGATCAACGTTATGCTAAGGTATATAAATCTATTTCTAATAAATACTTCAGAGTCCAATCTAGCAGCAACTATACAGAATTTCTCTCATAGGCTGTTAATAGTTATATCAAAAATGTGGTACTATTATTTTCCTTTACCAGCATATGTTAGGTAGAGAGATATTTTACATTTTCTAACAAAAAAAACAGAACAATGATACAAAAAATAAGTATTCGTTTTCTGTCATAGTTTGTCAACATACCTAGTGAAATCACTTTCAAAACCAGCCTGTTTACTAAATGGTTAATAATCTATGAGAGACAAATTATAAACTTGTAGACACAGACTGGTCCTGGTTAAAAAAAAAAAAAGGTTTGTGTCTCATTTGCTTTCCAAACATTCATGACGCCTTCTTGACTAACCCTCACTTACAGCTGTGTAAACAACAGCCATTTAAGCTGCTGAACAGATAATGGGAGGAGAAACCAACATGTCCTATGTAAAATGGGAATAAACAAGGACATGGTGAGACTGTCTCCCCTTCCTCTGATAAACAGCATGAAAACGGCCATGCTTTCTCTTCTGATGAAGATTTGGCTTTGATTCAGTTAGACAGGTGGCAAATGGCCAAGGAAAATGTATGAATTGGTGACTGAAGTACTGCTCTCTCACCTTGGAATGGCAGATTTAGTTCAGCTGCGTTTCACATGATAGTGTTAATATAGCTCCTATTGGATAGCAACTGATACCACAAAACCACCTCAATTGATGAAATTCAACACACTATGGAAAATGGTAATTATCAGATGAGGGTTGACCACAGGCTAAACTAACAAAGCTGAAATAAGCACCCAGCTGGGTGTATCCTTTAATGTACAATTTAGTTATATTGGCAAAACTGCAAAGCCTTGTAGGTGGCAACATTATACTAAATTTGAATGGAGGTGTCTGCCAGCCCTTCAACCTCCTAAAACTGAAGTCACTCTTCTGGGGAAAACAGAAATAAATCCAATTGTCTGTGTCTAATTAGAAGCCAAAAGAACACATGTTCATACTATTGAAGTGCGATAATAGGCAATCCATACTGGCATTTTTAAATCTGCTTTTCTCCAAAGGGATCTAGTATTTGCATGCCCAGTAAAGTTGCCTTGCTCCATCTGCTTTGGGGAATGTGGGTGGGCAGTGATAATAGTATAGGATTGAAGTAGCAAGAGCTGGAGTTCATTTAATTCCTTCAGCATTTGTTGGACATCACTATCTTCAAGCTCCCATTTAAGCTGCTGAACAGATAATGGGAGGAGAAACCAACATGTCCTATGTAAAATGGGAATAAACAAGGACATGGTGAGACTGTCTCCCCTTCCTCTGATAAACAGCATGAAAACGGCCATGCTTTCTCTTCTGATGAAGATTTGGCCCCATAGACTTGTCTACATAGCATAGCAGGTCACTAACCTCACAAACACTAACCATTTCCTCCTGGGCTGTGGGGGCTTCATTTTGCTCCCCATCTCTGTCTTCCAGTTCAGGGGCTAGGTACCCTCAGGACAACTTGTCTCGCTGATACGGACTGAGGTAAAAAAGGCATTGAGTATCTGAGTCTTTTCCTTACTCTTTGTCACTATGTTTTTTCCCTGCATCCAGCAAAGGATGGAGATTCTCCTTAGCTCTCCTTCTCTTGCTGATGTATTTGTAAAAACATGTTTTGTTGTCTTTTACAGAAGTAGCTAGATTAAATTCTAGTTGGTCATGGGCTCTTCTAATTTTCTCTTGCGTGATCTCCTGACATTCTTGTAGTCCTCCAGAGTTGCTTGCCTCTTGTTTCAAAGGTGATTCACTTTTTTTCCCAAGTTCCAGCCAAAGCTCTCTCTTTAGACAGGCTGGTCATCTTCCCTCCTGTCTCATCTTTCAGCACATAGCGGTGGCTTGCTCTTGCACATTTAAGAATTTCTTCTTAAAGTACATCCAGCCCTCCTGGGCTCTTTTGCCCTTCAGGACTGCTGCCTTAGGGCGTCTCTCAACCAGTCACCTAAAGAGGTGAAAATCTGCCCTCTGGAAGTCCAAGGTGGCAGATCTACTGGCACCCCTCCTTACTTCCGAAGAATCACAATCGCTATCATTTTCTGATAGCTTTGCCCAAGACAGCCTCTGATCATCACATCACCCGCCAGTCCTTCTCTGTTCACAAATAGCAAGTCCAGTGGGGCACCTCCCTTGGTGGCTCTCTCACCAGGTGTGTCAGGAAGTTCTCTTCCACACACTCCAGAAATCTCCTAGACTGCTTCCCCTCTGCTGTGTTGTATTTCTAGCAGACGTCTGGTATGCTGAAGTCTGGCCCTAAGGGCCAGGGATTGCAAGACTTATCCCAACTGCTTACAGAATATTTCATCTGCCTCTCCATCCTGGCTGGGTGCTCTATAACAGACTGCCACCAGGATACCTGCCTTGTTGGACTTGCCCCTGATTCTTACCCATAAACACTCAACCCTATCGTCGTCATTGTTCAGCTCCCAACAACTGAGACTCTTCCTAACACACAGGGCTACCCAACCACTTGTCTTTCCTTGCCTATCCCTTCTCAAGAGTTTAGAACCATCCATTGCAGTGCTCCAGCTGTGCAAGTCATCCCACTGTTGTCTCTGTGGTAGCAACTCTGTTACAGTTTTCCTGCTGCACCATGAAACCAACATTTGCTGCAATAGCATCTTGAAATGTACTGTCACTCTATAAAATAGAGGTTCTGATTCCTGCCTCAATAGCTGTATTTCTTCAGAAATGTCTCAAGGTTGGCTTATTGTACAAGAGCTTGGGCAGAAATTAATGAAATCTCAAAGAATGAAAAATCAGCCAACATGCAATAATTTTAATAGGTTTCTTGTGAGTTAAACATTTGTTAATTACTAAGCATAAAGAATTTCTCTAGATAAAAAGGAAATTAACTAGTTGCCTCAAGATTTATCTATCTCAAGTTCCTTAATAAAGTTTTGGGTTTGATTAATAAATGTGGGCACATGTAGTTTCAGAACTTGGTTACTTTACTGATGGCCTATGAAAAGTTTCTCATATTGATCAAGTGTGAATAACAATTTTAAGTGTTAGTTCCCACTTCTGAGCCCTTGATGATAATTTTGTGAAGTGAAATGTTACGTACACAGAGTTCTACAAACACAGAAGATTTAAATAGGTATTTCTTTTCAAAATAGCTTTTTGGTGTACTTTAGGAGTGCCTTGCTTTAGAAAGATCTTTGACTATTAATAGGGTCTTTTATAGGATCTATGGGACAGACTATTTTGCCTCCAGTCCATATAAATATTGTGAGAGGACCCACTCAGTGCTTAAGGCAATAAATCTGCCTTCTTGGCTGGATGCCTATTTTAAAGTAAAACACAGAGTCAGTTAACTTGACATCTGCATTATATTCCTCTGCTTACCATGGAGTCAGTAAGTTACTTTTGCAAAAATCATAAAGGGCATTGTATTCAAATGTGGAACATGCTTTTTTACCAATGAAATTAAAAGGGGCTGTAAATGCTCATTCTTTTGAAAATTGGGTCTTTTCATTTCATGCCTTAGCTCCTTTATATGAAAAAAGGAGGTTGTAATGTTTGCTTACCTCTGCGAAGAACTTTTGGATTCCTATGTGAGGAGCATCATGTCAGTAGTTGGGCATGGCCATTAGATAGTGGAACATGAGAGCAGGTGCTTCATGCATTGCTTGAAAATGATAGAAGTGCAAATTGGAGGAATCCTTTTACGGTCAAGTTGGAGAACAGGTCTGAAAAAGCGAAAGGAAAGTTATCAACTCTCATAATTCTTTCTAAAGACAAAATATTAAACCAAATTTGTACTTAAGCATTTTCTTCTCTACTCTTCTGATCTCCTGTAAAAGTGACTAATTTCATGTGTCATCTTGTGGGGTTTATGTTCTCTTTTCTGCCTTAGAATTGCCAGTAGAGGCTGATCAACAGGAAGATGGAAAGAAGGAGTGCTACTACAACCTGAATGATGCTAATTTCTGTGACAACGTGCTTACATCCAATGTAACCAAACAAGAATGCTGCTGTACCTTGGGTGCTGGTTGGGGTGATAACTGTGAAATCTTCCCATGCCCTGTCATTGGAAGTGGTAAGAGGAGGCCTTCTGTCCCTTTGCAAGCTTTTGAAGCATTGTGTTTATGCTAACAAGAGTGTGCTTTGCCTTTAGAAAAGGCTTGTCCATTAAATCCCATATTCTGTAGTATTTAGTCATGATGTATCCATAGGAACCCTCCACAGAGCAAAGTGGTAAGAATAATTCCTAGCTGATGTAAATCCACTGGCTTCTGTGCAGTTGCCCTAGTGTTAAAAAGAGCCTGTTACTGAACAGTGTTAACTCCAACTGATTTTAAGCAAATATGGATTCTCACAAAAGCTTTTTCCAGATGCTATGGTAACATGTTAGATTTTTCCACAAGCTGGAAAACAAAGGTAACCATTACAACACTTTTATTTTTGCAGCTATTTTTTGTAACCCTATTTCTACAGCACTACAACTTACTGATTTATATTATGACATTAGTTTTACATTTTGCAACTTACTGAACAATTCAGTTAATAATGTTGTCTGTAGACCATTGTTTAACCTCTAAATATTAAATTAGACAAACATAGCCATGTGATATTTGTCACAAATTTTGAAAACAGTACTTGAAACATAAACAGGAATGGCTGAAATTCAGAATCCAGATGAAAAAAATCACATGAGAGAGAACATGTGTAAACTTTTTGAGATTAAATCCTAAAGATTACTTTTCACACAAATACATCATCATGTTTAATTCCTGTTTTAACTGTACCTTAGAATTGGTGAAACTGAAATGAAATGCATAATGAAAAAGGGATCTCTCTGCTTGGATAAGTTTGATTCTGTATAGTCTCCAAGACACTTGAAATAATTTCTCTCTGTAATGCACACCATATTCTCCTGTTGCAGTCAATTAGTGTTTTTCCTGTATGAGGACTGAAGAATGTGGACAGGGATTTGTTTCTCAGTTGGGGTATGCCTAGATTGCAGCTTGCAGCATAGCTCAGAGAGGCCCATGCTAGCTTTAATTAAGATAATTTGGCTACTGGTATTGTTATAATTGCAGTGCACCATGAAACCTAGTAAGGACTACATTCTCCTGCCAAAGAGCAAGAGAAATTAGTTTGCCTGGAGCTCTGTGATGCTGTGGGCACCCTAGCTAGGTTTGTGAAAGCTAGCTCTGCAAACTGAGAGCAGGGGAAAGTCAGGCTGTGGTATTTAACATCCCCCATTAAGCTAAAGGTGTGCATGATTGCCTGATAGATGCAAATAAGGCAGGTATCTCAAAGTAGCCTGAAACACATGTAACACTACATATGTGAATACATTTTTCTTAACAACGTATTTTTTTGTTTTCTCTCTCTCCCAGCTGAATTTACTGATTTGTGTCCTGAAGGAAAAGGTTTCATTCCCTCTGGAGAATCGTCTTACGGGCTTCTTGCTCAGAATTACAAAGGTCAGTACTGACATGTATTAAGTTTAATTATTTCAGAAGTTGTGGCAGTTGATTGACTAGAAATGTGAGCCAGGAATGTAAGCATACTAATTCAAATTTTATTAGGTGATAAAAACAGTTTGTAGTATGAGACATTACTGAAAATCATCATTTTACAGATTGTTAAAAATGTCAATTACGAAGTCTCTGTATTATTCTGGTTTAATTTCTACTGTGAGAATAGGTGCTGAGACCACAAACCACAAATACTTGTTTACATATGGAATACAATGCCAGCTTAAATTTGTAAATATATGTATGGGGAGTTGGAAGAGAGGAGAGAGTTCTGTTAAACATTTGGCCTCTAAGGGAGAAAGAATATAAAAACTGAAGAGAACTTTAGCAATGATATTTTCGTTACAGAACTTCATTAAATAATTACTGGTGGTAGTCCAGTGGTAGTAGAGAAATCAGCATGATAGAAGTTGGTGGATGTTGGTGGGAGGGAGCTGGCATCACCAAGAATGAAAAGTGAGATCAGCAAAATTTCTTTTCAGGTTTCAGAAGTAGCCATCAATAATAATTTGAAGGACTGTCACAGAGCTCATCTTAAAGTCTCCGAGACTATTTTTGTTCAGTGATTGTTTAAGGGTGTTGTTTATCTTTGCAGATCTAAGATTTCTGTGTATATTCACAATGGAGGTTGGGAAGTTGCTGTGTGTACAGCATGTCCAAATGCGTCTCAGATAAAATCTGCGTTGTTTTGTGCTACCTCAGGGTAGATAATATCTCTAGCTGCTATAAATACTGAAATGTGGAAATAGTTCATCTGGAAATATCTTCCACAAACCCCTGCCATAATAAGACTTTTTTCTGTTTTCAGAAAATTTATGTTGTAAAACCTTAGGAATGGCACAAAGGACAAACACTAAATAGATAAATAACTTACTAATGTGCTGTTTTCGTAATGTGATCTTTCTCTGTTACACTAACTTAAATGTTACTGTTGCTTTTCTCCGCAAGCTTCTGCTTGTAGGAGCATTTCCTGTTTTCTTATTGGAATTATCTGTCAGAAGTGAATAGCCTGCTAGCCTTCCTTGGCTTTGCTTCCAGGCTTTCCCATTTTTCTCCAAACACAAATCCATGTTCCACAGGAAAAAGACAGATGTGTACATGACATTTCTTATTAATCTTTGCATTGTTCTTGCTGCTAAACAGTCAAAATATTTAATGTTTGTAGCCACTGAGTGGCTAGAAGAGTGGCTGTAAAAATAAATTGTTTTCTAAATCTTTCAGTTCTTCTGGAAAAAGGAAGCATTTGAATGATTCACCTTTAAAACTACTGTATAGCTAGAAATTACAGCTTTGGGATGAAATCTGTGTTGCCCCAGAATAAATGGGGAGTAAATATATAGAAGACAGTGGATTAAAACAATTGGTATTGAGAGAAGAATGACCTACTTTAAGTTGTGCTTTTTATTGCCGTTTTTGCTACTAAGCTAGCTTTAACAGACTATTCTAAGTAGGTCTAGCAACTGAAAAGTAGGCCGGAAAAAAGGAAGTGAATGGAATTCCAACAGTAACAAATACATAAATACAAGACTGGGAAAAAATGTGTACAACTGTGAAAAGCTATATATGAGCTGGCATGTATTTTCTGTGAAACCTCCCTGAAAACATTTAGCCTCATTTGAAAGTGTGGTAGATTCTCTTTGTCAGCCATCACTACTTCTATCATGTTTGCCACCCTGTGTTCAGCAACAGACACAATTGGTCCTATGTGGGGGAAGGCTGCACTGAAGCTGTGCTTTGACAAACGAAGCCATGAGCAGTGCAGATAGGAAGACTTCCTACTGTGCACAGCAGAGTCACCAAACTCTGTGCAAAGAGGAGAGCAGTCACAAGGTCCATCCATAAACATCGCTGCTTAGTTAGTCTTGTAATCAGATGGTGTGCTTAAATTAGATCCATGGTGGGAATACCGTCAGTAAAGCAAATTATGTGGGAAAATACAGGCCATGTTGTTCATCTGCTTTTCTTGCAGCTAACAGCAATGTGACAGTAAAGGAAGGAAAAGGAAACAGCAGATTATTGCAGTCTGTCTGTGCCACGGGACTTAATTCTGACAAGGGGAAGTAACAGTCCACCAAGTTTTCCTTTGCCATTCTGGCTACATTGCCTCTTCCACACCAGTTGTCTGAGGGTTATTTTTTTTTTCCTGTGGATATCTGTGCTCCTGGGACTTTCTGTTTAAACTGAAGTTTGCTTGAACAGAGAAGTGTATAGGATTTATTCCATCTTTCTTCTCTGTGTGGCATCATAGTCACAATGGTAACACAGCCTTTAATGTTTTCTCTCCAGATGCTGATGAATGCCAACTCTTTGGACAAGAAATCTGTAAAAATGGCTTCTGTTTGAATACACAGCCAGGTTATGAGTGCTACTGCAAACAAGGCACATACTATGACCCTGTTAAGCTCCAGTGCTTTGGTAAGTTTATTTAAAATGGTCTTGTCACTATAATAGTATGCAGATGGGCAAAAGAAGCAGACTTGTACAGCAGAATTCCCATCAGAACTGTGGCATTCCCAGTAAGGGGAGAAACACTGGGCCTCTGAACTCCTGTAGCAGCTTTGTGAGATGCATTGGGTCATTTCCCTTCCTTCTGCTTGGCTGAGCAGCAATTCTGGATGACATAGCTGTGGCATGTAGGGCAGGGTTTGCTTTATTTGCCTCCTTTTACAGCAAATTACTCCCAGGAGTTTGCATCTCCAACAGCCCTTTGAGTGCATAGTCAAGAGCTGGTGCCAGCCGTAATGCAGGCAGCACAAAGTGGTCAGAGGGGGCTCCCTCCCTACATGCACACTGCTGCTTCACTCTGCCAAGGTACAATTTAGCCTTCTGTTCTTTGTATGTGGGGTGAGCAGTGAAAGCCTGTATGTTGAAGCTCACCTTTCATTGGGTAAGTGTTCTGGGTTTACTGTATTAAATCAAATTAACACAGACTTTTTTGGTTTGTTTTTTTTCAAGGACAGACATTTTCCACAAGGAGTTAATATGCAATGTGAAATTACAGTTGTGAGGTCATTGATAAGCCCATTTTAGCCTGCACAACCTTGTACTCCTTTGGTTCTGGTATTTAACTGAAAATTACTCATGACCATGACCCTGGCTTTTGCTTTGTAAGCAGAGAACCATATATAATGTGCAGAATAGCATAATGAAAGGAAGCAATTTTTGCAACTGCAGTAAGAGAGCCTTTCACCTTGGGATTCTATGATTGTTATTTACAAAGGGTGGGATTTTTGCTGATTAAATGTAATTTATCTGAAATGGCCTGCTCTTCCCTTTGAGCTAAATTTCAGCTTTTGCTTTCCAAGACAAACTAAGAAATATAATTACCATGGCTACATAAGGTGATCCCTTCTTCTGACAAGCTCATGAAGAATCGCTAAGTATGCCCACCTCTAATGCCTGCTGATATTGTCCTAAAGAGAGACGAATGTGGGAAGCAGTGGCAGCTATGCTGGGTGCAGGGTGTTCCTGGCACTCCAACCCCCCCAGCAAGCCTCCTCATCCTCCCTAGTACTCCTCCCTACTAGCTCCCTAACACTTGAGGATCAGAGGTCAGCATCCTTCAGATGTCTGTACTTCTCCATGGGCACAGGCAGGATTTTGTTGCCAGCAATGGGTATTTGTGGTACTTAAGAGAAGGCATGCAGGGAAGACTGCTCCTAATATAGGAAAATATAAACATAGATTAACACAATGCAAATACTTTGTGCTGGCTCTCCTTGATACATTTCCTTCCATTTTAAAGACACGGATGAATGTCAGGACCCAAACAGCTGTATTGATGGCCAGTGCATAAACACAGAAGGATCTTACAACTGTTTCTGTACACACCCAATGGTTTTGGACGCAACAGAAAAGCGATGCATCAGACCAGCAGATTCGAGTGGTATGATCCATTATACATATTACTGAAGTGAGTACACCTCTATGAGGTGGTGCTGACATGGCTACAGACCTAAAGTCTAAGCTTAGACTGGGTCATCCTTGGATGAGCCTGCTCTTCTGGAGGATTTTGGAAGGCAATGCTTGGACCATTGTCTGTTGATCCAGAAGGCATCGTGACGTAGAACTCCACAGTGCTCCACTTTGCCTATACAGACAGGACATTGCTGGAAGTATTGTGAGATTAGGCTCGGGCTGAGGAGTCTTCAGCCAGTTCACCAGCTCTGCATCTGCCTTGTCCAGCCTTGTAGGTAATGAGGCACAGCCCGCTTGCTGTCTCAGTAAGGCTGGGGTTTGGCTGCAGGCTAAGTCTCGAGATTCAGTTCTACCAAAGTAAAATAAAAACAGGAATGACAGGATATAGGAGGACATAGCTAAAATAGTATGTGTGCTTTCAATTGATTAGCATTGAAGGTACATTGAGCTCACAGTTTCAAGCTGCGGGCTTCAACATCACAGTTAAAGTAATGTTTTTGTGTGTTATTTTAATTTCAGAAGACACTGATTTCAGAAAGAAAATGTTAGATATTATGAGATTCTTAGAAATGTCTCAGAAATCCAGAGCATTATGCAGTCTGCACAGCTTTGTCTATGCCACTCATGTCTGCAAAAGAATTGTTACAAAGGGTTTGATTTAATGCTGGCGCTGTATAGCCATAAAACCTCTGGTTCCTGCAACTTGCAGTGAATTTTCCTGAGATGCTTCTGTGAAAGGAAATAGGAATACAGACTGAATGCCTGCTTTAGTCACTCTAAATTATAAAGCTGATACTTTAGAGAAGTAATGTGGTCACCCTGTTGCCTGGAACTGTGAAAGAACCACAGCATTTCTATTGTTCAATCTTCTGTTAAACAAACCAAGAGCAGGATTGTCCTTTGGGTTCATCTAGGATGTGAAGAGAATGCAAGGGCCCAAAGGGTCTTCTGTCATGAGGCATTCGGGCTGACATGGCAATGATCATCTCGGCCAGCACAAAGCACTCCAGCCTTGTATGGCTACTGGCAATGTCCCCCTCACGCAGAGGGGAAGGGCGCAGGCTGGTTCCTTTGCTGCCAGCAGAATTTGGAGTTTGTTGCAGAGACCCACTGCTGCTTTTCACTGCGTGTTCTGGCAAGCTCTTAGTAGAATAGGTGTCTAAATGGTGATCACCTTCGTGCTTTCAGAACTCAGTTTTACTCTTGAGCAAGGTTTCAGTTCCGTACTCACCCATGCATAATGTAAAAATGCAGTAAATAGATATGCACAGACAAAACAGAACCTTGGTTTGTGACAACACTTATTTTTCATTCTGTGTTGGAACAAAATCAAAACCTTGCAGATGTCTTCACAAAACAATTGTGCTGAGATTTTTACATTCCAAGTGGAAGATTAAGTTTACAGTTCCTCTCCTTCCAATCAGCAGTGATCGGAACTTGCTGGGACTGGGAATGGTTTCTTCTAAGATCTGTGTCAAAACTATTATGCCTCTGAAATATTCCAGCCTTGACAAAAATACAGATTTTTGTTAATATTCAAAAGAATGTGACAGTAGTTCACAGCAGTATTCTGTCTCTAACAATAGCTGTAAGTGGATGATTAGAGACCAGGAGGGCAGATAAACAATACTTCTCTTCACCCTCCCCAGCACTCTCTCAGCCTCCAGCTATTTTCAGCTCAGGGGATTTCCTGAGACTGATGTAGTTTGTCTGTTTAGCTAATGGGACTCTCTCTTCCAAGTATTTGTCCAGTCTCCCAGGGAGCCCATGTACAATTTTTTGTTCAGCTCTTCCCTAGTCGTAAAAGTTCTTTCAGATGCCGTTGACGGCAATATAAGAAAAGCGAAATAACAACTTTTAAAGATCCATTATGTGGATGGAGTTCCCCCAAACATTCACCTCTGTGCCAATGCTGGTTTTTGTCAAGCTCAGTTAACTTCCATGGGAGCTGAGCTGAATCAGTGTTAAGTGTTCAGCAATGACTATGATTTAGAAAGATTTATTTCTTGGGTGTCCAACCCAATGTGCTTTTAAATCGGCCTAAACTCAGAACCTTTTAAGATTTTTGCAAAGCTGAACATTCAACGGATGAGCCACCTCAGGCACTTAAAAAAGTCATGACTTCTAAGCTTAAATTTTTATTCAGTGAAGTCTGTAAAGCTATTCTTCTAATCTAAATTAATAAAATTTTTCAGTATGCCAGTGTCTTATTTAAATAACAGTGCTGTGATTATGACCTAATCCTGTCTTCTCCATCAGAACAAACTGAAGAAGCTGAGGTCTACCAGGACCTTTGCTGGCAGCACCTAAGTGACGATTTTGTCTGTAGTCGGCCACTGGTTGGAAAGCAGACCACATACACAGAGTGCTGCTGCCTGTACGGTGAAGCCTGGGGCATGCAGTGTGCGCTGTGTCCCATGAAGGAGTCAGGTAAGGAAACATGTGTGTCAGCTCTTGGAACAAAATCTGAAATACTTCATCTCTTTAATCCCTTGCATTTGTACCTGCGCCAATAACATAAGAACAAAAAGCCCCTAGCCTCTCAAGTTAAGGGAAATGGGTTACCAATAAGGACTGAAGAATTTCCAGGGAATATAATTTAATGTTAAAAAGAAAGCTGACAGTCGTATTTTTAAAAGACTGTATTTTGTTTACGTGTTTGGAAATCAGATACTGTTCCATGACATTTCAGGTAAAGGTGCTACTTGTGGTGACTACAAAAGTTAAATGGATACAGAGAGAAGTGTCATTGACACACAGATTTATTTCTGGGGGCTGGAGAAGGGGCCAGGGGAAGCAGCATAGGTATATGCCATGCTGTGCCTGAGATACATCAGCCCTGGTATACACAGTCTGGTACGACACTAACTTCTTCCCCTTTGTGTAAACTATTCCAATGTCTGGTTTGGATGCAGCTTTCTTACTATAAATGTGTCTTTAAGTAACATGTCTTTCCATGTAGGAATACCATCCTGCACTGCTAAAGCATTCTATTGTGCACATTCCTGGATTTTCACTTGGGCCTGTGTTACTCCAATGATAATGTTATGGCTAAAGCAATACATGTTTTACTTGTAGCAAAAAAACAGGAATTAAAAAAATTACATAGAGAAGCTCAGTGAAGCATCAACGTGGTTATTTCTGTCTGGTTGGGTTTTATGCTTTTATAATTTACTTGCAAGGTCCCTGAACCTGTTCTTAGATATCTTTACTTGTTTGAGATTGCTTTGGAAATGCAGCAACTGAAAAAAAAACCACCTGATTTTTATGATGTTGGCTGGAGTAACCGCTGGCTGATGCTTACCCCAGAAAGAGACTGAAGAAGAAAAATAGGGCATGACAGCAGCTTGATTTATAAGATATGGAAATCTCTGAAATGTCTTTGTCAGAAGAAATCTTATATGAGGACATCAAATTACTATGACTGCTAGAGTAACAAATGCAATGGAAGAAATGTAATAGTAAGAAATATACCGGGCAATAGCTAATAGCAAGAATCATTGCTGTGACCTGCAACTCCTCAGGTGGAAAGATTGAGCAGATTAAAGGAGTTTTGCTTTGTACAAAGTTCATCACATGGTGAGAGTGACCCGTCTGTGTCATGCAAGCATGCAATCCTGAGAGAGGGAAGAAAAGCTGTTCCTGTTAGAGAAAGTTCAATTAGGTACAAGATTTACTTCTGGAGATTTCTAGCTAGTTACATTTAAAGCAGGATAAATCTGAAGAGAGAAGGACCACCAACATGGTCAGGGGAAGAGAACCTGCCTCACAAGGGAAGATGAAAAATTCCAAACATAGATGCAGAACAAAGGCTGCCAATTCTAAGACTCCACTACAGCACAATCATGCAGGATTCCCAGAAACTTTTTAATTAAACTAAAGTGCTGATAGGAGGAAAAATTGGAACAATTTCAGTCTGAAAATATTAGATGTATTCTGATCATTAAGAACACAGGATTCTGGAGCCTCAGTCCTGTGCCAACAGTGGGGTGCAAATCCCCACTAGCTCTATGAAGAAAATAGGGAAATTCATTTAAAAAATTACATGGAGGTTCCCAATGGATAACATCCTAAACATCAGTTGGATGATCCTTAGTCAAAGCTGAAGAGCATTATGTTGGATAATAAAATCTTTCTCCTTCCAGACATAAAATAACTTTTATGTAATGTTTCATTTACATCGAAAAGTATCTGCTCTAACTGAAAGTATGAGGCATACTTTGATCCTGAATATTTTAAATTATCCTTATAGATTGGAACATAGTTAAAAATAAAAGCATACTGAATGTTTATTATGTCAGAACAAACATACCAGCTCACATTTCTTAGTGGAGATGGTATGTGCTCATTTGTCCTCACACACATGTGCACTCACCCGCAGAGAAACCTGGAAGCCTTTCTCTGCGTTCAGGAACGTTTACCAAGAAAAATTTAAAGCTGACTGAACTGAATAAATGATTCATTTGACATGTCTTCAGTCTGTAGCACTTAAAGTGATATCATTGGCTCAAGAGAGTGCTTTCACACCTCCAGGCCAGCAGGTCACAGGTTCAAGTCCTGGCTGGGGAACCTGGAATTTCTCCATTTTCAAATACTTAGGTATTGTGTTGGCTGGGTTTACTACTGAAGGTGTTTGCTTATTTCCCCAGTTAGGGGCTTTCTGAAGATTTGTAACACATGTTAAAGAAGACCTGGCAGTGTGAACCACAAGACTTTCACCATGAAATGGGTTGGATCACAGGACAGATCTGTGGTTTCCTTTTACTTTGTTTATATTCCCATTGTATTTGAAGATCTAGTCAGCACCCTTAGAAAGAAGGAAGTACAGGCCTACCACCATAACTGATACTTTGCAAGTCCCTTCTAAATATATTAATGCTTTAGTAAAAATAACCTCTAGCTTTTGTAACCCAACTTGTTTTTAAAGTGCTTCCATTTTTCTTGACAAGATTTAAATATCCTGTTCAAGTAGGATCCAGCATAAAACCTGTGGGAAGGTAGAGCATTTTTGTAATAATTTATCCATATTAAGCAAAAATAAATACAATCTCAAATCAGCCTGAAAACGGAACTTACATGGTTGCTACAATTTCTAAAATCTACTAATCAGTGCTTAATTAAACAAACCCCCTGAAATGACTCCAAACATTTAGAGACTGAAACAAAAATAAGTAGCACTTGTTGATATTGCAACTCAACAGCAGCATCTTAACAATAGTAATGAGACAGATAATTTTTGATGACAACATTGAGGAACAAACTCAAAATATTAATTCAAAGTCCTGATCACAACACTGCAGACATGTACTGTAGTGCAGTGCTTGAATACATCTGACTTGTGCTCACAAGGGATGTAATTGTTTTCAATTACATTGGTTCTAACATTGTAGTCTTATGATATCATATTGCAGACAAAGACTTTCACAGATTGCATCCAATACCAAAATTCAGTCAGCTACTGAGGTGTATTCTCTCTGAGCTCATGGTGGCATTAGTCTGTTGTTGCCCAAAGAACAGTAATAACAGTTTAGTAATTATTCTTTAAAAACTTCTGTTACTTGAGGTTTGTCATTGGCAATCTGTAGTAATTGACCAGTTGAAGAAAATTAGAAAATTGGATACTTTAGATAACAATAGCAAAACATCCTTTCTTCATTGCACCCACCCAAAAAAATACATATTGGATGACCTGTCTTCAGACTTGTGAAGTCTGTTCTGCTTCCTTGGTCAATTTACTGTTAGTGCCTAGTAGCCCAACTCTCTCCATCCAGAGTCCGTGGTCTAGTAACAGGTAGCAGGACAGGCATCAATAGGTTTAGCAGCCAGGTCAAAACCTCCATGCCAGAAAACAGAGCAACTGGCCCAGACTGAAAAAATCTGAAATCTAAAATAAAGCCATACACACCTCAAGATAACTTGAACATGCAGGACCTAAACTATAAACCTTCCAAGACTCCAGAAGCTCCTGGGAGACCCTTAGGGGACTGGAGTGGATTTTAGATAAGGTGTATGGTTACAGGAAATTTGAAGGGAGGAGATAGAACCAACAGCTAGAAAATGTTGAGTAAGGTGGTGTGCCAGGGTCCGCATTTAATTTACAGAGACTGCCTATTTTCGTATTTGTAAAATGACCTTTTTGAGGTTATTGCAGTGCAGTACCACCTTTGCTTCAGTAACACCTTAAGATGCTGGTAAGGTGGTATGATGAGCCCCTGAACCAAAGATGTCAGTCAGCTAAGGAGGGTAGTTTCTCTTCTGTAGCTGACTACCTGGAGAAGCTTTCCTATAGAAAAACAGAGGGAGGTAGGTCTGTGACTCCGCAGCTTTAGCAGATGTTTTAATAACTATTGAGAGTGGGGGTACAGTACTACTTCTATAACTTAGACCTTTTTGTTGGTGTGAGTGCTAAGGTAATGTCATGAACACAACCTTAGGCAACTGTAAAAGGCACCAGCATTCAGCTTATCAGCCTGCTTATTTGTGTATCCTTATAAATATGTTTTCTATTCTAAGTTTTAAATTCTATTACTTTGCGGGGTTTTATGGAACCACAGCAGAAAAGACAATGGTGGATCTCCAGTCAGTAGATATTTCACATATTCTGTGGGATTAGAAGTCACATAAAGAACTGCTGTTCATGTTGTATTTGAAGTTTCTCTTTATCTCCACCTTAGCATTTGCAAAGCCCATGCTAAAAGAACACTGAGAGTAGTGTGAACCACCTGGGGTGTTGAAAAATGTAGGATTTCTCTTGGACAATTTCATATCATGTTTTTTTGTACAGAAACCCGCATCAGTGCTGGTCCTGCCAGTTTCTCCTGCCATCAGGAAAACTAAATCAGCACCCTGAGCAATATATTCCCCTGACCCGTCTGAGATATGTGCTTTACAATGAGATGCTGTCTTAGAAGTGGTTATGTCTTTTCATGGGCTAAAAATGGACAAAGAATAACTAATTCAGATGTGGACCCTCAGAAATGCCTACACAGGGTTGAATTCTGCCCATTTCTGGCAGAACAGATTGTTTGGATTGCATTTTTGTTGCAAAGGAACTCTGTGTATCCTTTGTAAACATTATGAGCTAGTTCTGGGCTGAGCTTCCATATTATGAGAACACTGTGTTCCCTTTAAGTTCTGGCTAATGTCATTCATGAGGATCTGGAAGTACAGGGAAAACCCATGTGTGTAAAGGATGAGTTTTCATCTGTCCTTTTGAGATGGTAAAGATCAGCAGGCACTGGATTAATTTCTGGAGATCATTTGCTCGTCTTTCCATTTAGGATGACATTGTGACTCCTTCCTTTGTGGTAAGGCCTCTGGTCAAATGGATTATGTCCTCTGGGCTTAAAATATTGCAGTGATTGGGCCTCGAATATTCAAATTCTTGTGCAGATTTTTGGCTGATTTCATTTCTGTTCATGAAGATTTTCAGTGCTTTTTCTGAAGGTTAGGAGAGACATGCAGAATTGCTTTGGCTAAAGGGTTTTTCTCACAGAACCTCACATTCCAAGTGTACATTGAAATCAGCAAAGAGTCAGAAAGCTGTGTGCAAAATTGTCAGAAACAACCTGACTTCTACTACAACTTTTAACTATCTATTTGGAGCAAAAGGAGAGGGAAGGTAATTTTAGGGAACTTGAGCAGGATTTGTAGAGGAACAAAAGGTCACTACCAAGAGGTGTTGAGATGATCAATTTAATAATTATTTCAGTTTAGCAAGAGCTTTACATCCACTATGAATCTTTTTCAGATTCTACTCATTTAGAGTATGTCCATGAGAGGATATGAATATCCTTCTTAACTAATGAAAAATAACCTTTAAGACTGCTACCCTTACCTTTTTCTTAAGTTGTAGGATAGATGTGAATGCTGTTCACTGCATACCTTAGCACCTATCCATGGGCAATGCCAATGAAATTATCTAAATTGTCAAATAGCACAATCTAAATATAGAGCAGAAATACCTCTAGCTTTGGTTCACAGATAATGCAATCTCCTGAGACAGCCTAAACTTAAACAGTTTAGACTGATGTCCAGAACCTCTGGTGAAATTGTTGCATTCTTAAATAATTTGATGGATCTGGCTTGGTTTCTTAGTTTTGGCTTCTTTTGTGTGCATGTGTGGGATGGTGACAGTTCTGAGGAGCTGGAACAAAAATAAAGCTTTATGGGCAGGACCTGGACTGGCTGTGGTGTAGTTGTTTCATGGTTGTGTCAGGAAAAGCTTTTTGTATAACATTTTGCTTTTAATACATGAGTTGTGAAATTATGTTTCTGACTGGAGAATTTAGGATTTTTAGGCCTCTGGGTACAAGTAAGGCCCACACAAGCTTGCTCAGTTACAACTATATGTGCAAATTAAATGCACATTTGCACAGCGGCATTTTTGCTAACAAGCACCTAAAAGCCAGTCAGTCCATCCCATTTATATTGTGTTGTCTCTGTCAGCCGAGTTTTCATCACCAATTACAGCTAACATCTGTGCCAGTACACATGTGTGTCTAGATGTAATCCCCTGACACTTGTTTAATATGCAATACATCTGACTTTAAAAATGTCCTTTACATTTTTGGAAGCATACATCAGATTCCTTTTATAATAGCCACCCTAAGTTATACAACAAGCTGTCTCTATGCTTCATTTGCAAGTTATGAGAAAAACTTAGAAACACATGGACCCATGTAGACTAAACTGTATTAAAAACAAAGTACTTTTTTTTCCTCTTGAACTGTAGTTGTATTGTCCCTGATCACAGCCAGGAGATGAGTGAGCAGAAAAAATAAACCCATATAGAAAAAAGTTTCTTCATTCATTGTGAATTATAGAAAATTTTCTTTCAACTTGACTTGAAAGATTCTTTTCAAAGTGAGCATTAATTTCTGTGACAACTGAAATATTTCTGTCACTCAGGGGTAGTTCCACATTCTCTCTCAGTCTCTACCCCCTCACCGCCTTCTTGATCTCAGTCTCCTGTTGTCATCTCCCTAGGGCAATATCATGCTGTTCTCCCATTTGAATACTTGCCTGCAAGTTTCTGTGCACCAGTCATGCTTTCACCCACAAATCTTACAGCACTCTGTTCATTTAGTTCCCTCCCCTGGAAAACCAGCACACATCACAGTGACCCAAAATACATTATCTTTAATTTGAACTGTAGGAACATAGCATAGCAAGGGGAAAAGTTTAAAACAACAGAAAGTGTCATTGCTGTAACTTATTCTGTCCTCCACAGGGGCATTCTGGTGGGTTCATCTCTGTCAGGGCTCCAAGTCTCGAGTCTACCTTATTTCAAAACACCAGTTCACATGATCTTTCCAGAATGTGGCCCCCTGTACACCTTTCAGTCTTTGTACTCTCCTCTCTGCTGACATTTTTCTTCCCTGTGGGAAAAAAAAAGAAAAAAAAAAAAAGAGAAAGAAAAAGACAAGCTGAGAAAGGTGGAATAGATAACTTACCATTGTTATTGGTCCTGAATTTCTACTGTTGGTTTCTTAGGTGAGTTGCTGTTTCTGCCCTTGGGTTTATTGCCTGAGCACCTAGTGACTGAATCAACACATTATAAAAGAAAAGAGATCCGGTCTACACTACTTGGACAGCTAAACAGAACATACAGTATTAAGAGAGTATTATAGGTATAAGACCTAAAAATGCAGACATTCAGAACTTGATTTTCAAGGGACCAGTGGGGCAGGAAACAAGTTTCTATTGTCAACATTTCTTTAGTCTTCTTCAGATATTAAACAACTTTGCATTGGCAAACATGCAATATAAAATAGTCTTGCACAATCGTCAAACTACGCAACTCTCGTGTACATGAGAGCTCCAGGTCTATGGATTTTCAGAAGTTCCAATTGCTTCCTTCAGAACTAAAACGTGGTTTATACTACCAGTATCACTAATGGAAAATTAACACTGAGTAAGCTGGGAAGCCAATGTCCAGGTTCTGTTCAGTCCTTCCCATCACATCACGTTCATGTGGAAGAGGCAGTGATCCTTAAGACCTGCTTGTCTTGTCCCTTTGCCTTTCACTGACTGTTTTTATGTGGTGGTTTCTTCCACACAAGCCAGATGAATTAGTATTTTGTGGTAGAACACAGATTTCCTTTGCCAAGAACATTTGTGGGCATGTGTGAGAAAGTGTTTTTACTATTCTCCACAGCTTTCCTGTGTGTACATATGAATGAAGGAGTCCCTGAGATGATAACCTGTCCCCCTGCATGGATGTTAATCTGGGGTTAGATGTGGGGAAGAACGAACGGGGTGGTTTTGGTCCTATGTCTGCTCTTAAAACTATGCTCATTCTCACAATTTCTCAGTGGGAGGCTGTGCAGTCAGGGATGTAAGTAACATTTGCTATATGTCATTTATGTTGCCATGCTGGCTTTGTTTCCTGTGCCCTGGGATGTTGCTCTTGGGCAGTGTACTTTGTTCCCTGGGAGAGGAGGGCGTTGCTTGAATATTATTACTGTATATAAATATATTCTGGAGGACATACCTCAAAGGAAACCACTTTGCTCTTGCAGCAGAATGTGATGGGATTTACAATGATTTGTAAGTTCTCTGGGGAGTTCATGCTGCAGACTTGGACTGGCAGCCATGGCAGCTCTGGATGTGCACAGACATGCTTTGCCTGTACTGCAACGTCTTGTGCTCTCAGAGGACCGAGTTGTTGACCACAGAATTCAAACAGACTTTTTGAACACTTTGGTTTTTTTCAGTACAAAATAAAATCGTTCCAGGTGGAGGAGATACTACCTGTAAAAATAAAATTACAGTGCTGGACAGCAAGTGGGGCTGTGCTCTGCACTGTCTAGAAGCAGTCTGGACTTATCCAACTATTTGCTGTCTGGGACAGTTCTACACAGCATGAGGTTTCTGGCTCTATAACCATCTGCAATTCTTGGATTTTGTGTCTGCTCAAGGCTTTTTTTCCTCCCTCTCTTTTCGTGGTTTTTCTTTCCCGTCCTTTCTCTGCCTGATTCTCAGAACACCAGGCAATCTTCACAGAACCAGATGCTACACAGACTATAGCAACAGTAAAGGAGCACCTGGGTTGCTGTATTTTAACAATATTTCTATTTTCAAATCAATTGTGTTGTATGTGTTTTAGTAAAGGGTAATGGAAACAGAGTTGACACAATTTTTGATTTATGAAAGAATCAAACTCTGCATAAGCAGTTCAAACATGGACTCTGACACCTAAAATGAAGAGTTGCTTTTGTCTCAACTTATGTAGTCTGGCTATTAGAGAGAGGCACAAAATCAGATGCAACTATTTCTCCTGCACGTTTTCCCATGCCCTTTGAGGTTCACAGCCAAGGAAACTGTGAACAGCACTCATAATTTTAAGCCTGTGGGTTGAAGATACAATTTGTAGATAAGTGTGGGCTATTTTAGAAGTATTTTTCATTCTGATTTCTGCAGGTCAGCTGATAGTGCCAGAAATATTGGCTGTACCTGCCGCAATTTACTTCCTTTGGGGAGGCTTCTGCTAGCAGCCATGATGGTCTGGGATAGCTTTTGTTCCTCAGAATGAGGAGCGTAAACAGAGATAGCCCTGGAGAGAAGTGCATTTTCAGTGGGATACACAGCATCCCTCTGCTCTTGCTTTCCATGCAGACCACAAGAACCTGACCTATAACTTTTTGTACAGTTATTGACTCAAATCTATCCCTGGTGTTCTCCCTGTTGTGAGTTAATAGTATATATTTGGCTCATTAACATTTTAATGACATTCTTCTTGAAGAGAGAATGCTTTCTGGAAATTTTCTTTTCTGCAGATTTATGGTGTTTCTAGGAAGATAATTTTATTTCCAACGAATATGAACCACAGCTCCCTGGGACTAATGTAATGCAGCCTGTGTTACAAGTGTGTTTACTTTTATGTCTTATTTTCTTTCCCCCCTCAGAGGATTACGCCCAGCTGTGCAACATTCCTGTTCCAGGATCTCGGCGGCCATATGGACAGGATGCTTTAGTTGACTTCGAGGAGCACTACACTCCAGAAACTAATCCATACTTTGTTGAAGAACGTAAGCAAGATTCTCTGTTATATAAAAGACTTGAAATGAGATTTTAACTTCAGTTGTTTCCCTGTAGTTGGTTTCATTCTTCTCTTTGCTTCTGGGTAATGTGGCCTGTTTATGTTTTAGTTATTCCTATGACACTAGCTTTCAGTCAGGTGTTCCAGTTCAAGAGCCAGGTTTGTATGAGAGACCAGTTGGGCTTGGAGTACAATTAATTTTTAATCTAGTGAAACAGTTTGTGCCAAGTGTACTAAATTTGTGTTTACCAACAGTTTTAAAGCTCAGGGTCAAAAGGACTGCCAATTTTCCTTCTCACAAATTGATTTTCCTTTGGAGCATGGGACAGATTTCTCCAGAGTGCGCTCAATTTAAAAGAAAAAAACTACCTTCAGCTTTCTATGATTTCCCAGCCGAACTTGTATGGGTGAAATGAGAGCATGCAAGTCATTCTTGCTCAACAGAGAAAACGTACAGCATAGTGTGATCAGAGAGTACACATATGTATAGACTTCAGGTGGATGCTATGGCCTGCCAGGCAGCGTGTGAGGGATTGTACGTGGCATCTTGGTTGTGCCTGAGGAATATCAGGGCCCTTTATGTTGGATCTGGCCCAGCTCACTGTTAAGACTTGCAGGAGAGGAATGCTTACAAATGTCAGCATCTTCCATAGAATCAGGCACCTTGTACAGGTCCAGAATATTTTATCACAGTTTTAGAGAAGAAAAGTGGAAGTATCAGAAGGAGCTGATAACTTCTTGTGCTTTACATATATATGGCCTGCAAGTTGCCACTATGCTCTTCCTCAGTCAGTGTTACTGAGTGCTGATGCTTAACTGAAGCGTCACACAGCTGAAAACTACTGATTACACAACGAAAAACCCAGAAGGAAGATGGGTAAGCAATGTTAACGTACTGTTAATCTGGAAAGAAGCATTTCACAAGGTATAAACAAGGTATATAATTTAGTGGTAAATAAATACTATGAAATGTGGAAAGTTTTGAATCCACAGCTGAGACTACTTCATAGAATGTCTTCAGTGGGAAGGGACCTCAAACATCATCCAGTTCCAACCTCTTAGGGACAGAGGCTTAAGAGCTCATGGCTCTCGCTCCCATTGTATCACTGAATCAGATGGGGCATCCTCTTTAGGGCATCAGAGACTTCAAGATCACAATCCTGCTGCAGGTTCTGTGAGGGATATAACAATACATCCCATCCCATGGCTGGGCCATGTACCTTCAGTGTAATATTTGTCACTATGCAATCAGTTTCTACAGAAGCAAATACATACCTTAGAATTACAATACAGGTCCCATCAAGCTATTTTGAAGTAGAGTATATTTTGTGGAGTGGAACTTGCTGTGAGTGATAAATATTTCAGTTTTAGCTAGTTAAAATTACAACATACTGTATTTATGATGGAGAGAGGAAGTGTACATATGTTTATTCACTTACATATATGCCTACATATAAACAATAAGTCTAATAAATTATGTCTTTTCTTTATTTAAAAAATATCTGTGTATTTAGGGGGACACCTTTCCCTTTCTTGGCACTGTTTCCTGAATTAGAAGAAATCTTTACTTTAAAGGTCTCTCCTGAGCCCTCTGCAAGCTCTGTCAGAAGACCCTAGCAAGTAATGAAACTTGGTTACCTACATCATGACAGTGCTCAATATCCTCAATACTATTGCACTGAGAAGTGATTTACAAGGCTCATGAAAAAGACTGCCATGTTTCCCATTTAATACACACTTGTATACATCCTGTGTATCATGTATGTTCTTGAGATGTGACATCTGTGAGCAAATACTTCACGTTATGTGTTCAGTGTCTTCACAATCTACTCGGTGTATTACTGACCATCTTGACCCTTACTGAGACGCCCACCATGCTAGAAAATCCAGGACAGGAACAATATTTGTAGTCAAAGAGAGGGGGAGTGGAAATGGCAGTACAGAAGTTAAATGGAGGATGATATGAAAAGGGCAGAACAGAAAAGGCAAAAGCAGGTCAATAGAAAAGAAGGCCTCAAGGACCAAGACAGGATGGAGTAAATAAGAAAAGACAAGAGAAAAAAACATAAGGAAGGGAGAAAATAATATTCCTAGGTAGTTTAGCCAATATATGTATGACAGCTGTTGCAATTAATCAGTAAACAGATTTTCAATAAGTTGATGGGTTGTTGGTGGAGCCACTACCTGTTACAGGACAGATGGGGAGATATATCCTACTCTCTTACGCTCCAGCTCCAATTTCCCCTCTATATATTCATTATGCTGTTAAACTTATGACTCAAGTATTCTCAGTTTTTTCCACAGAAGTCTTTTTGATGTGATGGGCTGCCATCTGCAGTCCTGTTACATCACTGCTCCATGAGCAGAAAGCTAGTGGAAAAAAAACTTAGGACTTACAGGAGCAGTTCTGTCCTAGAAACAATCTCTGAACATGTAAAAATGTAAAATAACTTTGTAAGTATAAATCCTTCCTTATATATAAAAGCATAACTGTCACAAAAGCCCTAAGGCAGGGAGCACAAAAAGCATTGTACAAACCACTGACTACAAAGACAACTCTTTGTATAAGAGGTGAAAAAAAAAAAAACCTCAACTCTTTGAGCTTTGACTGCTCACCATCTAGAATTATGACAAGGAGCAGTTGGTAGATTATGGGTATTTGTACTGGCACCAGTCACTGAAGCACAAGCCAAAGGGTTGTTAACAAAAAACCACAACAGGAAAGCAGTCTCTGATTTCTTCTTATTTTCCTTATGGCAGCTGGGATTGATTTTTTTTTAATATGTTTTCTTCTGGATAAATTATAATACATCTCTTACCCCTCTACACACACACACCTTATTTTTCTAGAATAGTTTTAAGAAACTTTTATCCCAAATTGCACAACCACTTGTTTCTTTACACATAACAATTGAAATAAAAGGTGCTATTTAGAAAACATTGATTTACTCTAAAAAAATAAACAATGAAATTATGGAGTTTCCATTACTACAAGAAAATTCACAGATTTTTAACACAAAATAAAACTTAAGAGTTAACCAAGTTATTTAGTTTCCATCTTGAAACATATCACAGCACTTTTCTGGTACATTTAAAACTCCAGATGGTACAGCTCTGCTAAAGCTGACCTATTTTCTGCAAAGTCAAGTCACATTCCAGCAAAATTCTGAGAGAATTTCAGAGTCTCACAATATATTTGGGTATACTGATTCAATAGCTTTGTCACTTACTTGTTTGCAATTCTTTCTCCTCCCAGGTTTCCTGAACAGCTTTGAGGAGCTACAAGCAGAGGAATGTGGTATTCTGAATGGATGTGAAAATGGCCGATGTGTAAGAGTCCAGGAAGGCTACACCTGTGACTGCTTTGATGGTTATCACCTGGACATGGCCAAAATGACCTGTGTTGGTGAGGATAACATATCACCTGATTTATCACCTGTTATCCCCTCTTAGGCTGTCAGTTTACTCAGTCACTTGACCTAAGGAGGCCTCAAACAAAGGGGTTAGAGATGATCACCTGAATTGTATTAAAGATGCCAGCTTTGTCTTATTCACTGAAAAGTCCAGTAATTATTGTTACAAAAATATCTTGGTGTTCCTCAGTTCATCTTGGTCATTGCAGGTGTGTTCAGTTAAGAGAGCAGAAGTGAGCGGACACATATTTGTGGAATGAAGCTTAAGCTTATATCAAGAATTTAACTCTTAATACACAGACCAAATGTTTTTCAAAGGCTTTGGTAAGCTAGGAGGATGGAACTGGATACAGAGCAGAAGAGTGATTTTTAGGAGTGGATTTTTAGAGTGAATTTTTAGAGTGGATTGAGAGTGATTACCTAAATATGCAGATAACCACCTGGTGAAGTTTGGCCCTTGGTTTTCAATGATTTCAACAGTCAACAGACTCAACTATTTCTCTCACTCTCAAACTAGTAAATCTGCGTGTTTACTAACCAAGACATCTATATCTTCAATTAAAACAACTAAACATGGGAACAGCAGTTTAAGGTCTGCACTAACCTTGTTTAGCATTATGCTTCATGACACACAGCTGAGATGTCCCAGCTCTATGACAAGAAGCTGCCTATGTGCCTTGTAGTCTTCAGGACTTACCTTATGGCAAGCTGGCCTCCTTAGCAAGAAAAGATGTAGCTGCTGTGTATGTCAGGCCAATGCTGTGTGATGCTGAGTGCGGGTGGTTTGCTCTTCACAACTCTTCAGTTGACAACACCTAATGTTGTCAACACCTAGGCAGCTCCTAAAGTGCTCAGCTGTGTAAGGTACAGTTGTTATGCTAAGAACTTGGAGCTTCTTTCTTAAAAGTCACTTTTCAGTCATCAGATCAAACACCTGTAAGTTGTTGCTTAATTTTGTTGTGCAGCTGGGCTGAATTTGAATTTGGTAATCTAACTGTTTAAAGCCCTTTAATACCCTATTGATTTCCTATGATAACTTCTACCTCTTCCCAATTCATCTTTTAGAGCTTTTGACCCAGCCTAATTCCACCCAATCGGAACTCAAAATAAAGTTCTCAGGGCATTCGTGCAGATTGTTCTAGTCCTAACAATGCTGGAAATAAATGAGTATTACCTACACACAAGACTTAAGAACATGTCTTTTGATGTCTCCTTTTTGCAGATGTGAATGAGTGCAACGAGCTGAACAACAGGATGTCCCTCTGCAAGAATGCCAAATGCATTAACACGGAAGGGTCGTACAAGTGTTTGTGTCTCCCTGGGTACGTGCCTTCAGACAAGCCAAACTACTGCACACCACTGAACTCAGAACTAGAGAGTGAACTGGAGTAGAGGAAAATCTCCATATCTTAAGCCCATATACTCTGCACTGTATAAAGAAAAGGAAGAAAAGTATTTAACTTGAGAAGAGAAGGCACCAGACTAGCAAACGAAAGTGAAGAAAAGGGTTAAAATCTGTCAAAGGTGAGACATGATGGGTTGGTTGTTTATCAGCTTCACTGAAGTGACAGACCAAATGGACACATTGCTCTGTATGAAAGAAACAATCAAGTATATAGTGTGTTCATAAAAAAAAAATCTTTGAAAATAATCAAAAACAGTGCTGTTATTTTAAACAGAAGAGCTTTGGTTTTTTGGTTTTTTTGTTTTGTTTTGGATTTTTTTTTACTATTGCTTGATTAATTTGGCATTTAAATAGTGATGGAAATGTTTTATATTACTATGTCATTTTTTTGTTTGTTCATTTCCTTGTCTACTGTTTCTTTCCAGACCTTTTTTTTCTGATCAGTACAAATTCTATGATACAGATATTCTTAGTCCATTTTGTAAGAACTGTTACACAGGGTGATGCTCCTCCTTCTCTGGAACATTGGTCAGTGACTTTTTTTTAATTTGCTAGTTGTCTGCCCTGTGGAGCAGGCACCATTTGTTTTCAAATGTTTATATACCTTGGCGAAAAGTCCTTATATTCATTTTGTATCCTGTATGGTTGTTACTGCACTTAAAGTCTTTAGAACCTTTCTTGCCAAGTTCAAAGCTGCTAGTGGACAACATTGGATTCCTTTTGTACATTAAACGAAAAGATTTTAGCTCACATCTCTATTGTAATGTGTAAATTGAACACAAGAGAGATCTTGTATGATTACCCTAACATATTAAAGCTGTATATTAAAACTCAATAAAATCACCTTTTTTTAGAAAAAAACCACTATTTACTAATTATGGCTTCTTTTCCCCCCTCTTGCTCCCTGCCCCCCCCCCCTTTTCTTTTTGTGTTTGTTTTGCAGGAATCAACCCTCAGGTGTTTACAGTACTAGATGTAATTTACATTACAACAGTCTTAGGGAGTTGTCTGGCTGGTCTTTCCTTCTCATGCTGTTTTAATAAGACCAGATTCTGAATTAGTTAATGCCTGAAGTTAGGCTTCCAGGGGGAAGATTTCAAACACAGACCTACAGAAAGAAACTGTTTGACTTGGAAGCTGATTCCCATGGAATTTTTCTTCTTTCGTGGTTTAGGCATGTTTCCCACTAAATCTGCAAATAAGACTCTACGGTATGATGGCCTGGTTTTCAGAAATACTGAAGAGAAGGGGGAGAATTTCCTTTTCTTGATGAACTGTACTTTCCCATCAGCTCTTATTTTTCAGTGGAAGGAGAGAAAGAGATTAGGAGACTGACAGATGTTTCACTTTGACCTTCTCCAGGGTGAAAGAGTTTCTTTCGGAAATCCCAAAACAGGTCCTTTTGATATTTTTCAAATGAAATGTTTTGCTGTGTCTTTCAGACCTGCCCTGCATTAAAAGGAGAAGGATAACTTGAGATTTTTAAAAGTGAGTCAAATTCAGTCCAATTGTCCAAAAATTAGGTTATTATCTCTCATTTCACCAAAAAAATACTTGGTTTGATTCTGAATAAAATTTATTTTCCAATATTCAGGTCAGCCACTGAACTACAAATATCATAAGTTGTATCCCTTTCAGTTCTGCAAACTACAGTAGATCTTACTAAAGTCCATGTGACTGTAAATGTGCAGAAGCATTTCCTTTCCAGGATCCTTCTTTCTGTCTGCTGGAACCTGACGCTAGGACTAGTGGAGATACTGTTAAAATGCAGTAAAACATTCTCGGTAAAGCTCTGGGAAGAGGGATTTTTAGTGAGGAGATTGTTTGCAAAGTGCCCAACTCTCTTGACTTTTCTAGAATTAGGCAGGAGAGGGTGGAGGGCCAGTCACTCTTCCAGTCAAAAAGAGGTAGAATACAAACACTAGAGCTGGTCTATAATTACACACACACACACAAATAATTCTTGCTTACCTGCTGTGGTCAAGGAAAAAGGGAGGAAGGTCTAGTCTTGTTAGTGAATGCTGTAACTAAAGAGCTCCTAGTTGTCCTGCTTAAGGTTAATCCTACGATCTTAATAAAGAGCAAGGTCACAGTTACAACCTTTCACTGGGTTCAGGATGAGCCCTGGGCTGCTTTCAGCCAACCATGAAAATTCATAGACAAGACAGTGCTCTCCTGACTCCCACCTCCTTCTGCTTCAGAAGCCAGCTGTGTCCATCTCTGTAAGACAGCCTAGGCCCCAAGCTGCCACTGCAGCTCTCACCCCAGCCTCAGATTTTCAGCATCCCAGTACTCCATCAATCCATACACAAGCAGCACCCATTTGCTGGTGTGAGAGCCAGGACAGGCTGACAGATGCAGATGCATTGGCACAACTGCTGCCAAACTAAATGTTTGGCGTGTTTAATGTCCATGCTCTCAGCAGGGAGGATTAGTTGGCTCATTTGTCTCTAGCTGTTCATCAAAGTTCGCAGACCTCAGATTGTGCTGGCCTTTTGATCTAGTTTGCCTAATAGACATGGTTGAAATTTGTCATGGCATTGAAAGCTACAGGTAAGTTCAGAGTCATGGCCTATGCTGGCTCTGGTTCCATAGAAAACAAACCCCCACAGCAAACCTAAACCATCTCTTGGCCTATCAGTTTCTATTGGCAGCAATTCACAAAAAAGATTTTGGTGTGTCCGGCCATCTTCCATCTCCCCTACCTAATTCAAGAGGGCAGCAGATGCCCCAAGTCCTGAATGAAGTTTGAAACATTCTGCTGGTTTGATAGCCGTGTCCTCATTACAGCCACACGCTTCTCTCAATCATAGACACCGTATAAGCAGGCAGCAGACTTTGTGCGTGCTTGTGCCTTTCCCTTCTACCTCCTTGTACCTCTAATATGCCTTAAAACACACGCAGGGAGCCAAAAGCAGACCAAACAGCCTAAATCCCACTTACATCCCAGTGCTTAGTATTCCACGTTGCCTGGCTCCAGGCCTTCAGAAATGCTTTGACAAAGGAACCACAATTGAAGGAATTAAGTGAAATTCAGCCTCTGGAGCCCACCTACTTTGCCCCAGTGTAGCAAGGCTGGTTCTGTCATTTCACCTGAAAAGCTGCAGGGCTTAGGAATAAAATTTTGATTCATAGTTAAACAAATGTTTTCTTAACATGATTAAGACAAGGGATTGAACACCATGGGTGTAGCCATTTTAGTTGTTACAAGAGCTGCGGTTTAGGTGAGAGCCCTCAAAATACAGAAACCACCACGTACAATTTCATGATTCAAGTTTCTGAGTACAGCAGAATCTGGAACTGATTATAATTTATACCAAATGGCACCAATACTTTATACATCCATAGGGATCCTCTAAGAAAAATCAGTCCTTTTTCAGGCAGACATTTCCTTGCTACAAAAAATAAAATTGCTGACATGGTAGAACTGAATTCTGCTAGTTCCCTTTTAATGCTCCTGTGTTAATGAGAATGAAGTTTCTATGGAACTGGAGTTACGTGCATTTCAGCTAGAAAGATATTTGATATAAACAGATACTTTCATGTTGGGATGCTATTCAGTGAAAAAATTAGCCAGTGTTAAAACTATCAAAGTGAACACTTAACATTCCTTGGGAAAAAACTCTACTCTCACAGCTGGACAGATCGTTTGGATCCAAAAGACAGAACTCGCAGTCAGTGGCAACTAACACACTCAAGTAAATTCCTGACTGAGAGAAGTCCTAAAATGCTAAAGGCACCGAAGGGGTTGTCATGACCTATTAGCTCACACTGATCATTACTCTCATGCAGGTTGAATCTGAGTTTGGCAGGAGAGTGGCTCCTGGCTTTGGCACTTTCCTGATTCCTCAAAAAGAAAGGTAACAGACCCAATTAGGACATGTCACAGGCCTGATCTGGGCAGCAATTAAACCACAGTGCATTCCTTCAAAGTGCACAGCAAACTTAGAAACCCTGCTGCTGCCTCTAGAAGACACTGCAGTATTGTTCTTTTAACAATGCCACCCACTTTGAAGGGCAGTTTGTGCTTGCTGGGGCCTCTTTTAGCACCAAGCAGGCCAAGGAAGTTATTAAGGAGCCATTCAAGCAAAGAAGGGGTGAATTGCTGTGTGTAACAGAGGCTACTGCTCACTTCTGAGATCATGACTGGTGTAGTCACTGCCTCTGGAGGTGTTTAAAGACTGGATGTGCTACCAGTGCCATGGTATAGTTCACATGGTGGTGTTTGATCATAAGTTGGACTCAATGATCTCAGAAGTCTTTTTCAACCTGATTGATTCTGTGATTCTGTGATTTTTATTATTTGTATAGCTTTTTCTATCAGAAGATCCGAAATTTACCTAGGGAAGCCGAATGTGATGTGTCCAAAACAGAAGCAGAGTATCTGAGTGAATGAGGAAATCAGCCACCTGCTGAAGGCTTCTCAATGAGTGACAACATCACCTTGAGAGAGTAACAGTGACTGCTACAGGACTGGGCAACTGTCACTACTTTCAGCTGCAGGAATAACCTCACACAACAGGAGTAGAAAATTTGGACCCATCTGGGCTACTGCCTCCACAGCTAACAGAGCTGTGCAAGATCTTGAACCCAAACACCACCCAACCCCTCACCCACCTTTGCCATTTCAGTGCCTATGTGCCAACAAGAGAACATGGAATGAAACAGGATTGTCCTGTGACAACCTGCATTAATAAGTGATTTTACTACCTGGTGGGGAAAGAACCCTTGTGTGAGATAGGTAACAGGACAGAGGGAACGTGAACTCCTCCCCTTCTTCTCCCACACCTGAGCATGTGCCAGGTGCACTTTGGAGAAAACAGAGCACCAACCTGCTCAGCCCACGTCAGGAGAATCCCATCCAGAAGGAGCAGTATGCACAATGTGCACTGCTGCTTGCACTTAACCCCTGTGTTCTTGAAGAGTTAAGTGGCAACCTCAGGGAGAAGGGAAGTTCTGCAGTTTTTGTCCTGACAAAAGACACAGAGGAGGGAGGAAATTTGGATATTCTTATTCTATTCAACACTGACTTTCCCTTCCCCTCAAGTCATGCTTTGCCACACACTGCTTTCCATTAGCTCTGAACCAAGGAGGATGGAGAGGATAATGCTAGCCAGCATGGAAAATTTCTACGTGACAATTTCAGCATCACCTCCAATCCCTATCTACTCAGGCTGCCAGGATCCATTCTGAGCTGCATTTTTCCAAAGCACTTCATATTGATTTAGCTCTCCTCCCACTGAAACCTGTGGCACCTATATGGATTCCAGTGGGAGCAGGGAAAAGGCTGTGCCAAGCCCTTTTGAAAAAAATCCCACCATGTGTGTTTAATGAGGAATGTCTTTGGCAGAAAAGTTTTGAGTGCAGCTAAGCAGATTTTTTATTTCTTTCGCATTAAAAGTTCGATTTCTGCCACTTCTCATCCAGGCAGTAGCTGCCCAGAAGAGTGGGTAAGACCTGTTCCAAAACACCCCGCAAGATATTGTCTGTTTTCACCTAAAACAGAATGAAACTTTACTGTTATCAGGGCAGTCTGTGTAACTTTGTGAGTGGGCACCATTCTCAGGATCCACACCTGTCCTTCTTGCTGCAGGCAGCCATCCAGATCAGCTCTGGCCACAGGGCCATTCCCCGCTTTCTGTTCCATTTGATACCCCTTTCCAGGAGCAGTCTTCACTGGAATCCCACTTTTGCTGTTTTGCCTCCAGTACCTCCTGTCATTTGTTCATAATCCAAAGCCTAAGCATCCCATATATCCCATCCTTCCTGTTCATTGGCATTGGGGGCCACAAAGTAGTTTTCAGTCTCTAAATAAAGATTTGGCATGTGGTGAAATTGATAGTTGCTATCCGGTACTTAAGAAAACCTTCCGCCAAGGCAAACCGATCATTGCCCTCACAGTGATCCCTCTCCTCACAGGAATAGAAGCCACCACCACCAAGTGACAAAACTGCCCAGAGAGATGTGACATGTCCTTTGTCCCTCCTTTACCTTAAGCAAGAAATTTCAACCATGCCTTTAGCAATGAATGTGTTCTTTGGCCTGCAGCATCACCAGAGCTGAACAGCAAACATGGAATAAGGAAGTTTCAAAAATAAGACAGGAAAGGGAAATCCTTTGCTTTGCACAACAGTGAGCTGAATGAACACGGAATTTTCATTCACATTTGCTCATGATTAGACTTTTTTTTTTTTTTAAGAGAATTATTATTTTTAAATTTCCTTAGGCTGCTAAGGAAAAAAAAGGAGCTACATTAACTGTATTACTGATTGTGATGTTGGTTCATTATAGCACATTGAATATAAATCAAAGCAGATGATAGGGAGCTTTTGAGGGTTTCACTGTTGAGTGCATAGTGCATTCAGACATATATTTTAATTTCACATCTGGTAATAGTTCTGGTATTGGGTTATTCCACCAGAAGGCTGCAATAACTATTTTTAGCCAAAATGGCTCTTACCTCATCCAGTAAAATTTGGGTGTTTGCTAAAAATTTTATATTTGAGTGTTTGCTAAAAACATTACATCTACCACATATGAGACCTAACAAAACACTTGCAAATGTGTACCCCAAGGATGATGGTCTAGGAGACTCTAAGCCTAGGGGTATTTTCCCTGTCTAAATACCAAACTCAAAGCAGGTCCTAGAGACTCAGGAGCATCCAAGACAAAAGGGCAAGGACCTCGAGCAAGAGCCTCTTGCACATGATCTACCAGTCTCCAGGGCAGGCCAAACAAAAGGGCCCTGCAGTGTCTCACACTGTGATTCACTTATGCTTCTAATGTCTCTGGTTTGGTTCCCTGTGATTTCCACTGTCATCTCTTCATTCTTCTGTACAAGTACAGTTGACAACGTCTGTTAATATGAATATTGTCCCACCTAATTTTGGTGCAATTCAATTTTTGTTGCACTCAGCTGACTTCAGTGACTCACACAGGGAGTGGCTCTGCTCCCAGTTTGTAAAGAACCACAGCGATTTTCTAACACTTCAAAATTTAAAAAACTAAAACAATTTAAAATGTGAGGAATGAAGTGTCTAAAACCTATTGAAAGAGATCTAGCAACCCTAGAGATATTTGCTAGTTATAAACTTTTTTTCTGTGTTTCAAAACAAGTAATATCTCACTGAACCCTTCCAACTCCCCTGCTGGTAACAAGACACATGGACTGAAATGTAATTAAAAGGCAAATTTTAAGA
Organism: Dicrurus megarhynchus; assembly: GCA_013399195.1. Lineage (NCBI taxonomy): Eukaryota > Metazoa > Chordata > Aves > Passeriformes > Dicruridae > Dicrurus > Dicrurus megarhynchus. The sequence goes on from VXAD01008065.1 coordinate 359,718, forward strand.
GTCAAAACAAACCTTTTAAACTCTAGGTTTCAAGGGTTTTCTTCATATAAATCATTTTATTGTAGGATCATAAATGGAATGGAGTATCATCAGCTTGCAAAATTTATTAATTTTGTAATTCATAAGTATTAATAAAAGTTAATAGAATTCTGCCATTGTACAACCAGCAGAAGATCTGAGTCTGACACCTGCTGTTCAACAGCTGGACAGAAATTTAAACAAATATTATAAAGGCTTGGAGATACAGTAGGAGAGATGAAGCCCTTAGGGTTTGTTTGGGCTGAACACTGCAGGAAAGAGGGGTGCTCCGAGGGAAGCTGCTATTCACCGGTTTGAACAGCAAAGTTACTTTCTGTCCTCCTGACTTGTCACTAGAGGTCAGCGCAGCACCTGCAGTGCCACACTGTTCTCCTTTCAGGAATGTTGAGAAAAGCCCCAGCTCCTAGAGGCAAACAGCGGTCTTAAGAAATAGCTCCAAGAAGGTAGAATCTGTTTCTGCAACGGGAGAAACGGGAAGCCCCGGAAAAAGAAGAACACGACTGGAACCGAAAAGCCTGAGCCCACAATCAGCATAAAAGCACGCCAGAGGCTGAAAGTTTCCCGCAGAGCGATGAAGCGTAATAGCTGCTATTTTTAAAACAACCATTAGCCTAAGGTAGAAGTTGCCACCTAACAAGTCCAGCTGACTAACACTCTGAGGGCTCTTCCTGATGCATGAAAAATAAACTGTTTAATCTCCCTGCATAACAAAATTCCTACCCCAGGCTGAGAACAGCTGGTCTAGCTCATGTAAATCTAGCTCATACATGCAGGACAAGGAGATAGGGAAAGCATTAACTGCTCAGGATCAATTCCTAAATAAAAAAAGAAACAGACACTCATCTTCCCAACATAACAAAACAGATATCCACTGTGATCCTTGGTGCCACGGAATAAACATCATGATTCGGGACTCTCTCTGTGTGCCACTAGCCCTGTCCCCGGGGGGCTCTCAGGGGCCCTGTGACAGTCAGCCAGGACCAGCCAGGAGGTGACAGCTATCACAGCACCTGACAGGAATTGTGGTGGAGCAGCTCTTCCTCTTCTTTTTAGAAGCGGAGACTGCAGCAATCAGCTGCTCTCAAGACAGGTGCAAGTGAGAGAGATTTGGCACTGAAGAAATGTCACCTTGTGGCGGGCAAATTAGTCACCTCCCCTCCTCGTGCGTGTTCCTGTAGGATTTCTGGTGTTCAACCCACCAGTGTAGCAGAAGAGCACATGTTTGTCAGCATGACTCAGACTCAACAAGGAACTCCACAGCAATACCCCAAAAAGCCATTTAGAACAGGCTGCCCTACCTCAAATGGCAGCAAAGAGGCTTGGGCTGCAATCTTTCTGTAAACTCACACAATGACATTTAGCACAACTTAACCTAACCTGTCTCCCCTGTTCTGGCAGATACAGGAAATCAACGTCTTGAAATCCAGAAATGTTTGGTTAGCACCTGGTTATACCTCTTGGCATAGTGGCAAAGGAAATCACAGGAGAATAAATTCATACTGACATATGGGGAGAGTAACTCATCTCGGTCAATGAATTATAATAAAGTGAAACTAGTGCAAATAAGAACCTAATTCCATAACCCAAACAAAAAGCAGCAAGATTTTAGCCATTTAAAAATATTTTCTTCCCTGATCTATACCTGAATCTGAGGATAAGTAAAATGATGTACACACAGCTTCTAGCAACCATGACAAAGTCAACTGATACCTGTAGGAAGTATTTTTCTGGGGATGCATTAGCTGTAAAACACATTATTGCTCTTTCTTTAGTACATTATAGACAAAGGAGGAAAAAAATTGTCACTACTATGTGCTTTCTCACTTTTTTCCTTGGAAACTTCAATTCTAAAAGACACCCATTATAATAAATGCAAGAGTAGAAAAGATAAAACATCTGAAGTCTGAAGTGCAGGACTGCATTGCCTGAGGTCATCTACCCATTACTAATACCTTTGAGTCATAGTGCTTGGGAGTCAAAAACAGGCACCTTGCTGAGCCAAGTGATGTAAAAAAGGCTTTCTCTCAACAGAGGTATCAAATGAGAAAATAATATGGATAGAGGTGGAAAAAGTATACAAATAAATGAGATAATGCTAGTAACAGAGAACAGCTGCCCACCCTGTACAAACACGGGATGCCATCAGAAATGGGGATTTCTGGCATGGCATCCTGAGCAGTCAGGAGAGTAGAAACACCACCCACAAAGATGGGCATTACCAGAAGAACCTGTTTGAGATAATTTCTGACAGTCCAAGAACTTGTTGAGATTTTATGTAGCCCCTTTTACCTTCCTGCAACAAAACAACACCTGCTGCCCTGCAGCAACAGTTTTGACATTTTTGGAGGATGGTGGCACAAAGGAGACTTTTGCCAAACAGTGTGGTAATGTGGCAGTTGTTTGTAGCAGCTTCTCACAAGGGGTAGAGAAAACACATGGGTGCTTACACGACAGTTTTACAAGTGGAAACAACATGAAATTGTGAGCTGTCTGGAAGCAAACCATATTACACATACCTTGAGAAGGACAGAAGTAGCACATGAAGAACCTTGAATATAAATATGTGACTGAAAAGAGAACAGGAGAAACATAACATACAAATTTAAAAAAAGAAAAATATCAAAAGCAGAAACAACAAACAGCATAAGCTTTCTAAATAAAAGTATTACTTCCTGTGAGACCTTTGGCAAATTACTCTATTTCCTCATCAATACCATGGAGATAATATTTCCTGCTGTCACCACGCCCCTAAAAGCTTTGAACTCCTGGTTGTTTGTAGAGAAATCAATCACAGAGAAAGGTGATGGGGATGTACAGAAGGTTTGGGCCTGAAGAACTTTAACATTTTGTAAATGAAGCTTTAACTTTAATCTTCACTATTATGCTGCCATCAGGTTTGAGGCATGTTTTTTAAGGTACAGAATAAAAAAATATGCATTCTGTTTTGGTAAGCAAGCAGGTGAAGAACAAATTAGACTTCTATTCGTGGTCTCCCTTCAAGACCACACAACCAATCAAAAGTGCAGAGAGACAGATTAGGGTGTAAGGGGTTACAGCCCCCAGCTGTGCTAAACTCACGGGGCCACAAACACACTGGCAGACAATCAGTCTTCTGCTCAGATGTTGGCCCACAGCCTGTGTCTGACCTGCAGTTTTCCCTTCTTTTTTTTAAGATCACCATGAATAGTTCTTCAGCCTGCCCCACGGCTGTAAGCAGCAGATCTGTTGGGATGTGTCTATGTTTTGATGATTTGCTTGAGTGGCAGAGAGAAGGAAATCAATAAATCTTCTATACATTGAACATAAGCTACAACTAGAAAAGCCCTTAAACTCAGCTCCTCAGCTGCCATAAACTGGCACAGATACATAAAAACCAATTGGCAGGAATCCTCAGACAACTCAAATCATTGTCACTCCACTGAAATTGATAAAGGAACCCCAATTTGTAGAAGGTAGGGATCTGGCCCACAGCCTGCACTGCAGTCCAGAAAGACCATCTGTGTTTAACAGAATCAGAAATCAAAAGGAAAGTCCTTATAATTTACTCAATATTACTGAGACAAGTGATTTCCATGGTGTTAAGTCAGGTAGACTAAACAAGAGCTACAGAAGATAAAAACTAGTTCTTTGTTTCTTCCTCTGTATAGTTTTACCAGGAAAAGTTATGTAATTGCTTGCAACATATTCCATAAGGCAATGAAATGTGAATGCAAAAAGGAGACAACTGAGGAGGTAAGAGAGACAGGAATAACACAATAAGGATATCAAGATACTTAATGAATTACAGGCACTAAAGTGTGCTTCCCTGCTCATGCTGAATTGATGTCAAACCCATTCCCACTGATGTCAGTGGAAAGAGTGGCATTACACAATGCTGCTCAGCAGCCCAAGGGAGGGGCAGCAAAATAGCAGAGGAGAAGGTTCAGGTAGTTCAGCTTTTTATTTTGGAAGCTGTTCTGAAAAACTTCCATATTCAAATTTCATGGGAATTTGGATACCACTTTTACCATTCTAGTTGTGAAAAGCCAGATGCAGAGCTAAAACTAACACAGTAATCAGCACTAGCAGGGGGAAGTATATCAACGCATCTAAATTCATGTTTTGTGGCTCAGTGGTAGAAATCAGTATTATTTGTGCAAAGGCCCTCTGGGGTGTCCAGCAAAAAGCAGTGCTTTTGTCATGCTGCCATGTGATAGCTCAGTCTTAAGTTTTCTCTGGTGAGGAATTCATGATTCTCTTTGAAGAAGCTGCATCTGCACACAGGAACTCACTGAAAATAAAGAGTTTGTTTATGTCCATAACACATGCACACATGCTGTATGTTCAGGGCACGGAATGTAAATGTACTGTGAAAACAAGATGCTTTGAATTCCAGGGGACCAGGCACATCCCCACAAGTTCTGGGCACCACAGTGTTACCCTGTATCTGCTTGTGCAGCCATTGTTTGTCCTAGAGACTAATGCATAAGGATGAGTCAAAATGAGACTGTCAGAGGAAATACAACTCTTCTGCTTTGAAGAAAAATGGGAAAAATTCACTTCTCTTTACAAGCATCTGCCCTCAGCAACAATTTCTCACCCTGCTCCAAGCTCTCTGGTGGCTCTGCCAGCTACCTGATCATTTCCCGGGGGAAAGTTTTTAGTGAAAACTCTGAAGATCTCCTTCAAGACGGACTCTCCTCAAGACTGAAATGGTGAAGAGGGAGTGAGAAAGTTTGCACACCAGGTGAGAATTTCTTCCAGTGTGCAAAGTCAGAATGACTGAGGAGAGCAATTCTGCTTTAACCTTGCATTCTGTTTTTAATGTTTAGAGATGTTTTGAATGACACTGAGAAAATATGTGTGTGGTTTTGAAAGAAAGGCTACCCACAAAATCGGTGCAAGCAGGCTCGTGCAATTGTGCTCTACTGGCACGCTGCTGACATAAGGCAAGCAGCTCTTCCAGACTAAGCCTCTCCAGGGCTCTGGCAGTGCTTGGTGCTAACAGCACACAGAGAATGCGTGATGCAAATTCAAGTCTGTAACCACTAGTAACTCATTGAGAGGATTTAAGATTTCAACTAAACTACATTTGAATAAAGGTATGTGCAAGTGTATTACTGCTAAGCAGCTTTGCATTTCAGTGCTGTTACACTGTGGAGACCAACTTTGCAGAAACAGAGTTAGTAAGACCTATTCCACAGCTGCTCAATCAACTTTTACATAGTGCCAATCCTTCAGCCTTGGTCTTAGGTCCAAAAGCGCCAGAAAGACTGCAGCTTGCCTTCAGTCATCTCCATGACAGGGTCTTTTAAGCAAAATCTGCTTCCATGTTTCAACTGAAGTCTGTATTCGATCCACTGTTCACCACAAATTAGTTAGAGAATTATATTATATTAGACAATTATATTAGAGAATTCTATTTCTCTTTGTCAGATTTGTAGTACATGATGTACAAAGATCAACATCTTTCTAAGGCTTTATACCTGTCTCCTAAATATGATTATTAACACAAGAAAAAATACCATAAGTATCATAACTTTCAGGTCCTTCTATAAATTAAATTATTGATTTTGAAAGGAGTTTTGCTTGGAGCATTCCATTTTATTAAAAAAAGCACTTTCAAGGAAAACCTTGGTCTAGAGTTATTACTAATTCCCAAAAAATCAGCAACAATGTTTATTCACACACCATCTGTATGTCTCTTTTTTCATAAACAATCACATTCTTGTCATGGCAGATAGGATCTTTGCAAAGTTCTCAACAAGGCAGGCACTTTCCTGAAGAAGATTCCTATTAAAAATGCTCTGGCATCATGTAGTCTACCTAAGATTAACACAGATGAACTAGTTCCTATATAAAACACCGTTCTGGCTGACAATCATGATCATTGCCTACATAATGTCTGAAACAAAAGGTTTAACATTCTCCAAATTCCTTAAGAGCCACAGGTCCTTAACTCTCATCACTTTCAGCGTGACCCTTCATGTGTATATTTCAGATACAAATCTTAAACAGAAGAAAGCTTTTTCATCCACATAGCAACAGCTATCTTTCAAGGCTCTACCTTCCCACTAAAATAATCACCAATCCCAAACCATGCATTAGAGTCATCAGTGAACACACTGCTGTTCTAACATGAAATTACCACTGTAAAAAGCAGCAGAAAGGATTTTTACAGCAATTTACTTAAAGTTTTATAGCAATTTACTTGGTTCACATAAAGCAAAGGAAAGGCATGTACCTTTGACAACAGAAAATGTAGGGATAGGGCAAAGAGATAGAGACAGATAAATAACACACTATATTCCCATCTTAACTGAGTATAATGTGTAAATTGTTCATTTCTTTTTTCAAGCGTGACAGAGCCTTGGAAGCTTGATATTTTTAAAACCACTAAGCTGAAAATAATTAAATTGGAAGTTCTGATTTTAAAAAAAGGCACATCAAAATAATTCTTTTTCTCAAATTAATTCATGGAACATATTTGAGGATTTCAACAAAGTTGCTATCCGAGGGCTGTAGATGCACACCCGTCTTCATTGAATACATGCACAGCAATTCTGTTTCCCTGCATGTAAACACACTTAGTTTGCTGAAACACTTTAAGTCTGCAGGATAAGCTCCACTGAGGAAGAAAGTACTCAGACAAAATGAAGATTCATAGACTTTAAACGTCATTCTTAACATGGAACATTTGCATCTCCTGTAAGACATATTTTGTCTTCTTAAAACTTGTTAGCCACCTTTGTGCTCTTTTCTAAGCCAAAAAAAATCCTTATTCCAACTCTCCAGTCCCAAAGAAATTCAAGTATTTAATCAAAATTAGGTACTTAAGTAGTAATTACTCAAGAGACTAAGGCCTATTGCTACTGTGTCTCCTCAGTTTTTTCGTGGAGTGCAAAAGATGACATCCTAGCATGTTTTCCTCATGCAAAGAGAACTGTGTCTGCAGAACAACCCCTATCAAATTCTGTTACTTATATTGGCAGGGGACGGCAAAACCCCCTAAGATCTTTCCTTTGTTTAAATGCATTTCCTGCCTTCCTTACTGCTATAGACTGTGTTGTGACAGGCCTATTTATAGTCCAAAGAAAGGAAAAAGCACCACTGGAGGCAGGAAAACTAAGTTGGGAAAGAATAGAAGGAAGTGTGGCTGCCATTCAGCCAAACAATCTCGAACTAATTGAGCTCAAATGAGCCCCAGCCTCAGTGAAGCTGCTGGGAGTGAACAGAGCACAATCCTGCTTCTCTCTCCTGGGCCCTGCCAGGGCTGCCAAGTGGGAGAGTCATGTGCAGGATAGTGCTGGGAGCAAATAACCTCAGCATCTCAATACTCTGAGAAGAACTCTTTCAAAAAAAAGGAGGGTGATGAAAGTTAGGTACCTGAAATTAAGGTAAGTGCCTCCTTTTGGCATTCCTGCTTGCTGTATGCTCCACATCTTTTCAGGTGTGGCCAGTCTGGTAAATGAAAAAAGAATGAGTTTTGGAGAAGGAATGGCATCTGACTTTTAGATAAAGGTTTGGCAGGATGTCTGATTTTTAGATAAAGAAGTTTGAATTCACTTATGGATTCCTCAGAACTTTTCTTGAGCAAAAGAAGCCTTTGCCATAAATCCATACCATAACTTCGCTCTTTTCCTGACTTGTGTCATGTTCATCTCGTAAACTGTGATTAAGTACCAGAGAAATGTTATGGTAAACATATGCCCCAAAGGAAAATATGATGTTGACTCTGCATTCGTTTAAAAATATAGATTGACAGACAGACTGAGGGAGGGAGAAATATATGAAATATGTATGTATACAAGATGTGTTAATATGGAACACATAAACATATCGAAATTTATATAATGGAAGTTCTGTGATAATTTAGTCTTATGATGTACATATGAAGGTAGGAACTTAGCCTGAATGAAAGCACCTGAAAGTTTCTAGAGTTTAAGAATTTATTATGTTGAGTAATTTGTGTGCGTGTGCATGCATATACACAAAAGTATACTACATATAGATGTCAAATCAAGATATTCATTGTTGCTTGCATTGCAATACTACATGTTGCCATTCTGAGGTCTAATTTAAACTGGCAGTAGAATATGAGTGGAAATTTCTAATCTGCTCATTTTCAGATACTATGAACAATTTTATACTATCATGACTGCATGTGTAAAAAGCTCTATTTTAAGATAGATCTGTGTACAGACCATATTAATTCACCGAGTTATCATCAACAAGACAGACTTTTAAGATGGAAAAATTAAGTTTTTTAAGACTGTGTGTGACTTCTTCGATTCTCAACATGTTCCTTGCACTTCTAACAAAGGAAATGCTGTTGTGATTTGCAGGCAGCAGAATAGAAGCCGTAGAATAATAGATTCAGGTTTTCATCAGGCAAATTTTATCTCCTTTGAAAGATCTATGAGAATAACTTTTGTATTAGTCTCATTTGTGTTAACACATTACCTCTAAGCATATGCTATTCAGATTATTCATTTGTTGTTCAGATGTTGTCTGGGATTAGCGGTTTATGGTAAAAAGCTGCTGGTGAGTAAAAAGGAAGTGTGATGTGTTGTTATGCTCCTGTATCCCCTTAGGATGCTATTATATTTAGAGTCTGCTATTGTGAAGATAGCAAGGCAGGATGTCATCCATGTAGGTGAAAAGCCACGATAGGGCAATTGTAAACAGCAGCAGTCAGCTGAAAATCTGATCCAGGGAGGTGCCAAGCATAATTCCAATGAAGCAGATGTTAGCCAATGCTCGTGGAAAGGATCAGGCCTTTCTTTGTCTGATTTCAAAGTACTCAGCACTAACAGTAGTTCTCAGTTCTAGGTGGTTATAAGCCTGGTCTTGTGAAGAATAAAATGGCAGCAAAACTAGAAGCTTGTACAGATATTTGTAAGAGAAAGCTCTTTCAACTGCAATTTGTGTAACTAGCATAGCATGCTCTCATGCAGGTAACATTCCTTGCTTTCAACCTCAGTAACTGATTCTTCTGTACAAAGACCAAGCAGAAACAGAAAAAAAGTGTTTTAATTAAAAAATTTAAGAAGCATTGCAATTTCTGGTGTTGAATAAACACAATCATTTCCATGAGATGTCAGTTGAACAGCGACTGTGATACAACTAAACAGTATGCATTGTATCAGACTTATTCAGGTCAGCAGCACTCACCACATTATTTTAAAGCTTGTTACCACTGCATGAATGTAGAAAACCAGAAACCTTTCCTTAGCTTTAAGGAGAAAATCCTTTACAAATCAGCCAGTTACATTGTAATTATACAGGAAAAGGTCATCTAAAAATGTTCTCATGCACTTTCACATGTGCTCTTGAAAAGAATACTATAGATGGTACTTAGAAATTGCCTAATTAATACTCTTAATAAACACACGTATAAAGATTTGTTTCTAAACTGCAAGAGTTCACATGGTCACGAGTTTGGAAGTTTGCAGACTGAGGCCTTTGTCCTGAAGATACAATCATTAGAAAAAAATTCTTCACAGATAGTTCAGCACTGGAATGGGATGCGCAGGGAGGTGGTCGAGTCACCGTCCCTGGAGGTGTTTAAAAAAGGACTTGATGAAGTTCTCAGTGCCATGGTTTAGCTGATAAGGTAATGATAGGTCACAGGTTGGACTCAATGATCTCAAAAGTCTTTTCCAATCTTGTTTATTCTGTGATTTCAGGAGGCCTCAGAATGAAATTTACACCCCAGCACCTTATAAAATCTTACCACCTGCTGGGGTCTAACTACTCTGCAGGAGATTCTTTCTACATAAACACTTCTGAGTGTTCAGAAGTATTAACAGGGCTGTAATTATTAAAGTTCCACGCTAAAAATTAAATACGAGAATTTGATATACCAGAAGGAAGTTGAGGTTCACATGCTTCCTACACCGACATTATTTTGCCAGGTAATTAAAGAGGTTTAGGGTTGTCAAATAAATACTTCAGTCAGCTGTCACTACTGTGTGGGCAGTGTGGATTTCTGGTTCCAGGAAAGCTGACTGACTTGAAGAAAAAACACATGACTTAAAAAATAATGCACTTTGGGTGACAAGTCATGCCATGCTTTCCTGTAAAGCTAGTTCGGGTTTTGTAAGATTTATTATTCCTCATGCAATTGCTCCAGTGTAAGTATCTTAATTTCTCCCTAAGCCCTTATTCCACTATACCAGACACTCTTACAAGGAAGCTTTGTTCTCCAAGTTGCAGTCAGGCCCACTAACATTATAGGAAAAAAAAAGAGCAGGGAATAAGAAGTGTTTGGAGCAGTCAAAGCAAGATTTTTTGAGAACACATGTACAGTCCACAGTAGTATCACTGAAAAACAGAACTGGGAAAGAGGGAACACAAAAAGAAAGCCAGGTAAAACACATTAAGAAATCAACTTTCAATCTTGAACAGCATCAAAATGGTTCTACAAAGAGAAGCAGCTGTTGAACACAACAGAAATGTTAGTGCTAAAAAAGAATTTCTTTGATAATGTCTAAAACACCCAGCTCATAACTATGTGCTGAATAACATCCTGATTCGTGAAAATGTTTATGCAGGTGCTTAAATTTAAGCATATGGGTAGTCTCATTGATTTCAAGCAAAATTATTTCAACAGGCTGATAAAATTTAAAGCCTGGAAGAGTCATTAGATCATCTAGTCTGACTGTGAGCACAGCATGTTAATTTTACCATTTCTCTTATTCAAAACCCAAAGCCTTTCCTGCTTACGACAGAACAGTATGGATGTAGTATGTTCAAGATAAAAGTTTAAGGGGAAGATCACAGTCTTTTACACACATGAGTAGCGATCCCACAACAGTGAGAATTGTTCAGATTGACACAAATCCTTTAGCTCAAGTGGGAATTAAATATTGCGCAGGCTTTGTACCAAATTACTGCACAAGGGTGAAGGTCAATGTGGGTATGGAAGATGGAGTGTTTCTCCCAGAAGTCTCTGTGCTATCAGAAAAAGCCATTAACTTTACTTTGGTTGCTTTCCTACTCTTCTAGTGGACTAGAAAAGTACTGTTGCATAAACAAGGATAAAGAAAAAAAGCTCCTTTAAAATCAATCTTTATGCCAAAGTGCAGCTATATTTTTTAATCTTCTCTGAAGTGTCCCTTCCTGACCCCCTGTCTAGTAAAGGTTGCAGACCTGTTTACCACAATGGTTCCCACAGACTCTGTGGACTCAAGCAACTGCACAGTGCAAAACAGAGCCTTGCTCTAACAGTTCTGTAGTGCAGCACTGCACAGCAGCAGGAGAATGGAAACATAGTTCACTTGAGTTAGAAAGAACAAAAATTAATGTGTACCAACATCTCTGTTTGGACAGGATTCTTAGAATCCTCTATATTCTAACACACCTTATTTTTCCAGTGCAGTGTTCCGTTGTTATTTTGGATTATTACCGTACCACAATTATCTTGGAAGGCTGGAAACAAAGATAAATCTTCAAAGATCAGCTCATTACTAAAGGGAAAAGGAAAACCAAGTTCAATCTCAACTGAACTACAAAATATGCTTCATAACTTCCAATATGGGAACAGGCAAGGGAGAGAAGTGGATTAATGCTGAATTTTTCCAAGCTGCTTGATCTTCCTCCTAGTCATGGCTAATCTCTTCTTTCTCTCTTAAAACAAGGAACCTTCATACTGCCTTCATATAATGCTGTGGTTTTATACTGAAACACAGCCTAGATGGAATTCTGGACACAGCACATCACCCTAACATAGTTCTATTCATTCACATATATTCTATTTGAGATAACTGTCTTGAGCAATAATTAAAAGCAGAAAAAAGATAAAAGAGCAGGATAATGTCTTCATACCACTAAAAGAAATGGAACTGGAACTAACAACAGAGAAGGGCCCAGAGTAAAACAAGTGTAATAAATCCAGCAGTTATATATAGAGACCTTGGCCCCAAGGGGCTCTGTCACACAAAAATATTAAGTGTTGTGACTATAATAAGCAAATCTCCTCTCAACTAATGAGCATGGAAGCAATAACCTCTCTCTTGTCTTTGCACTGAATACTTCATACATAGCATGAAGGCAGAGATGGATGAAAATTCACTCAGAGTAAGCTGGGAGCATGAACCCTGAGACATTTGCAGCAGGTCTCAGACAGGCTGCTGCATAACACAGTCTGACTGATAAACATGCTGTGTGCTGGACTAAGTGGAGATCCTGCCTGACAGTTCTATCAGGGTAGGCATTTGTGATCCATGCCTCATTTTACAGTGCATAAAAGTGCTACTGTTTATAAGGGAGCGGTGCATTAATTTTTAATATTTTGACAGAAACTGTTAAAAAAAGGTCAGTTTTTTCCTAGGGAGAGGAAGGAAATAAGCTTGGTTTCTTGCTCTTTTCTGGGTCTGTTACTAGACTCCATTGTTTCTACTCTAGTAATGTCAATGCAAATGGACTATGTCATGCTGCAACATGGAATGTGTTGCTTTAAGTTGATACTTAGATACTCAGTACCAGCTTGTGCATGTATCTAAGAATGACTTACCAAACCAAGAACCACTGTGACATCAGTGGTGACAATATGTTTATCAAAATCAAAGTAGTGAAAAAAACATTTTTCACTATTTATGTGTAACGCAAATTTGGCAGATAACATTTTCTCTGATGTAAAATTTGGGTGAAAAGCATTCTCAGAAATTATTTATACAAGATAAAGTTGACAGCAGTTGAACTTACAGTAGGAGAGACAAGTAAAATGCAGAAAGCTAGGTACTTTCAGTAAAACAGAAATAAATGCTTTTTAAAACATATGTTCACTGAATTGAAAACTTTCTGTGCAACTATAATTTCATTTAAAGTCTGAGAGAGAATGTAATGAAGAACTCTGCAAAAAACCCTGATGTCGTACTCTTGGTCACTTCTATTCATTTGCACCAACTGCAGAAAAAACTGTACTTACTGGAGATTTTTAAATGGTAAGGGAACTACTTATTAGCTCAAACTTACCAGATGCGGAAAAGACAACAAAAGCTGGGAGCTGCTGTACATTCAACATTACGGCAATGCCCCATCCTTGCTCAGCACATCCCTCACCATGAGGATGGCTGGAGAACAAATCTCTTCCAAATGCACAAATCTGTTTAGAAATCTTCAACCTCAATCTAGACAGTATTGGAAAAAAACCCTTTATGACCGATGTGCTTTTGTGCTACTGTATCTAAGTCTAGAATTACAACAAGACACTCTTCAAGATCTGGATATCCACGAGCATATCCACCCTGTGGAATATAACTGTTCAATTTAGTTGGTAATAGACAATGAAGAACTTTTCTTGCTTTGGCTTTTTGGGTTTTTTGTAAACAATCATGGGTCTATTGTCACTGATATAGAAGGTGTCCTTCGTGCCTGCAATGACTACATAGCACAGTTTCACCCTATCTCTTAGCCAGCCCCCTTTAGCACTCACAGTGCAGAACAACTTTCATTTCTCATTCCACTTCTGTACTTCAAGGTGAAACAGAACCAAGTAAAGCAAACTGGAAATAACGGTTCTTACAATAATAGTAAAAATTTTAATAATTGAAATTTCTTACACATATATATATAGGAGGAAACTATAAATTTCCAGCTTCTCTGTGAATACTGTGGGCTTTGGGAAGGAGGGAATAAGTGTGAGAAGGGTTAGTCTCATGGATGCGTTTTGGGTTTTTTTGAGTAGGTTTGAATACAGAAAAGGTAAGACCATCCCCTATTTTTCATGCCAAATTTGTAATCCCTAAAATCTAGTATCTGCCTATACTTCTTTAAAGCAAATATTAAGTAAGTTAAGGCACAATTACCATTAACCTGCAGCTGTGAGTGCACAGCATTTCCACAAACCAGAGCACAGATTCCAAGCTAGACATCTAGAGGAAAGAAGGAAAAGGAGGGAGTAATGTACAAGAGATAAAAGGCTGCCTTCCACCTTTATCATTAAGCTTCATCCTTCCACCTCCTGTCTCTACCTCCTGAATCCTCTCTCCTTTACTCTTACAGGTCTGCACTTCACAGCTGGATGATGTTCATCCAACCAGATGATCATCATAGGTCCCTTCAAATGGAAATATTCTTCTCTTCTCTTCTCTTCTCTTCTCTTCTCTTCTCTTCTCTTCTCTTCTCTTCTCTTCTCTTCTCTTCTCTTCTCTTCTCTTCTCTTCTCTTCTCTTCTCTTCTCTTCTCTTCTCTTCTCTTCTCTTCTCTTCTCTTCTCTTCTCTTCTCTTCTCTTCTCTTCTCTTCTCTTCTCTTCTCTTCTCTTCTCTTCTCTTCTCTTCTCTTCTCTTCTCTTCTCTTCTCTTCTCTTCTCTTCTCTTCTCTTCTCTTCTCTTCTCTTCTCTTCTCTTCTCTTCTCTTCTCTTCTCTTCTCTTCTCTTCTCTTCTCTTCTCTTCTCTTCTCTTCTCTTCTCTTCTCTTCTCTTCTCTTCTCTTCTCTTCTCTTCTCTTCTCTTCTCTTCTCTTCTCTTCTCTTCTCTTCTCTTCTCTTCTCTTCTCTTCTCTTCTCTTCTCTTCTCTTCTCTTCTCTTCTCTTCTCTTCTCTTCTCTTCTCTTCTCTTCTCTTCTCTTCTCTTCTCTTCTCTTCTCTTCTCTTCTCTTCTCTTCTCTTCTCTTCTCTTCTCTTCTCTTCTCTTCTCTTCTCTTCTCTTCTCTTCTCTTCTCTTCTCTTCTCTTCTCTTCTCTTCTCTTCTCTTCTCTTCTCTTCTCTTCTCTTCTCTTCTCTTCTCTTCTCTTCTCTTCTCTTCTCTTCTCTTCTCTTCTCTTCCCTTCCCTTCCCTTCCCTTCCCTTCCCTTCCCTTCCCTTCCCTTCTCTCTCCTACCCCTTCCATTCCAGGCATACTGCTTCTGGGTTTTCCACTAAGCAGACCAAGTGCTTAGGAGAAAACTAGGAGCCATCCAAAAGTGGTGGGAAGACAGCCTAGAGGACAAGAAAGAGCCCCTCTGGAACATGGCATGAGGAGTACTGAGGGCACACACCACTGGCAGAGTGCCTTAATTCCCAGAGAATTCAGGAGTCACAGTAACAAGTGAAAACCTTGTCAGAGGCTTACAGCTGGGCTGAATGTTTACTAGGTCAACAAAAAAATCCCCCACTGCCTGCCATGATGCAACTGAGCTGTCAGAAAGCAGGTCTGTACTTCATAGACCAGAACTATTACTGTTTTTCAACTTGGAAGAAATGTTTAACAGAGCACAACAACTTTTCCCATTCATCATTTCTGACAATGGAATTATAGGATATTTTAGCTTAATTCACAAACTCCAAAATTCAGATGGGTACACAGCGTATCAAACTTCCATTTAAATCACTATTTTCTCATATACTTAAATCACCGAAGGACATTGTTTTCCAGTGAAAAGCAACCAGCAGCCTTGACTCTAAGCGTTGCTATGGGCTCCCCCTATGACAATTGATGATACAAAAGAAGGACTGATTTTGAGGGTCATACCCAGGGATGCCCTAATTTGATAACTTGCCCTCTCGGCTCTTACTTTCTTAGAGATAATGTGACTGCTGGGGGCACCCTCGGGCACAAAAGGGGAGCTACACCAGGCATTTGCAGTACTCCTGTGCCCCCTAGAGCATTTCACTGAAGAATCTGGAATTGACTTAGATTGCCAGGGGTGGAATATAGCCTATAGATGTTTAAAACTGATTTAATGTAATGCAAGGTTGAGAGCCTTATATACAATATTTTCAGCAAAATTTCCTCTCTGTTATGCCCCTCATATGTCCTCTAGCTGGAGGCTTTGCGTAAGAGCTGTTGGACTATTTATAGCAGCCCCTTTAATCACACTCAGGTATTTATAAAACATCCTGTCTAGTGAAGGCTTCCATGGTCTGCTTTCATTCACTTCAGCTGATAGTGAAGGCTATATAATATCTGGGGCAGTGAGGCAGACCAGCAAACCAGGCACTTTGTCTGTTAGGTTTGAGTTCCATATATTCTAAAAGGCTGAAGCCGAGTAGTGGTGCAGCCATTTAGGTAACAAAATGTGGCAACACAGACTTGCAGTCAGTATAACCTGACATTTATGTCCACTGAGAGTCTGACATCCTGTTCCATAAATTCCAGAAGAACATGTTAACAGAAAGGAGACATTTTCAGGCAACCCACAAAACAGATGTCCGTAACTGCCATATGCAGAAGGTAACTCTATAGTTCAAAATTCTCCACAGTATCAAAGCAGTGATGTTGAGATAAGCTTTCTACCAGTGACCAATTTCTAAATTAAACCACCTATAGTTAATTAAATGACACATAAGCAAGACATAGCAAAATACGTCTTTCAAAAAACTAAGAAAAAACAACAGTTAAAGAGAAGCCATGAAATAAAGCCTTTCCTGCAGTAAGGAGAGGCTCTGGATCCATTTATCCAGCATCAATAAAAGCCAAAACCTTCCTGATAACCCAAACTAAAATGGACAAATGTTTCATTCTTTAGTTCCTTGAGGCTATTCTAAAAGCTACCCATACTATTTGACATTTAAAATTTTACCGTACATGCACACATCCCTATCACAATTCAGTGTTAACTGCGCTTTTTTTGGTGTTGTTCCTTTTCACTATTTCTCATGTCTCATTTCAGCATGTCTGAGAAATCTGTGTTAGTCTCTCAGTTTTTATTTGAGGCATTAATCATAGAATCTTTTGAGTTGGAAGGGACCCACAGGGATCATCAAGTCCTACTCATAAATGAATGTCCGTAGAGAAAGATGTACCCTTTTCAATCCAGTCTTCATTTGTTTTCTCAACAGAAAGACAAGGCAGAATACTGTTGTGTTCCAAACAGCAAAGCTTTTGTCGTACTTAAGATGCTATCTGATAGGTGTAAGAACACAATGCTTAATTTATTGTATCTGCATTAACTACCTGATCTTCTTTTGTATGTTGGTATTTCTTTAAAAAAACAGGAAAGAATAGGAAAAAGGAAAAACCTCCATAAAATTTTGAAGACCTTTATTTTCAGGAACTACCCCCAAATTATTTCTCTATTCTGTTTCACAATAACTTAAAACTGCCTAGCATGAGGATAGATAAACTTTTTCCCTCATAAACCACAGTTTATGCCAGTTTTTACTGAGCCATAAAAAAAAATTATTTGTCTTCTCATTTCAGAAAGTACAAAGGCTCGTTTTGTTTTAGGGAGTGTATCCCAAGCTGTTTGTGGAATGTTGGCATTCAGTCATTATCATCAATTACGTTCCTGTGTGGAGCATGACTACCAAAAAAGACAGCTATTCAGTGCAGAGTGATGACACTGTGCTATTTCAAATGGCCCAGGTACTACCAGTATTTAATCAATTATATTGATGGGTCCTGGTAAATGTAGAAGAGTGTGGTTGATATTGCATAATCAGAGAAATGGACAAAGTAATAAAAATGGTATTTGTGGACAAATAGATTATTGTGGAACACATTTCAATCACGTTTTCTTCAGTATCAACAGGGAGTAATTTTGTACAAAGTTATAAAGAAAGTTATGAGTAATTTTAAAGCTGCATGCAAAGTTCTGTTACCCTTGATCTCAGTGCGTTTTAGGGGAAATGAAGTGGCATTTCTCAAGGATAACTCATCTGGTCAATGGTCCATGCCCTAAAGCACAATGAGTGCTTTCTCTTTCTCTGAGCGAGTCCAGGTGTTTACACCCAGCTCCGTGAGCAGCCATCCATGGCCAGAGTCTGCTGGAACTTACAGCTCAGTTCTGCCAGGGCAGCTCTCCCTCCCTTTTTGAAATTGCCATCCCTCCAGTGGCCTAAACTTAAATGGACTCATTCCTCATGGGCTTATTTCTCATTTTTAAATTCATGTTTTTTACAGCCTCCTTTTTTAAAACCCCCTCAGCAGCTGTGCAGGCCCCTGGGTCACAGAGCCCCATGCTCTGGGACACTCTCTTGGGAGTCTCCCTGGACAACATGAGGAGCAGCTCGTTGAGGTGTCGCCCAGCCTGACTGTGCACAGGGACACACCTGCAGCAAACATTCCCAATTTCCTAGGCCTTCCTCCTCCCTCTGCACTGACCCCCTTACTCACGCCAAGCAGAGGCTGGGCCTCATGCAAAGCTCAAACCCTTTGAGCAGGAACCCCCACCTGGGGGCTCCTTCACTCCCCCAGGCTGGGACAAGAGCCTCTCCACAAGATGGGTACACCTGAGAGAGCTCCTTCAAGGCTGGAGTTTTGTCCTCTGAAAACTTGTTTCCCTGGAGTCCTGAGAAACAGGAGATGCTCACAAAGCCAGGCGTGGGTAATTAGCACAAGGGCTTCTTCTCTGCTCCAGGGTATGCTGGCAGCACTGGTTTTGTAACCATGTGCTGTTTTATATAATATCAAGAGCTGCGTAAGGTCCAAGGAAGCAACCCGAGTTACCCTTTGTCACTGCAGACCTCATCTTCAGGGGTTTGCTGGCTTTCATTGAATTCTGAAGAATGTGCCAGCTAGATATGCTATCATATTTTAACAATTTTAACAATAGCCACCTGGCTCTAAGAAATTCCTTGAATTTGTTCAAATCTCAATTGCAGCACTATCTATTGGTGCAGTTTGTGTTTCAGAAAAATGCCTTATCATGCCCTTTGTAATCCAATGAGACTGTGCAGTCTTGTGGGATCTGGATTGCTTACCAAACATCAAAATACCATTACCACATCCTATACTGTGGTATGGCAATTGCCTGTGTCCTGTCAGTCTTTCCAATTTAAGGTACCACTGGAGTTTCAGCACAGTGTATCCTATATGTGGGATGGGAATTTAAGAAATTCAGAAAATGATGTTTTGCACCTCACTCTCAAAATACCATTGACTGTATGCCTTTGTTCTTAAATGCCTAAATATCTTTAAATGTGTGACCAAGCTAAAGGGAATTAAGTGTAAATTCTCAGTTGAATTTCAGTAATGTATGACTACACATCACCCTGGAAAATTCCATCAAAACCTGTTCCTTTCTTGACTTCAGTGTTTCACCTTCATTTGTCCTACATCTGGGAACATGGGGATAAGAATGCTTTTTTTTTTGCTCTCTCTGTTTAGGCTGATAGTCCTCATCTCAAAGGGTCTATCTCAGTCTGACTATACAATGTCTGGCAAAATGCAGCCCCATAATCCATGATGTAAAAATGCCAGATGCCAAAATTAAAATTATCTCCAGTGTTAATAAAGTACTCATCACTCTACTGTCCAAACACAGAAGATAGTAATGTTACCCCTTAAGAACAACTAATTCCCAAAAGCAGGATTGCTCATGTATTTTGCATGATCAGTGGAGTGGCCTGGTGCTAAAGACACTATGAACACAGCAGTAATCTTTATTTTCCTGTTCCTGTTTAAATTCCTATATTAAAACACAGCAAAGTGTGAAGTCAGAAAAAAACCTGAAGCAAACAACAGGGATGTGTTTAACTTTCCACTTGTGCTGCCCCTACTGTCGATTAAGGCTTATCTACTGTTCGGTGCTAATCATTAGGGAAAAAAAAAACAACAGAAAACCAGAAGTTATGGAGCACATAGTGCCGCGTTCCAGTCAAATGCTTTAGCCAAGGCTGCTGTTATGAAAAGGATTTTCTAATAGGGGGAATAATGATCTTCAGATTCTAACCTCCTGGCACAGCAGTGAGATTTATCAGGAGGGGCATGTGACTAGTTAAGACACACAGCCCCAGCTTGAAGGAAACAGCTGCTCATTTCATGCTTTAACACTTGGCAGCTGGACAACGAAGGGTGATGTTTGTGTTGAATACCTCTACAGAACCAAGTACAGTAAGTTATTTTCCTTGTTTCTCATTTTTTTTTCCTAAAGTGTCACTGTTTTCCTATTTTCATCCTAGACCTTTCATAAAAACACTTGAAAGGGTGAGGTGTATTTTTGAATACAAAATAATAATGAATTTTTGAAACTTCCTTGATAAGCAGTCATTCATGCTCAGATTGCCTGTATTTTTCTGACCTGTGATTAACAACGGCATTGTTTTTGCTCTTGCGGGAACAAGACAGGTATGGTGTTTTGCCCTCATGCTAGCCAGGAAGGGATTATGGTGCTTATTTACACAGATGATGGAGTGAGGAGGCTGTTTAGGAAGACTGTATTTTCCTTTCTTTGTAGACCTAGTCAATAGGTAGTGATGCAACTTGAGTATAGAGAAATTTCAGTGTTTGGCTTAAAAGTGCTAGTGTAAGGAATTGACAGAGGTACTCCCTCAAAACAATGTGATCAATCTGAACAAAATTGCTTCTGACTGGTTACTTTCTGGGGGTGAATGCAGAGATTTTTTTGAAAGAAAAAGGTAAAAGCAGAGAAATGCAGGAAGACTGAAAAGATATACTGATAAAGATATTATTGAGTCATTCGGGATAATAATGCATAATTAGATCGTGAAGATTGAAAAAATCCTCCCTAAAAAACAGGGAATGAGTCTTCTAAATATCTCCAAGTTCTTAATTCAATTTATTTTTGGGTACTTGCATGTTTTGTGATTTTGCTTCATGAATGATTGATGTCTCTGTCAGATAATTTTTGACTCTTATGGTCTGAAGTTTTCTTTTAAAACCAGAGTCTAGGATATATAAAAAGGAACTTTTGATCAATTATTTACATAGAGATGAATCAGGTTTCTCTGGAGGAAGACTTAGGAGGAATGGGAACAGATGAATGAGTGATGGATCTTGATATGTGGTAAGACTAAGGTGCTTTGGGGAAGGTTAAAGAGGGGCAGAGGTGGAGAGCAGTGGGGTCCTGTTGAGGAAAGTCTAAGAGTAAACACTGACAGGTTGCTTGCAGTCTCTCCTTTAAAGGAGGAGAGAATAAACTTTTCAAAGATTTCTCACATAAAAAAGTGCAACATTATTTTTTCTTGAAGACTTTTACTTTTCTTTTAAACCATAGCTTTGACAGTTAATTGGAAAATTTATAGGAAAATGTGAATCGGTTTCAATTGCTCACAAAACCAGAAGTTTGTGTGGCTTCCTGCCTGTTTGTGTCTCTAAGGGTAGACTGCCTTTGAACCAAGAACTGAAGTGCTCTCAGCACACTGCAGCCCTCCCACAGGGATACACCATGAATGGAGCAGGCCTACGGGTCCTGAGGTACCTGGTGTTGTGTCAAAGCCCCTGGTCCCCTGGGAACCTTGGCTTCAACGGGGCCCCTCCAGCCTGTCCACATCTCTGTTCCATGTGGGGCAGGGAAAATAACTTGTCTCCTGTTGCTTTTTATTCTGATCCCAGAATAAATTTCTTTTTTTTCCAGAAATTGAAGAATTTTTGTAGGAATTCTGCTTTTTGAGTAAGACTATGCCATCGTGTGCTTGTTTCCAGACACTGTATCTTGTATTTGCAATGAGTGTTCTCTGTTGAGCAAACTGTCCAGGTCTGTTGAGGGACCATGATTTAAACCTAAGTTAAACACCAAATCCACCAGAAAACAGATGTGAGCTCAGTCCATACCTGCTGTAACTTCTTCCCTGGTTCTCTAGAACCACTGTGCCAGTATTGGTGCAGAAGGTTGATGTAAAGCCCTATGGCTTTGCACCAGCTGGACTGTGAGCCAGCTCTATGTGCCTCTTGTGCAGCTGATTTTATTCTCAGGCAGCCCTGGGAGTTAAGGGCAATATAAAAGAGGCTAAATGATGATTACAAAGTAAACTTTAGATAACTGCACTACTGAGCTCGCCTTCAGGTAACAATGTCTGAAAACATGTTCTTACAGTGGTAACTGAATTGGCTTAGAGAAATGTGGTGGGAGAGCTCAGTTTTGTGCCTCTATACTATTGGTTATTAAGATAATTTACAATCAAGGAGTATAACTCATCACTTGTATCTGCAAAGTTTAAGATAAAAACCCCTGCTTTGTTTACAGCTTCCAGCTGTCATTTCTGTATCTGATTCTGAATTAAATGCAAGACTCATTACTAGACTTTTAAATTCTCTGTCCACAAAATGAAGAAAACTTGATCAACATCACAAGATTCTCAAGACTGTAATTGATTCAATCCTTATTACTAACCCATTTTGGTAAGAATACTTACTCTTAAACACAGACAGTGTACTTTGAGAAATAAGTGCAGTCTTCCGGCTCTCCTCATTTTTTGGCTTTTCTCATGAATTCTAACTGCAACATCAGTCATAGAACTCCACTGGGGCACACACTGGTTTTGCACTTGAGCAGAAAACACAACCTCTTACCACCACCCTTTTATATTATTTTATAATATCCTGATCTCATAAAAACTGGTGCTCAGCTTTTTGGATATACACCCCCGTTATGTTCATGTAAGTCAAGGCAGGTGTGCATAGGCGTGAAGCACATTAATTAAATTTCAGCATTCTTTGTTCGGAGAAGTGCTCTGCCCTTGCATTTCCCCTTGATGCATGTTTAAAAAGCCCAATACGTAACTGAAAGTTCATCCTGGATTTTTTTTAATTACATTGTACAGGAGATTGGGTAACAGTGGGGACATTGCTGTCCTTGTGCAGAAGCTCAGGGCATACCCTTGTCACTGCCAGCATCATAAGGTTCCTGTTAAATCTTTCCACTGTACTCTGAGGAAATGATCAGGGCAGCCTGGCAGTCCTCTGAACAGGTATTTTTCTGCTCTACATCAAAACATCTAGCTAAGGAGCAACTGCAGTTGTGCTAGCCCCTCTCCCTAGTTGAAAATGCTATTGTACCAAGGAGCCACTCCCAGGATGTTCCTGAATAAAGAGAGGAAGCTACTTTTAAAAATACTGTAAGAGTGTTTGTGTGGTTTTCTTTTTTTCCTAAGCTGTCCAGGCCTGGCTGCAATACATTTGTACAGGTACTCTAAACAACTTGCTCTGAGTGTTTTCTGTTAACATATTTATGGTATATTCACTTTTCACTGCTGATGTTGATTAATGTGTTTTCACATCGGCCCTTTCTTACAAGTGAGAAATGGGAATGTTTTATACCTAAGAGTTTGAATCAAAAGCCTGCAACAAATTCTCAGGTCTTCTGGTTTTTGCTCTTCATTGCTTTTCTCTGTGCTTTTTCTATTCAATGGGAATAGCCAGTGCAGCAGTACTTTTTCATTAATAGGTTTTCTTATTGGTATAACATATCTAAAAACCACCTGACCACCAGAATAGAGGTATTGTGACGGGGGGGATCCTTCCTCTTGTAATGAATGTAAAAGAATATCAGCTACGAGCACCAGCAACATCAACAAAACAGGTTTGGTGAGTCCGGTTCGGATACAAAGACTAATCCTGCAAATACATAGGTATTTGCTGAGCTGAATTCATGAGAGATCCCATCAGAAAGCTCAGCTAACCTCTAAGTGTGTCTGAGGTTAGGATCAACATGTGGGTGTGTGGAAATACCCACAGGACTGATGTTTACAGCTCAGCAGAAAATACAATTACCCCTGAGAACTGCTTTGGTTGTTTTGGTGGCCATCTGCTGTCTCACTTCTCTGAAAAACTGCTCCCCTTGACCACATTCAAAGAAGTGAAATGGTTTGACTCTCTCTATAGAGTACTCTCCCACCTGTGATCTATGCATATGCTCTTTACTAATGATCTGGAGTTTCTCGGACAAAGGGAATAGACTTCAGCATCTCAAGAGCCTGCCAGGCATAGCAATATGTGCAAAATTAGTGACACCAGAGCTATTCTTGTTCATATACTTCATATATTTAGTTCCTGCAAAGAGAAAATAACTGTATCATCTTAAATTAACACAAATTTAACATTACTGATTCAGCAGTATGTCTGCTTTGGACTATCACAAAAGTATACCAAGCTTAATATGCAGTAGCTGAGATACACATATTGATATTACAGGTTATATATACCAACACATTTCCATACACAACTCCTTCCACTCCTGTTAAAACTGCCTCTCTTTTCAACCCCTTCTGTGGAAACCTATTCTGCTCAGAGCAGTGATGGGCTTGTGCGAGGGGGTCTGGAGTGCAGGTGTGTGTAGGAACAGGATCTTTGAGATGAACAAGGATTTTCCATTATTTTTGAAGTATATTTTGCTCCCCACGCCTGAAACAGGTTGAAGATTTTTAACATAGAAATCAGTCTTAGAGACTAGAATTTAAGTAAGTCATACAAGATATGGTCAAATGGACTGAACATGGCTTGTATGGAGGGTATTTGCATGCTTGCTAAACATGTTGATAAGGCTGCCTTTGACACATGACCAAAGGTTGCATATATTCTTTGTCGTAATGCTGTGTTCTTGCTCATGTTCTTTAGAAAGATGTAACGTTTCTCCAGCTTAAACTCTGGTCTCAACAAGTTGAATTTCCTTAATCTGAAGTAGCATTAGTACAGATAGGCTTCTATTCATAACCTATACTTCACTTAAGTCCACCGAATCCATAATCTTGGTGCTGGTTCATGCGGCACACATTGGTAAATCGTTTGTTTTGCAGCAAAGCGTTGTTTGAGCCCAGAGCTTGTTTGGAAATTTCTGGTGTTGCTAGTGGGAAGTAAAAAAAACCCAGCTTATGCAAATACAGAATAGATTACCAGTGGGGAAAATTACATCAGAAAAAGTTTGCTGAATTAGGACTTGAGTCAACTCACTGTCTGTATATTTGTGATTTTTGTCATCCAAATCAGAATAGCCATGACATTCCAGCCTTATCACACTGTTCATGAAATAGCTTCCTTAAAAGACTAATAATAATCTCCTCTGCTAAAGATGTCTTGCCTACTTTAGCTTGCTTACTCATGTTCTGCTTTGCTGAATTCATGAACACATACTTCCTGGAACAGCTGCCACCCTTCCTAAAACTCTTGGTTTCCAGGCCCTGCCCTAATGACTGTCTGTATATTTTTATCTAAAGTAGGAATTGGGGCAGGAGCTAGAATTCACTTTTTTTCCCCTCTTCTTGAGTGAGTGCTCTTCCCCTTAAATCACACATTCATGCTCTTGCTTGCTTGCTCCCTGCAGACCACAGAAACTTCAGTATTTCCAGTAATATGGAATTACACCGAGGTTCTGAGGATGGTAAATCTCCTCTGTAGTCTGAGCCAAGACAGTGTGAGATCTGCAATCCTTCCATTAAGAGGAGGAGTTGATCCTGTATCTCTCATAGCTTTAAGGAGTGTTCAGAGCTCTTGGAAAAAGAACTTGGGCATCATGACTGCACCTGTGTAGTGTGGGATTAACCTGTTAGGTGTGACTAAAGGATGCTTAACACGGACAAGGCAGAGGACTTTTGCACGTACATATCCCAAAAGGATTTAGGAGTGAACTAAGTAGGGAGCTTCTTGATGTTACTGATACAGACTTTAATACTGAAAGTGCAGAAAGAGGTTATAAGCTCTAGGCAGTGACCTTCTGGGGTGAGGAGGCGAGAAGTGAGAGACCAGGCTGAGAAACATACCCCTGGAGTCAGGCTGTAGAAGTAAAAGGGAACCAGAATCTGGGCTCTTAATCCTTCTTTGGGATCTAGTTCTTAGCTCATATTGCAGAACTAAAATAAGAGATGTGGTTTTCAGATTAATGTATCTTAAGCAAAGGCCCTTTTGCAATTTGCTTTGTGTCTGTTTCCTTCTCCTTTTTGAATTCTTGAACTGATTTAATGATATTGAAATAGAAATTGGTGTAAAATTTGACTTGAGCATGGTTATCTGGTATACGAGTGCTTATAGAAATATAATTTGCTCCTGTAAGTAAGCTAGAAAAGGACTGAGCTGTTTTGAAAACCTGACTGCAACAGCAGCCAGTCTTTCAATGCTAAATTCTGGGGCAAGAAAAACAAGTCCCTAAGCCTCTATATCAGCTTTTAAATCAAGATCTTCCCAACCCCTTCACCCTTTAATTTCTTGTCCTTACTTGACATTTTTCACTTGATACTAGTTTTACTACATAGCCACAGGATTTTTTTTTTTTTTACAATTATTGGAGTTTAGCAGATACATAAAGAAATTCTGGTAAGGTCCTGAAATTTGATAATTGTATGCTAAGGAGTAAAGAGTTATGGGTAAATACAAAACAAGCAGGTTTGAGTGAATTTAATAGTCTTTCAAGTTGCTTGGGATGGTCTGAACTGGCTACTGCAAAGTTGTTATACCAACAATTAACTGACAGGGTTTTATCTACAAAGCCAGAAGTGTACTGGGTGCAGTGTGTGATTCTCAGCTGTTACAGCTACAGCAATTGCTCTTGTTGCTTTTCAAATAGTGGTGAATGAGCTTTAAAGAATTACAGTGTTGTATCTTGAGACATGAGCTTTGCAAACTTAACCAGCTGGTTTTGATAAGCTTTGTTTTTCTGAAGTCCTATGGTAGCGGTGTGTTCTGTGGCTGTGGAAGTGGGATATTTGTGTAGCTGCAATCCTGTGTTAAATATTCTTTCATACAATAAATATGTAACTGCCAAAATAATCTTAGCAAAATAAAGACCAAAGTTGCTTATTATAAGTATTACTTGTTAAAGCAGGAACTCTAAGATGCTTTTCCTCTTTTTTTTTTTTTTTTTTTGAGAGGTTTTTTTATACACTGCTCCTTCCCTTTTTTTCAAGTTGCCTTGCTGTTCTGTATATTTTCATATATAGCACATTCCTACATTCCTCTCTTTTTAAAGAAGGCATTTAACTTGTTGGCTGGAAGCTGTCTTATTGTTAGGAAGGTATGTGATTATTAATAAAACTCACTCTGTTGCAAGAGCTTGGATATAGGAATATAGGAACTGTGGTGACACTGTTCTCATATCCTGTACTCTGTAGACTTCTTGTATCATAAAGAGTTTTAGAGGTCTGCTGTGTCCTCATGTTTGTACTAACCAGTGTATGTTTCTCAGTAGGTTGCTTGGTGAGGAAACAAAGTTCAGTCAGCTCACTGATGGTTGCTTTTTTACCTCTGAAAAAAAAAGTACAAAATTTAGTCAGACACTATAAAACCAGCAAATAATCTCTTTCCTGCTCTTCTCTGTTGGAGGCTTAGTGTTTCAAAAAACTCTGAACTGGCCCAAGAAGCACTGTATGCCTGTGTTTAAAGTACTCTCTTTGCATCATTAAGAATCTGAAGCTGCCATTGTTTCACCCATCTTCCCAAGGGAAACTCAGAAATCATAACTAGAGGTGAGAAACTTCTTGTACATTTTGATGTCCAGCATCTGCTGACAGAATTCCAAAAAGAAAGATTCTGGATCTCTCCTGACCTCCAGGCTGTGTTTCTACTCTACCAGCCTCTGGCAGGCCTGTTTGCCTGCGAGTTGTGAGGCGCTGGTGACTTCTGCAGCTGCAAAACCACAGCACCACCCGGGACAAGCATTCCTGCTTGGTGTGAGTGTGCAGGAGACTGCAATTTGCATGAGCTCCAAGGGTCACACAGCAGGTCTGTCTGCTGCTGTGCGTGTCTGTCACTGTTTCCTTGCATACCATTTTAATTTGCATTCTCTCCCTGAAAAGCAGCAGCTCTCAAATGAATGGGCAGCTGCCACCAGGGAGTGAGAAGGGTTGCTGGCCATTAGCAACTGGTCCAGCCTCCCTCCTTGTGTGGGACCTATTAACAGGTCTGTGGGGAAATAGCAGCTACATGTGAACCATTTTCTGCATTCATCAAAGGGAAAACAAAGGATTATCCGATTACAAATGCACCATAACAGCCAAATGAGCGAAAGGAGCCAAAGCTTTGTCCCGCCCTCTGTCCTTTTAACTCTGTCTTGTTCCATCTCAGACATCCAGTTTCCCATTACTTAAGTCTCTGAAAGCCTCTTCCTGCCTTTATTGTTTTGCCAGTTGCTGGCTTCAATTTACTGCACTGATAAGGACTTCCCAGGCTGTAAATACGTGGTCGAGATATTTCTGAAGCCAACCTAGGTTTTGATTGTAGTCACAGGAGGAAAGGTCAACAGCAAAACTGCTCTCACTACACACGGAGGCCACTCCTCACACTAGGGTAGGTATGGATTGTGAATTCGTGGGGAGAGATGTGAGGGAATATAGGGCATAACAGGACTGAAGAAGAAAAAATGAGCATGTGCTTACCCACCCCTTTTCACAAGGGGATACCCGTGCTTCTAGTAGATGTAAAGTGACTGCAGGTCTTCAGTTTGGGAAAGACCAGAAACCAGAAAGAGTGAGAAATCAAATATAGTCATCTTTGCTGGAAATTATAGCAGGTAAGTTGGCAGTGTTGAATTCTCCCTACTGGTATCTGTGACTGCAGATAATGATTTTGTCTTACCTTGCTACAACATAGCTGCAGAGATGGCCAGTGGAAGAGGGGGGGTGTTTTAAAACTTTACTTTCTGGGACACTTAGCTATGATCTCTACTGTTTGGGTGACCAGCACAAGCCTGTAGAGCTTGGCAGGCTTCAGAAGCTCCACATGTGTCTGCAATTCCTGCAGCATCATTACAAAGGGTGGCACAGATGCTTGCAGTGTGGCTGTCTCCCAGTGTGGGGCCCAGAAAGTACTATTCCATGAGTAGTTAGTCTACAGTGGGAAATAACTGGAGATTACAGAATGATATGGAGTGAAAAAGCTTCTTCCAAGGGAAAAAGTTATTTAGAAGCTATGGGTTTATTAGACAAGAACTTGATACCCAACTTATTGAATTTTAATACAAGTTACATGCTCTTATGACTCCGCCTTGCCTTAAAATTGATTGAAAAGTTGTGTGAAACTGAAAGCAGTGCTGACTTCTAAAACTGCCATAACTCTTGGAATATTTAACAGCTTGAAAGAAGTCACTATCCAGAGACTATGCTACTATGGAATAATTTTGGCTCAGTAAAAAATAAGATATAACAAGCGCTGTGGTAGATCTTCAAGATGAACATATGAAGAAGTCTAGGCAGATAGGGCATAGGATTTCTTAGTAATCTAATTAATAAATAAGTGTAATTTTTCTAGCTTGTTTTTAAGAGAATATAGCTGGCTAAGGTAAGCAGTAATAAAATATTAAAATATTTTGTAACAAATATATGGTAATATATATTCTGGGAGCTTTTCTTTCAGAACTGAAGGGTTGATTACTTCCCCAGATGTTTTTTTAAAATACCTAAAAAACTGGTTTTTACTTGGGCTTGACCAGCCTCATTAGGCATGTAACAGTGTAACCAGTTGTGAAATACACTGATAAAATGTATTTTAACTCTGACTTGACTAGGCTAACAAAGCAGACTTACTCTTGAAAGATGCTCTCTTCAAGTCTGTGAATAGCAGAGGTAATTGCCAGGAGTTTCTCAGAAGGCTTACAGACAGTAGTATAACTTATAGGAGGTATTGATGGTGTCTTGCTTGGCTTCTGAAAAAAGACCAAGTTAGAATATGTGAAACTCCTACTGCTGTTGCTGTCCTCTCCCTCAGTGCTGGAGGTCTCTAATGCGTCTGAAGCACAAATATTCTCAGAAGAGCTGCATCCCCTGGTGTCACACATGTTAATCAAATGTCTGATATTGGTAATTTGATTTTATTTTACTGGGAATAGCAATATAATTTTTGTGACAAATCTACTGAGAAGTATGGCTGGGAGTTTTCCTTCTTTTGAAAGTAATTTAAAGTCTTCCTTAGCTCTTCCTTTTAACCTGATGCATTCTGGGCAACTGTACTACCTTGACCCATGGAAAGTGGAAGATGTCATCAGCATAGTATATGGAACAAACCAAGGATGTGTGTTCAGATTTTACTGACATGTATTAGCTGGAGTTAAAATTACAGAGGCAAATGCCAACAAAGTAAATACAGGAAACAAATCTAGAAGTGGATGGGATAAACCTAAAGTATAGTAGATAACCAGTTCCATAGAATGCCATTATTACAGTTGGAAAGCCAGTATTACAATTGGGAATGAAACCTTTGTTGTTTTTACAAATCCAGTTATTAAGTTATCCATTACTTGAGGCAGATTTTAAGGGAGAAAACCTAGAAGTGGTGGTGGTGGAGGTGTTATGTCATCTCTGAAATCATCTTGGTTGTATTTCACAGAAAGAATGCTAAACAAAATGTTATCTAAGCACCTCAAACCTTGATCAAGTGACTTTCTGATTACTGAAAGTACTTGGTTGTGTGACTGTCCATTGCCATTCCTCATGATTTCTGTAAGCTTCTCTTTTATCTTAGGTCAGCATGTATTGTACTCCATATGCTAATTTATGAGCTTGTACAAGACACCTTGTGGCTCTGAACTAACAGCTGGGTAGTCCACGTGAGTGGATCCATATATCCACTCAGTCTCTTACCTGTGGCCCTATTAATTTAATCTCTGTTCCAACAGAACAGTAGATGTCAAGGGCTTGAAATGGCTTATAACACCTTTCTGTGTTAATTGGGTGACTTGTGAAAGTAAGTACTAAGCTTAGTGGAGCCTTCCCTCAAAATTAAGCACAACAAAACATATTTTCAGAATTTGTGACTTGAATACTTTGGTACTAAGGGGCAAGGGCTCATTCCTTAGAGGCCATACTGGATGTAAATAGCAAGGTTTTGGCAGCAGAGAGTCTCCAGGCATGGCCTCTGTGGGAGGCCAGGGGCTGCCCTGTGTCAACCACAGCTACTTCCAGCTGTCTTTGCAAGGAACCTCATGCAGCTGAGCCCATCAGCCAAGCTGGTGGCACCTCTGTAAAAACATATTCAAGAAAAGGCAGAAAATTCTGAGGAGGGGGAAACATGGAGAGAACACAGGAATGCATAGGGGGAGGTAAGAAGAGAGGGAATAATAAGGTCAGAGGACAAGGAAGTGCTCTGTGGTGGAGCAGGTACTTCCCTGAAGCGCATCTGGCCCATTGATAAGTTCAAGGCAGAGCAAGTGCACCTCTGAAGGGACTGTGGCCAGCAGAGAACCCATGCTGGAGCATAGAACAAGAGTGAGAAGGGAGCAGCAGTGGAGAGAAACTGTTGAGTACCAACCCTGACCTCACGCACTGCTGGTTGTCTCACCAAAGGATTGGCTTTAGCCAGCCACCAGCAGTGTATGCTTATCCATCCCCCTGTCCTGTCCTCTTTTCAAACACAAATCTCCCACTCTGTTGTTTAGTGTCTTTTGAAGTTCCCCTTTGATCCAAAAAAAAGAGTGAATCAAAGCACTAAGTGCAGACAGTTGAGGTGGTTTATTATGTAACTACTATCTGAAGGTGTGCAGCAAAGGTGAATGAGTACTGGGAAGTCAGATGAGCCCAAGACTCCCACACTTCACTTTCATTCCTCTCCTGCCTGCAGCAATCTCTCCCTTGTTCTGTGTCCTTGCTCCACACAGCAAACGTCACTGGTAAGCCAGATGTACCATCCTGCAGCCAGCTGCATGTGATGGCTGAGGTCATGGGCTGGGCAGAAGCAGTGGCATTAGGCTGCCTGACAGCCCAGCATCTCTGCCTTGCCCTGCCTAGCACAGCTTCTGCCTGTGTCAGATGCTGGAGAAACCTGACCCAGTGTCACTTGCTCAGAGTTTTCTAGAAATAGACTTGTGTGTGTGGTAATAAATAAACCGGCTGGTCAATAAATAGACCAGCTACAAGAAATACCTAACTGCTGGGAGAGAGTAGACCCCGGGAACCACACAGGAGGCAACCTAAGCTCTGTGTTGATTTGAGCCCAAACAGATGTCTTGATTGCACCTGTGTAGGCAAAGGTGCAGTCCCAGCAGGGATTCTCATTATGTAATTGTAGTACGTATTAGTGCAGTGTATTAGGTATTTACACTGATATGTGTGGGGACTAGTAACAGGAAAGGGTCTTACTGTGAGAGCCTCCACTACATCTACAGGGTAGCAGATGACCTCTGTCCTGAAGAGCTTGCCCTGGATATGATTAAGACAGAATAATGGAAATAGGTGTAGCAAGGGAAGGTACCCTTAAGCTTTCTCATGAGATTCATGATTTCTTCTCAGCTTCTTTTTCTGTATACTGCTACTCATTGGATTTCCCTGTTGAGCTGCTCACACTTAGCACTCCTCCAGCAGTGAGGTGGAAGCTGTTTCATGTGAGCATTCACTGACGTGTTGTGTAGGCCTGGAGGAGGGAGGATGAGGGGAGGTCTGGCTTACTTAAAGCCCGAAGAACGTCCTAACGTTGTAAAGAATATGTGTCTTCTGCATGCAGGCCTCTGGAAAGTTTATGGATAAACTGAGATCCTCAGAGGTGCCTCTGTATCAAGGTGGGACTCTTTACATGTGCCTCTATTTATTGTCTTTAAGTAGAAGGAAAATAGCCCACTTTTAAAAAATGGAGGAAATGCTACAGGTACATTTACTTTGGCCTGGCTAAAGAGCTGCTTGAATTTAATTTAGCTGAATAAATATTACCTTGTATATCAAATTTAAACCCATTTAAAACTGACTTATTGATTTAGCTTGCACCTGTAACTCATATAACTTGCTTGAAATCCATGAGAGACTGCCCATGCAGGGATTTGTACAGGCTTGACATTTTAACATTGTTTAAACTGCTGTAGGTTGTAGGTGTGGACCTCCCCTTAGTAGCCTCCAGCAGTAGAAGTGATGTCTTTTGGTTTTACTAATGATAGTAGCCAGCATTTAAAACTTGGCTTCATGCTGCCCACCCTGTTCACACCATTTGGTGCTTTTGCACAAGACCACAAGTTTGCTGGCAGGGTATCCTGTTTCTTCTAAACACTAATGTATTGCACCTTGACCACATTTGGCTCAAGAGCTCACAGCCTACATACTTGTTTCAAGTAGTCTATCTAGACAGTCCACAATAGCAGCATCCCAAGACTGCCAAAGTGTTGATCACAAAATGCAATTACACTGCAAGAAAATACTAAGGAAACCCATCTGCTGAAATCAACTGTGTGCATGTGGCAGTCAGGGTGATGGCAGGACTTGGAAGGACTTCTATGTTTTGTAGTTCAATCCATGGCAAATTTCTAACCTCTGAGCACATCACTGCATATGTTTCTGCTTTCTCCCTAAGGAGAAAGTACACATCCCAGGATAGAAATATTTCACAAAATAAAGTATGACATGCCTGATACCATGACTTTGTTCATAGGGATATCATGGTTGTTTCTATTGCCTAAATGAAGGAGGTCCCTTAGAAAAAGCTGTTGGCTTTGAGTGAGTGCTAAGGTCTATGTTTTTGGTATTGCTGCTGTTGCAGTCTTCTCCCATTCCTGATTATCCCCTGAAACCCCTTCCCACCATGTGGTGGGTTGCCAGCAGGGGAGACTGTAATTCCAAGAAATGCGAATGGGTGGCTGTGGAGGATTGTGTGCCTCCTGTGTCCTTAACAGCCTACGTTAATCACAGTAAACCCAATAAGGTTTATAATTCTATTATAAAGCAAGAATTTATTTATTAGTTTCTTTATAGTGTCCAATCATTACTTGAAACTGCTGGATGGCAATAGGATACTTAAGTGTTACACTGGAAAGCAGCTGGGGGCAGAGATTCTCAAAGTTATCTTTATTTGGAAGTCCAGCTGCTCTTCTGGCAATCAATTTTTTAATAATAGCCACATATTTCAAATGTTTTTAATTATTTATATGTAGAAAAACTCTGCTATGATTTTATTGTATTTTTAATTTTGTGTCTTTCCTGCACTGAACCATTGACAGAATATAGTTTATTTAATTTATGTAGATGAAATTTAGACAGGTGTCTAAATTCTACTCTACAGGTGCTGATGTGCAGTTGAATACCATTGTGGCACGGTCATGGACAAGCCCCTTATTGTTTTAGTGGAACAGCAGTGCTTAATCACACAAATAATGATGTAATGCTTGTGGGTTTTGGAGTCTGCAGTCAAGAGATGTGATACCAGGTTTTGGCTCAGACCCAGCCAGCCAGTTCTTCACTTGGTGGAAAAGTTTTATTCTTCTTTAAGCATCAGCATTATAATAATTCTCTGACTTTTAGAGGTCAGATAGGCTGTTTGGGAGAACAGCACTGTAATGTCAGGATCTAGGTGTCTGCCACTTAAGTAGTTGTTATAAAATTGAAGAAAAACCCCAAACCTTCAATTTTACCTGGGGCATTATTTGTTAATTACCAAATGGGTGCCTTTATACTGTTGTCAGTGGAAGACAAAAGTGATACTCTTCTATGCTGGGATGGGAATGGGAATACCAACAAACTGAAAAGCCAGATCAAATCTCTTCCACTCCTACATTTCATGCTGAGCAATTTCTAGGGCTAGACAGAAAATGCAACAGCTTTTCCCCATTTAATTTTTGAAGAGCTGACTAAAAAATATTTTGAAATG
This sequence comes from Dicrurus megarhynchus, assembly GCA_013399195.1. NCBI lineage: Eukaryota > Metazoa > Chordata > Aves > Passeriformes > Dicruridae > Dicrurus > Dicrurus megarhynchus. The sequence continues at coordinate 393,879 of VXAD01008065.1, forward strand.
GCAAATTATTTTATTTTTCTCCTCTTGAAAGAAACCTAGGTCAGATGAATCTGGAAGAGCTAGATAGCTGGCTTTGCAAAAATCACACCAGTTCTTTAAGCACTTAGAGAAGGATTTGGGGATGGTCAAAAAGGACAAACATGCCCGAAGTGGGATTCTAGCAAAAGTTAAGTGTACAAAGTTGTGATCCTGAAAAACACTTCACAGCTGCTGGCTAGCTCTGAAAGTAAATCAAGCAAATGCTCTGCTTACATTTTTTTTCACTTTAAATACATAAACAGTCTTGGGGAGAAAGACTGACGCTAGGGTAACCATGGCTCGTGTGGCCCGACCAGCAGGTTAGAGAGCCACACATCTCTACATTCTCTGGTTCACTTCACACAGCTTTGGGTTTGGTGATAGCCCAGCTCTAGCAGGAAGGGTTGAGGCTGCCCAGTCCAGCCCCAGAGCCAACCCTTAGGACACCACCTGCTACACAGGCTTGAAGCCAAGGACCACTGTGAACCCACCTCCCTCTTTTTCTTAAGGATGTGCTCTGTTTACCGCTGTGTGAAAGGATTAGTTTCCCCTCAATTTGTTACAAGTAGCATCTCTGTGTGATTCCTAGAAAAACAGACATGCTCTTTCAAGAAGGGGTTCTGCACCACCAAATTCAGAGGAGATGCTTTCTTCCACCTAGGAGGAAGGGGCAGGATCTGATGTTTGCATCGCTCTGATCAAGTTTCCTGTTGGCTGACTTGGACTGCGGCATTGTGTGTGCACTGAGTGGTAGAAACTCCCTGTTCAGTGATCTGTGTTTACGTCCTCCAGGGTCCTCTCAGCTTCAGGGAAGAGAGTGTCATATCTCAATCCATTGTTGGATGGGAACAGAAAGAACCTGGCTGTAGGAGCACATCTAAAAATAATACTATGGAATCATTGAATTTTTAGGTTTAGGTTGGAAAAGACAACTTGAAGATCACCAAACCCAACCATTAACACAACACTGCCAAGTCCATCACCAAACCATGTCCCTAAGTGCTGCATCTGCACATCTTTTAAATGCCTCCTGGTGTGGTGACTCAACCACTTCCCTGGACAGCTGGCTCCGGTGATTGGCCACCCTTCCTGTGAAGAAGTTTTCCCTAACAGCCAATCTAAATTCCTCCTCTGGTGGAACTTGAGACCATTTCCTCTCATTCTGTTGCTTTTTACCTGGGAGAAGAGGCCAGCCCTCAGCTGGCTACAACCTCCTTTCAGGCACTGATAAGGTCTCCCCTCAGTCTACCTTTTTCCAGACTAAACGATGCCAGCTCTCTCAGCTGCTCCTCATAGGGCTTGCATCTTTGGCTGAATAGAATATTTTGAAGGTCTTCCAAGCAAAACAGTGCTGCACACTTCAAACAGCCTCAGCACTGCAGGACTCTGAGGCTGGGTCTATAGAGAAGTGTCCAGTGCAGGACACTTTTCCAGTTGCTGGGATGCAGTGCACTGTGCTGCTAGAGCACCCTGAGCAGTCAGTGGTGTCCTAAGTGGATATGAGGTGCAGGTGGGAGCTAGCATAGGCCAGCAATGAGCAGCTTGTGTATGCCAACTCTTCTTGGGAGGTTGAGAAACTTCACTAATGGAGTTGCAGGCCAGTCTGGGCATGGTCAGCTCAGGAGTGCAGACCTACCCTGAATGAGCAGGAATTTGTCCTCTTTCTGGGAGCTGGGAGTTGTGTTGGGATGTGTTAGCCCTGTCTTTTTCTGAAGAAGGAGCATACCTGCCTGTGCTGCAGGTGTGAGCAAGCTGGCTGAAGTAGCACCAGCAGGGCCAGTAAAGCTGCCACTGCCTGGTGTCCTTTGGGTGGCTGGACCACAGTGATATTTGCAGGGCTGCAAGCAGAGACAGAGCTCAGAGCACTCTGTGCCCATTCTAACACTGGCCAGTGGGAAGGGGGTCAGGGTGGCTTAGTAAAAAGGGCGAAGAATGCCAGTCCTACAAGGACTGGGTTTGCTGTGCAAGGTCTGTGATACAGTGGGTTTGAAAAACTTGATAGGTGTGGGTGAATTAAAGCAGGTATATAGTTCATCAGTGCTTTGCATGACCAGCATTAAAAAGTTAATGTTACGGGCAATGACTTCTGAAAATGAATTTCCCAAATTCCTGTATTGTTTCACTTCTTCAGGGACTCTTTTAGTTCTATTCTTGGGTTTTTGTTTTTTTCCTAGAGAAGTTGCTGGATGTACTTCTTTGTCACATTTCAAACACTTGGTGTGATCAGGCAGTAGTGGGTCTTAGTCACAGATAGATAATAAAATACTGGTTTCTTCTCTTCTTTAAATATAACCTGTAAAATAACTTCTGAAAGCTTGTAAACAGGGTATTCTGTGCATCTTCAGGTAAATGGATATTTGATATTTAAATGCATAGTAGATGTATAATAAAGTTCAGAAGTTTCTCTATGTGTTCAGCTTCCTGTGACTGCCCAGCTACTGTGGGAAGATTTATGTTATTTTAAAAAGCTGATCTTAAGGTCCTTTGAAAATTTGCCTCCTAGTTTAATGTTTGCTATGAACTTCATTAAACACTTGATGTGGTCTGTGCCAATTAAGACCATTAGTATTATCACGAACCAGTAACCTCAGGGGAAAAAAATGGTTATGCTTAAAAGCAGGGTTATTAACAAAAAGTGACTTATCAAGTGTAAATAGAATGACTTGAACAAAATGTGCGTCATTGTACACGCAGGCCCTCATTTACCATCTGGTTTCTGTTTTATAACCCTATCTGTGGATTTATTTTGTGCTAGTGGACAAACAATTGGACAATGCTTAGAAACACAAGCTGGAATGTAGGGAAAGCTTATGGCAATCTTTCATATGCTCTGTCATGTGGGGAAAAAGCAGTTTATAGAAAAGATGAGTTGAACTGTAAGCATTGCATCCTGACAATTCTTCCATATAGTCATATAATTATGATTTCTTTTACTTTCTTCAGATTTTCATTGAAGTCCAGCTAAGAATGCAACCAACAAAATAAAGTGAAAAAGCTGGGCATCTGAAGAAGCATCCTTCTACTTGGTGAAAATGTCTCCTATTTTTTGACAACGATTAAAAGACAATGGGGTCAAACACTCTTGGAAAGGCTGCAACATTAGATGAGCTTTTGAACACTTGTATTGAAATGTTTGGTATGCTCTTTCAATATTTTATTTTGTTGTTATTGAAATTAGTCTTTTAATATAAGTCCTGCTGTTCTCTGGTTTAGCCAGTCTTTCTCTTGGCTAAGAACATTTCTGTTCTGTAAAATTTTCCGTGTTTCAATTTGGCCCAGAATCATGCTAGCCAGAATTTTAATCACATGCATACTGTATTAAATTTTCTTAATACAGATAATGCACAATTGTGGGTATGGTGGTTTTTAAAATGCTGGCCTTTACCAAGAGAAATGTTTAGATGAATTATTCAAGGAGTTATTTCTAGCATTGATCTTTGTCTTGAGTGGTTACACAGCTGTGGTTTTGACCAGTCATTTTTTTAAAGGTTTTCCAAATCATGCAATAATTGGCAAGCATATGACCTAAGGCTCATGTAATCTTTTTGCTCTTATTAAAATGTGATGTACCAAGTCTGACGGAAAGAAGTGATGAAAAATACCCTGATCCATAACACCATTAATCATGACATATATCACATTGCAGTCAAATGAGTTCATGAATGGGCTTAAATGTTTTCAAATGGGGCTTTGATTCACAAAGCTACAGTTAGATTCTCTTGAGATGCAGGACAGCTTTTGGTTGGAATGAAGTACTAATTTTTTTTGCCATGTGGAGAGAAACAAGTATCTAAAGGAGAGAGAGATTGAACAATTGATGGATGGACAGACCTTGCTACCAGCTGCAGTGAATCCCACACATCCATTTCTGTAGACCACCATCAAACTTGTTGTTCTAGAACTTAATTAAAGTATTAGCAGAGCCCACGAATTTGTTGTCTGTTGGAAATAGTGTCTCCTCTTGTATACACACTCTCTTGCCAAGCGCAGACCATGTGTGGCTCCTGTTTCATAGATCATATCCTCTACTGTCTTCTAAAAAAGTGACAGACAGAGAATAATCTAACATTGCAGATGTTGGGGAAGACTGATTGTTAGCCAGCCTGCCAGGGAATAACTCTTTGGGTAGTTTCAGTGGCTACACTGCAAAGACACAAGGGTCTCTGTTAGGCAGCTGGAGATGCAACCTTGGCCACAGATGAGAGATGCTCCTTTAACATTGAATTCCTTGAAGCAGATAATTTTTTATTAACTTAACTGCTAACTTAAAGCTATAAAGCTGCAACAAAATAAATATTGGAAGTAGTTGTACATAAATCATCTTCCCACCTTCTTGCTGGACAAAGTTTAGCACAGTGGTGCCTATGCCCTATTTTTTTTAGCTATGGCCTGTTATCTGCACTGGTTTGGGTTTTTTCCTCTGTTTAAACAACTGTCACTGCATTCTAGCAATAGTTACTTTTCAAGGGGCACTTTTGTGCTCTGGTGTTCTTTCCTACCTCTTCGATAGATAACAAACCAACGTTTCCACTTTTGATCTTTTCTATCTGACTCTGCTTGAAGAATAACAGCTCCCCTCTGTTATGATGGGGTTAACTCATTGTTTCTCTTTTGCAGATGACAAAGGAAACCAGTGCTCCAGCCATTTGCCAAGAACCTTCCTTTTAATGCACCGGTGGTATCTGCCTTCGACAGAGCTGGCTGGCAAGCTTCTGTCCACATATCCTTTCACAAAGTGCTGCAAATTGGCATTACAGTGTCAAAAGCAGGTTGTTTTTCTGACTGCTTGTAAAAATGTGCCAATTAATTAGTGACAAACAAGGTTTAGAGGTGAATTTTTCTTCAACCTAAAAGGTGGAAGTTTGTGAGCTTCTTTATTCTCACATAAAGACGTTGTGGGCTTTTTCAATGTGTACAAGAATACTGACTTTGCATCAACCTTGAATAAGTGCAAATATGAGGCCAAGATAACTTTTCAAGTTTTCAGGTTGGACTTTGAGTACTATGAATTTTCAGTGATATCTAAACACCTATGTGTCATTTAGATCTCTTAATTCAGTAATCATAAGTATTACCATATTTGGTTAGCCAGAGCTGGCAAGAGACCTTTCAGCAGAATATTCAGACTTGTAGAATAGTAGCATTTTTGACAGGAGAAAAAAGAGTGGCAACCAGGAAATAGTCTCTGTCCCCTATGATGTTGTGAAAGTGAATGAAATATCAGAAGTATAATGTAGTTATCTCTAGAAGAAAAGTTTGATACTTTTTTAAATTCAGCTGGTCTCGTATCCATCTCCAGTGAATAAAAACAATATTGCTGAATCAAGGCACACAAAGCTTTCTTTAGCTGACATACTTACAGAGATGCCGATGGGGAGAACTGCAACGAATTCAGATTGAAAATCTGCTACTTCATGAGGTAAATGCACTTCTGGTCCTCTAGCATTTTGGTTTTATGGTTCTGTTAATATTATCAATGTAATTTTGTTTGTTTGGGTGCTTTCACTTGGTCTCCATTCTACAGTGAAGAGTGAATTTCTGTGTGTAGAAAACAATTAAGTTGAGCCATCCAGATTTTAAGACACTTAACTGGATCGAACTAAAAAGTTGACTGAAAACTTGTGTTAAGATTTATCTGGCTCATGAGTGTTATGATTTATCAGCCTCTCAGAGGGAGACTACATGAGTGTCACACAGAGGAGAGACACATTTTGCTTCCAGGTGTAACTTGGTGTGGGAGAGGAAGATTGTCTCCAGGCTGTAGACTTCAGTCCATGCAATCCCTACATAATTTATGATGACAGGAGTGTGTTAGTGATGCCGAAGTTGTTACAGGTTGGGTGTGTTCCAAACCTTGCACCGACTGCTCTGACCTTGTTTCCATGGGAAAGCTTTCATGTGTTGGGCTGTTCTTATGTAGGAACATTTCCCTGTAAAAGAGAAAGCATGAATTTTTAAGTAATCATAATATAACCTGCTTCACTCAAACAAATGTTTTTTCCTCCTTCCTCTGGATGAAGTTATATCACTGAGAAGGAAGGCGAGGGGGGTTACTGAAGGTGGAACTGATAAAGCCTTTTCCACTCCCCCTTACACAGAGGAGGAGGCTTATATGGTTTACATGTAACCTGACGTGGCTTACATCTGCTTTACACAGTTATCGTGGTAGAACTGCTGCTCACATTCACATTTGCATTTTCATTGAAAAGTCTTTTCTGAGCAGACAAAGTTGTCTCACTTGGACAGGGACCAAGAGCAAGTGTTACTTGGGTGTCCTGGCAGCCTGAGTCAGGACACCATGTGTGTGCCTTCTGTGGGTGTCACCTGAGACATCACTTTAATTTGGCATTTCAACAGAAAACTGCTTTGTTGTGCTGTTGTGAGTTAAGCAAAGAAAATTAAAAGATAAAGTGGCTTTTGCCACTTCAGTGTCACAAATAATTACAGAAGCAACAGGAACTGAGGTAGTTCACTCTCTATCTAAAGATCAGTGGATCTGAAAAAAGTCCATTAAAAAGATGTATGTAAAATATATGCAGCCACTGAATGTTATACCTGAGTCTCTGGGCATCTCTTAACTGCTGTCTGTGGATTTCAGATACTGGATTTTGGAATTTCCTGCAGAGTTTAACTTGGATCTTGGGCTGATTCGTTTGACTGAAGAGTTTCAAGAAGTAGCCAGCCAGCTCGGATATGAGGATCACATCCATCTTATTGATATCTCCAGCATGTAAGGATGTTATGAGCTGCAACACCTTTGTGTCTGGAGCAACAGAATTCTAGTTCTGTACAAAGTATAAAAATATTAAGGGCCGTCTTGATCTTGAGAGAGCAAAAAAGCACTTGCAAAATTGTCTTTAAGTTTGAAGCTACTAAAAATCTGAAGTTATACTTACACAGTAAAGAGAAGATTCCTATCTGTAAGTTTTTCATATAAGCAGGAAATAAATTATTTTTCTGGCAAAGCCAGTGCCAGTTAAGTGGTTAGTGTTACTTTTTTCCCTATAAGTTTTCATACAGAATAACAAGCAGTGTAGTGACTAGAATGCTGTGTAAATCTTAGTGCCTCTTGGAGAAGCTTTCTTGTCCTCTCATCAGTAATCTCTTAGTTTTTTGTAATATTTTCTGTTATTTAACTGGAGAATTTTTAACATTCACATTTGTAGTTGCATTGCATCAAAATTATTACAGCTACTATTTCCTTGACAAGCTGAAATGAAAGTTACCTTTTAAGCATCACCAAACACGCTTTTGCATCTCATTTGATACTGTATATTTTCTTTTAAAATATGGCGTATGCACAGTATTTGGCTGTTTCTGTTTTTCCATTACTTCAGGAACCTGTGAACTTACAGAGGAATAAGTAGTCCTTGATGTTATTCAAGTATGTTTTTATTCTGTATCAGAATTTTTTGTGAACTGTTCTTGTATTTCCAAAGCCTCTTTAATTATGGCTTCCTGTATCATGGGGAATGACACGTTGCCCTTTTGTTGTGATAGAAACCTGCTATTATTTATCACTTGTAGTAGTGCATCCAGAACTCCTCTCTTCTGTTCTGCTCTTGAACGTGTCTTATTTTAAGTGTTTGTTACGTGCTGGATGTCACAGACCAGAAGGCTCCTGGTCCTTCTATGGTCAATTTTACATGATACATTCCAGCTGTGGGCTACACTGACATGGACCCAAAACAGAACTGAGAGTTATACCTATTCTGTTGCAGTCCTTCCTATGACTGGATGAGAAGAGTTACACAGAGGAAGAAGATTTCCAAGAAGGGAAAAGCCTGCCTGCTGTTTGACCATCTGGAGCCCATTGAGCTAGCTGAACATCTCACTTTTTTGGAGCACAAATCTTTTAGGAGAATTTCTGTAAGAAGCCCACAACTTTGTCACTTGCATTAGGAGCCTGTCTTTAAAGAGTGTTCACATGGTTTCACATTTATGACTTTTTTTCTCAACATTTCAGTGTAGTAAATCTTTCTACTCTCTCATATGATATACATAGCCATGCACTTCCTTGATCTTTTTCATGCCAGATGATTTTTGGCACTGAGGGAAATTCAGTTGCTTCTTTTTGCAGGGGATTGTACAAGGACAAGAGGTAAAAGTGGATGAAAACTAAAGCTGAAGCTAAAACAAAGCAAATGAGTAAGACAAATGCCAAAAGAAATGCTGATTTCAGCTGGCAAATATCCATATGAAAGGGTCACATGAGATTGCTGTATAAGGTGGCAAATGGAAGCAGTAAGTTCTTAAGATGAAAAATGAGACTTGTGTTTAGGGGCATGAGAGAAATCAAACTCCCAAACTAAGAAAAATGTATGAAGTTTTTTGTTTGTTTCAAGAGAGGAAGGAAAAAGAGATCAATGAGGAGCTGAGACCAGTCTAAATAGAATCACTTTTGATGTCACTTAATAATGTTCAAAGGTTAATTACTCGAGACTTCAAATTATAGGAAAACACCCTACTGTGATCTGTGCAATGCTAACCTCAAAGAAGGAGAGAAGAACAAGAAAAAAGGCATGGATTTCTAATTAGACCTAAGATGCATTTGAATTCCTTTGGGGATTCCAGGAAGAAAACTCAAACTTGCAATGAATTTTCTTTTTTTTTTCCTTGCTGTTTCTAGCTTCTCTGTTAATTCTTCAGCTTGAATTTTGCTATCACAAATGATTCTCTGCAACCAATGAGAGTTAATCAATCTTGTACTACTTGTTCTCTCAAAGATATGTTATTGCAGAATATGATTAGTCTGAATTCTGTTTTTGGTTATACCTGTCTAAAAAAAAATGGGGAAGGGGGAAGAAGGAAGGGCAGTGTTAACTATAACAACAAAAAAAAAAATTAACATTATCTGAACACTGAAATACTGTTTATCTGCAGCTATGAGACAAGCATCTGTTGTGTTAGAGTATATGTCCTCGTATGGTTTTCTAGCAGGCTGGTTTTGATCAGCTAAGATCCAGAAACCCATCTTGTCTGGCATTGCTAGCAACTCCCTACACAAGCTAAAGGTATGTCATTAGTTACTGAAAACCTCCCTTTAAGGGACAGCTGAAGAATATTTTTCAAACATTTAGGGAAATTTAATTTTTGGGATCCTATAGACTACCATGGCTTGAGGGTGTCAAATAAAACTACACAGAATAAAATGTGTTGATTAAATTACGGGAAAGATGGAAGAAGCAATCACACTCATCATGCAGACTTCTATATTTTCCGACACACAAACAAGTTATAAGTGGACATTTAAGGAAAAGCCAAACCAAAACAACATCAAAAAGCTTTTAAGGAAGAGCTGTTGTGCAGCAGGGTCTGCTGACCCTCAGTCATGGTCACCTTCTAAAAAAGAGGAGCTTTAAAAAGAAAAAAAAGTACTGAAGTTTGAATTAGATTCTTCAGTTGTCCACTGTTTTACTGAAACTGCCTTTTCTCTGTTAGTTCACAGACTACCAAAGCTATGTGATCCATGGCTGCTTGGAGAACAATCCTACTTTGGAGAGATCTATTGCTTTATTTAATGGCATCTCTAAATGGGTCCAACTCATGGTTCTCAGCAAACCTACCCCCCAGCAAAGAGCAGAAGTAATCACAAAGTTTATCAATGTTGCACAGGTAAGTCTCGCAGATGACTCTTTTTCTTCCCCTACTAAGCAGGACTATAAATGGAGATTGCAGTAAACAAATCAGGTGATGCTCTTTGTGTTATTTCCTCACTGAGCAGCCTGTTCAACATCACTGGAGGTTACTTGTTCAGGTGTGGTGTGCCTGCATTTTTTAACTAGCAGATATAACTATACAATAATTTTTCTTTTTTGTATTCCAGTTGGCAACTGCCATTATTGTGTGTTTCTTCTGGAGCTAAGCTCATTAAAAACTGAAATGCTGAACCATTCTGTTATGTGCCCTGGTTTAGTGATTTCTGCTTTAGCCGTGATGGGTTGTCTCCTTTAACTTGTTGTGTGTGTGACGTTGAAGAGCTGCTACTTGTATTTCATTAATTTTTAATTATTCGTGATTAATCTCTCCTGCAGAAGCTCCTTCACCTCCAGAACTTCAACACACTGATGGCAGTTGTGGGAGGTCTAAGCCACAGCTCTATTTCTCGCCTGAAAGAGACTCATTCTCATCTGTCTTCGGAAGTCACAAAGGTATGGTGGACTCCAGAACATAGACATATTGAGCTGAACATCACCTCTTTGAGGTCTGATGGGTTCTGCAGTGCAGGTGTCTCACCAGCACAATACTTGGATCATGGCAGGGCATCCTGAAAGGCATTCCTCTCAGTGGAGCAGGATGAGCTCACAGAGATCCTCTGCTTGATTGCCTGTGCCAGAGAGGAAATTAACACTGTCGGCACCCTGACAAGAGTTGTGCTCAGATTAAGGAAATGCTATGAATGCTTTCACAGAGACTTGCTTCTCTGGCTATTTGTAGGACTGGAACGAAATGACAGAGCTGGTCTCTTCCAATGGAAACTACTGCAACTACCGCAAGGCTTTTGCTGACTGTGTTGGCTTCAAAATTCCTATTTTAGGAGTCCATTTGAAAGACTTGATTGCTGTCCATGTCATTTTTCCTGATTGGATAGATGAGAACAAAGTTAACATAGTGAAAATGCAGCAGCTTTCCATCACCTTGAGTGAACTGGTTTCCCTGCAAACTGCTTCTCATCATTTAGAGCCTAATTTGGATTTAATTAACCTGCTAACCGTAAGTATTGAGCATGTTTCAATTCACTGTTGTGATTCAAATGTTTAGTGTCAATAGGAATACTCATATCTATAAAGTTAAGTGTATGTTATCTCAGTTTTGAAAAAGAAAAGGGAAAAAGCACAAAACAGAAACAAGTTCATGTGAAGTGTTAATAAAGCCAAAGAGAGTTTTACTACAGCGGTATGTGATGGCTGGAAGCAGCAACTGGACTGTTATAAATCACCTACTTTAAGAATCACAAATGGAGGGCTGTATTTACTCTAGGAGAAGCAAAAACTCAGTTCTGACTACTTAGAATGGAGGCTTACGTCTCCTGTGGAACGATTGGGTGACCTGCTGGCATGGACACACGAGAAATTTCAGCTTGAGCATCATCACATTCTTGCTCCTCTGTGCTTTCCATGTGACACAGTACCCTTCCTATCCAGTAAATAAAAATGTGATGGATTTATGCTAGGACTGATCAGGTACAGAGCTTTACACTAAGGAAGCTGACAAATATGAGCCTGAGCTTGGTGCTACCGAGCTGGTGGGGATATACCTATGGCCTCTTTGTAATGAGGACTGGGAAAGATTGGGGGAATAGGAACACCTTCTTCAGTGTTGTGCGTTGTGTGGAACAACCTGGGAACAAGTCTTAACCCTGGTTAGTGGGACAGGAAAGAGAAGGCACCAGATGTTGACCACTGCAACAATCCTTTATCTGAAATTTTGAACTATAAAGGTAGATATTTATTATCACGTTTTGTTTTTGTAGGGACTGAGAGTTGCTTTCTCATGACACTCTTTCCCTTCCTGGTCATTTCTTACGAGCTTGGCTTTGAATAGGGGGAAGTGGAACCTCAGGCTTTAGGGAACTGAGCAATAAAAAAGTGAGTCCAAAAGGGTAGAAATTAGACAGTGTGAAGTGAGAGATGGAAGCTGAACTGCTGCTACCACTTTCATTAGCTGTTCTCTCTTCTTGGTGACAGCCTGTTTTCCAAAAGGAGCAAAACGCTAAAGATTTTTTTAAGACCTTTTAGGTCTTCATGTATTCATCATTGTATCAGCCTGATCTCATATAGTGTATCTGGTTTTCCTTTTTTAAAAAATATTTTCCTTGTTTTCTTTGTTTTCAGCAAAATGACAGAGATTTTACTTGTATTTTTGGATTTATTTCAGTGTATTTCATTTACAAGGAGAAGTAATTGAGTACATGGTGGGTACTTTCTCACCTATGATACTCTGATGCATTCATTCATAATAAAACTCTGCTGACTTTGTTACAGTTGAGCCAATCTGATTGTAAAAAATGAAGTTGTATTCTGCAACGTTAATTCCAGACCTGATCGAGGGTTACAAATAACTTCTGCTTTTTTTTACCTGTTAGCATGATTCTATGGTAGTACCTTCATGTGATGATGGAGACAGCCCATCTAGGCTGGGTATCTAGGTAGACAGGTGTAGGTATCCTAAAACCTTTCCAGGGTAATTCTGTCTTCACGTTAGTCACTGGAAGTGTAGCTTTGGATCAAATACGTTTGATAGTGTGGGAGTATTGATTTAAAATGGTGACTTCTGGAAAGGGAAAAACCAACAAATTTCTACAAAATGTTCCTGGGCCAGAATTTTGGTACATACTATAATATGAATATTCTCATTTTTCTTCCCATATGTAGATTTTGTCCTCATCTGTGTATATGAATACAATACTTTTTTTTGTTGTTTGTTTTACACTAGTCTCCTAAGCAGTAATAATGGACTTGTAGATTAAATGTTTCTGTCTATCTTTTTGCTAATAAGAAAGTTTTAAATTATTGGCTGGGTTCAGAGAAAGAGGAGAAGAAAAGGATTGCAACCCAAAACTGACAAGAACTGATGACTAAAAATAGTTGACCTTGCTATGTGCAAATGGTCTTTTAGCAGATTTAGCCTCCCTTGCTGCCTGTGTCATCTTCAGTTTTCACAGCGTGAAGAATTAACCATTCCTTTTATTGCTAGGTCTTATCTCTCTAAGGTCAACTGTAAATGTTTTCCCCATCTTTATCTTATGTAGAGAAATTCCCTTGCAAATCTAGTAAATGTATATAAATGTGTAGAATGCTTTTCAATCAGCTGACCCAACTGTTCCTTCACTTCTGCTGTTTTCCCATTGAGCACCTTCTATCTGGGCAAGCTTTTAGTAGGTGTCTTGTCCTGATAAGCAATGTGTAAATCTCTTGCCTGGCCTCCTTCCCTTTCAGTGCTGCCTTTTACACCACACTTAGAAAGTGCTAACAGCCTGGCCTGTGCTTGTTTGACAAGTAAATCACTGGGTACTGGTTTGCTAGTCCAACAACTTGCACAAAAAGCTAAAATGAGGATTTCATGGGCATGTGGGAATACGGCCTGGTTTTTCTCTTCCTCAGTGGTAGAGTCCTATTTGCTCTAAGGGAGCTGATACCTTTCAAGTGGCTTATAGATGGCAATGTTTGGGGAGACTTTGATAGGAGCTATAAAGTGAGAGCTTGGCTTAAAAGCTTGGGTGGGAGGTGGCTAGTAAACTTCAGGCCACCTGCTCAAGGGGCTTACAGGCATTTTTAAGATGCTATTGTGAGTATAGACCAAAAGGGTTCATGGGGAACAAGGGGACCCTTGATTTCAGTGGTAGCTGCTAAATGGTCAACAGTTTGGCAAGTTCTTCTCTTGCCTTAAATATCTGCACGCAAACTTAGAAGTCTGCTTTCCCCCTCCACCCCACCTCATCTTGTTGTAAGCATAAGAAATCAGCTTCTAGCTCGCAGAATTTTAACTTTGAACAAGCAGCTGAAAGAAGCCAGCATTTTGCAAGGAAGTTAGCATGCCACAGATAAGAGAAAGGTCTGCTGTATGGACAGCAAGGACACATGCCAGGTTTACTGGCATAGGAGACTGCGAAAGCTGAGGGGGATGCAAGTCCTGCCTTGTGTTGTGTAAATGAGTCTGAGTTACATGGGCAAGCGAAGTAAACGTATTACAATTCAGCTGCCAGTGAGCCAGAGTATGTTACATGAAAATGGACTCACTTCTTAGAGCATTATTGCTCTCAGTTTGTGATTATCCTCTTTTCCTGACTTACTGGCCACACTTGCTCCACCCTCACTGACTTTGTACCCGGTTCTGTACCTCTCCCTGGAATCCAAAACATGGAGTAAAAGAGGACCTAAACGCAAGCTTGGCAGTGCAGCAGAGAGGAAAAACAGCTCTAAAGACAGTCTTGCCATTAGAAAACTTACATTTGGTAAGGATGCTTAAGGGATTTCCTTACCTGCTGTGCAGTATTTCCACACTGGTTTGGTTTTTTTTCCCAGTGTGAATAAAAACCTGTAGGTAAATATTTCTTCACTTTCTGTGGATTGGAAGTGGATCTCAGTTTCTCAACTAGACCACAGTGTATTTATATGAACTGTGTTAGAACTGATTCGGTGCCACCATTTTACCCTCACTATTTTTGTGTCTCAACATCTATTTATCTAACCTGTTCTGAGACTATATGCAAATGACTGGAAAGTCCCAGTCATCTGTACAGTCTAGAGAAGAGAATGAGAACTACCTAAACAATCAAATTGAAAGTCACCCTTCTTAACTTGTGTTCAGTAAGTTCCACTTAGAGAAAAAAAAGTAAGTCATGCGTTTCTGATCACTCCCCTCCCCTTCTCAATCCCCCTCCAAATTGCTCAGAAAAAAAATAGGACAGCAATGATAGTCAAATTAGAATAGAAACTGCCACTCACTGAAAAAAAACGAAAGGAAAACTCTTATTACACTTTACTTGTCAGAGCAAAACTGTAAATTAAAAAAAAAAAATGAATGCTTATATAACTGCATAGTCATCATGCTTGTAATTTTTGTGCTAATGTATGAAAGTTCTGAACTAGACAATACCTCACTCCTTGTGTGCTTACACACTGTGCCTAAAGAAGTTATAACCACTGCTTAAGATAAGGTCATATAATTCAGGGAGGGAGAGATACAAGCTTGCTCAATAAATACTAATGTATTTCCACTCCCAAATTCACACCCTGTTCATCTGGCCTGCTGAGAAAACTGTGCTCTTTCATAGGAACCAGACAACACCTTTTGAACTACCAATTCTGCTCTCACTCCCTGTCTGACCGGATAATATGACATGCTCCAACTGAGTGCTGTTTATTTTATGCCATCAAGGAACCTCAGAATACAGTCACTGAATACCTCACCATATGAATAATATTTACTGCAGCACTTAATGGTTCCATGCTGTCTTTAGGACGGGCCCTTACCTAACGCTCTGACAGCAGCATGTTGGCTGGTAAAGGATCCTGCAGGATGCACATCCTTTCACTGTGCCTTTAACCAGATTACAAAGTGCAAAAATCAGCAGTGTTTCAGCTAGACAAAATGAATAATTTCATCTTCAGACGTCTCCAAAGCCATGTGTTTGCTTTGGGAACCTATTTTGGGAAAGGGCACAACTTCTGTCTTATTCATCGCACAAAATTCTGCCTAAGAGAGGGTGGTTACTAGAGATGGTTCTGCAGTAGGTGTCACTGATCCTGCTTGTTACTTACATGGCATTTCAAATTCTCTAAAAATAACCTTCTGTCACAGTCGTTTAGTCAGTAGTAATTCTATCTGTCTGCTCGGGAACATCCTTTTAACTCAATCTTAGCTTAACTGGGGATTTACAAGGTGGATGATAACTTCAAATCATGTCAACTCCCCAAAGCCAATTAATGTAGGAACATGACCACAGGAAACAAGCTGTGTTTGTTTCCTCTCATTGCAAAACATTAGCTTTGGTGTTGATTACTTTTCTCCATCATCACTCCAAAAGAGGAGGAATTTACTGCAGACATGGATCAGTGCAAGACCCCAGCTGCCAAAGTAAAAACAGATTCATCCTACTTTAAGCATATTTATGTACCTTCTTTTTTCTCAATAAATCCTCTAGGGAAAAGACTGAGAACATGAAAGAAAAATCTTTCACTTACCTAGAAACAAAGCTGAAAGGCAATTTGCTTTACCTGCTGAGAGGTGATCGGGAGCAAGCCAAGCTGGGCTAAACTGGGATTGGGCTTGAAGGAGCACTTTGCTGCATCAACAGTGGTGGCAAACCCAGCCTGCCTCTCCCAGGCCTCTGTCTGCCCAGGGCTTCCCAGAGAGGTGTTTGCTGCACGGGCTGATCTCTGTAGAAGGGCAGTGCTACTATGACTATTCTTGAGGAACAAAATTTGACCAGAATAAAATCTGAAGTCCTTCCAACCTAGCCCCCCTACAACTTCTTTCCTAAAGATTTTGTATTTACCAGATTGTTCTGCTGAGGTCTCTCATGAGCATTGAGCTGCTAGAAGAAAGTGTATTTGTGTAAGGGTGGTCTTTGGAGCCCCTGTCCCTCTTTGCATGAGGTCAGCGTGCAGCCCCTCTCACCCGTGGGGTCGGGATGAGGGTCGTGCCAACCCTCAAGTGCAGTGCCTGATGTGAGCAGCAGCGTGTGCTCACCAGCCCGGGTTGTGTTCGCTCTGTGGAATTCTGCTTTGCCAGCAGCTGCACGCAGCTTTGGCATGTCTCCTGAACTCAGAGTAGCAAAACGTTGTATTTACCTTCAGTGGAGAGGTATACCTCTGCTTACAAGCCTGTCATATCCAATCCAGTCTAATAAATATTACTGTTTTCCATTCTTTCTTATATGTAGCTGTCCCTGGACCTCTACCACACTGAGGATGATATCTACAAGCTCTCGCTGGTGCTGGAGCCAAGGAACTCCAAATCTGTACGTCATCTTTTACTGCGTTTTGACATATTGCTTATTTTGTCTTCGTGCAGTTGATTAAATTTTAAAATGACAGTTAATGTGTTTCCTTACTCATATGTACATAAAGCTTTTTAGTGTTATACTTGTGTAGAAAACACAGTCACTAGTTATAGGTTTTAGTGCATATTGGGAGAAATAAACAGTGGAACACACCAGACTTCACTGTTAATTATTTTTCAACAAAACCTCTGCAAGTCCTGGAAAACAAAGTTCTGCTTTAGATATCTATCCTTTGTAAGTTTATATAAATTATTTATTGCATGACCTTTAGCTGATTTTCTGGATGCTGGTGCAGTTATATAAAGCAACACTGAATAAAAAGATTTGTTTAAGGCAAGGCAAATAATTATTGTAGTATTTTAAAACTGTTTGCTTAGGTATAATTGGCTGTATCTTGGGCTCTCAAGCAATGTTTAAACAGATGAGAATAGATATTACTCTTTATTTGGTTATGTGCAATTAAAGATAATGTTGCATTTATGCATTTTTCTTTATTTTTTGAAAGTCAGAGGATACAAATAAATCTCATAATTAATTGTTGAATTTCACTTTAAGTATTACTCTTTCCTCTGCTGCCAAAGGCTGGGGACTCCACTTTCCTCTGAGTATTTCTTCAGTGTAATAACATTCTTATTACCTTTTATATCCAGTCTGTGATGCTCTCAGGCTGAGCCCTCTCAAGACTGACAGCAGCAGAAGATGCGGGTGGTCGGAAATGCTTTGCAGGGTGTGAGAGCAGAGTCCAGGAGTCTGAGATTATGCATTCCAGTGCTTTTTAAGATTTTGAAACATTCTTAAAAGCAAGCAATGAAGTAGAACCCTTTAATTTCCAAGTATGAGGCTTCTCTGGGGTTTAAAATAGTTAATCACGCGTAGAGACCAGTTTGAGGACCATGTGTGTGGGTTCCCAATGATGTATTATGAGCATTGATAAGGAAACTAATTAATATTTCCACAGTCAACACTAGCTCAGCTTGAACATTTGAAATTTCATTACTGAGTCTCCAGTGCTTGTTGGATACGATTTGACCACAACAGTTGCTGTTTATTTCAGTCATTCTGGGTCCCTCATGCTCTCATTACTGCCAGCAAAGTTAAAATGCTACAGCCCTATGCTGTGGAAAAACTAATGGACCGCTACTGTAAATGAAGAAAATTATCACATTGCTGCTTTGATCCCCAGCCCGAGCTTCAAGCAGGACAAAAGCAATATAAACAGTGCTGTGAACTTTAACAGCACCCAGCAATTGTGGGAGAATTTGCATAAGGATCAATGGATAGCCAGTGACATTGAGCTCTTGCTGCACCCTGATGGGTAAAAAGCTGCAGCTGAATCGACAGAAGCTGGACTATTTGAAGCTTACTTCTCTCTGATGGAGTGCCAAAGCACACAGGCTGTATTAGAGGGGAAAGAATCTGTAGAGCTTTTGTATGTGGAAACATTTGTCAAAGGCAGCATGACAGCATAGTTATATCATCCCAACTGCTCCTCGATTTATTGTTATATGGGTACCACTCCCATGCAGGTGCACTATGGAGGAAGTGCCTCATGCTGCTGCAATCATTTTCTAGGCAAAAGTGGAGCTGATCTGTTAGCATATGGGTCTGCTGTCAACAGGGACTTGAGCAAGACTTTCCTTCTGCTAAAACTGGGAGGAAACTCTTCAGTCAGTATAGCAGCCTAAAAAACCACTGACGAACGACCACCAGCTGTAATATAGCGCCTCCTCGTCACAGTGTCCTCCTTTTCCCCACCCATTAGTGATCTTCTTGTTGGGAGTTTTTACTAATACAGCTATTGTCTAGAGCTGCCTGGTGCGATTATGCCACTGATGATGCACTTAGGTAATTTTTTTTGAATTTCGGTAGAATTCATTTCAATGCCAAAATACATAGATGTTTGCAAACATCTGAAAATGCTTTCTCAGTCTACAATACCATGGTCCCTGTGCTGGTGAAATAACTGGGAAATACCATCTGAATCATGAACTGCATGACCACAGTGTTTTGGAACATTTAATAAATTCTCTGGACAACCAGTTAGTGCCTTTCCTCATAGGGTGCATTTCAAATAATAAATAAAATAATGGTTGTTCATTTGAGTCTATGGGTGAAATAGAAGGAACAAATATTTCCCTTTGGCTAGTGGTCAGCAACATGAAGTTTTCATTGCAACTTGTCAGAAACCATAAAAATTGAATGAGCCTTCAAATGAAATAGCCCAGAAGAGAGGAAGGCTCCAGTGGATTCAGTCTCTTTCTGCCACTGTGAACTCAGACCAGCAGGTGTTAAAAGCTCTTTGTGAGGTCTTGGTAGTCTAGCACCACACTGACACTTTTAATACAGATGCTTTCAGTCAGTGCTTTTGGGAGATAGAGATAGATGTCTAGGTTCACTGTACTTTTAATTGAAATTTAATTTTGGTGATATAGGGATGTTTTCCTCCCAAACTTATTTGTGCACATATGTATGGGTCAAAATCTATTGAGGTATTGATAAAAGCTGTTCTAGCAGTTGAAAAAGGAAAAGATAATTTAATTAAGCAACCCACTAACAAATAATTTTTTTCCTTTTCCAACCAAACACAGTAAAATATGAACCTGTGGCCATTTCTCATCTTGATGTCAAAGTCTTCAACATCACTGTTATATACAATGATACGTGTAATGTCTTTACATGTCTTAATTGTCTCCCTTTCAAGTCACACCAATTCAGAGTGAGACAGATGAGACACAGATTCTTTGCTCATCAGCGACCACAGGGGCCTTCTGAGACTGTGGACCCTCTCCCTTCTGATCCAAAACACACTGGATTTTTTCTGCTTGACGCTGCTTCACCTGCTAGATGCCCAGTGGCAGATGCAGGGAAGGGCCAGTATGTCTTGCAGCATTTTTCATGCTAACTGGTTATTTTTGAATCCTTAGCTGATAATGTATTCAGGTTTGTCCTATATTTTCTACCTGAAGTATTTGAGCTGCATTCCAGAGCTACTCCCAAAGCACTGTGTAGTGGGAGTCAGGCTGTGAGCTCTGTGCATCCAGTGAGCTGTGAGCTACTCTTTTGTCAAGACCAAGATGATTTTAGAACAAAATAGTCTGGCTGGTGTTACCAGCAGAGCAAGTCAAAGATTAGCCCCTTTCTACTCAAGCTGCCTAAACGAACCAAGCTGTGCATCCTGGCACATCTCAGCTGGAAACCAGTGGGATTGCTGAGCACCATTCTGCCCCTGCTTCTGCATCCTGCTGTCTTGCTGGTGCGCACAGAGCAGGAGCATGAATTTGTTCAGGTTGTGGCAGTCCCTCACATGGCGCCTGGGCACGGTCCCTCCGGCAGGGAGCTGGGTCAGGCTGTGGTGGAGAGTTCCTCAGAAGTTTTACTGAGGAGAAAAGCAAGTTTCTGGGCTTACCTATTTCTGATGCCCGCTGGGTTCACAGACCCTCCTTTCTTCCCTCTTCGTTCAAGTCTCATTGCTGTTGAACCTTCTGGAGATGTCAGCGAGGAAAGACTGCTTGGGTTTGTTTCTGAGCTCCCTGGGTGGTGGCAGCGCAGCTGCAAGGTGCCACAGAGAGCCTGACTGATTCTGATAGTGAAGACGAGCAGCCCTTTAAAACCCTGCCTGATGTTTTACTAAGCACGTTTTTACAGCACGGGTACTCCAGTAGTTTGTGGTTGTAGCTCTGAACTTTCGAGCTGCTTTTAATGGGAAATTCAACTTCTTAATTCAGATTTCAAAATCCTTGTGTTCTGATCCATCTCTCAGCAGCCTACCTCCCCGACCACCCCCAACAAGCCAGTAGTGCCACTGGAGTGGGCATCTGGAGTGGTACCTAAACCTGACCCTACAGTCATTAACAAGCACATAAGGAAACTGGTGGATGTAAGTACTTGGAATATTACACTGGTCCAAGAGAATGATAGCTTTGATATTTTCATCATGATAATTAATTTCAAGCTTATCATGAGATTGTTATGGTTGGGTGAATTTCAGACATACGATAACAAATTTGAGCCGTTACTGATACGTCCAGAAATATTTATTTTATTCCTGCAAGCAGCAATGGGATTAGTAAATAGGTTTCTGGGTACAAAGGAGGACACTTTCAGGAGCATCCAAAACCTGGCTCCTGTTTAATAGGTTTGTCGAGCAAATATAAGTTCAGTGGGCAAAGTTGAGTTTTTGCAGCTCTAGCCACATAATTCATGTCTGGTAACAGAGAGCTGAAAAGAAAGCTACTCAGAAACAAGGTCTCACACATTAATAGGTCCAATGAACTTTTCTGGAAACAGTTTCTGGTTTTCAGCTTGCTGTTATTTTACTATCCAGAGCATGTTACGTATGGTAAAGATAGCATCGTCTTGGTGTCACTTTAAAAATGTGGACATGAGGTCATGCAGAATTATAGCTGAGATCTTCTAGATTCTGTTTGGAAGATGAAGTGTTGTGCTAGGTAATGTAAACAAAACTAAACATCTCCAAATTCCTTTGGAGAGACTGAACATTTCCTTCTGCTTTCTACAAATTAATAAGTAAGTCTGAGAGGAACTATTAAATTCTGACCTTGTCTGTGCTACAGATCGTTAATTGGGGTCATGTTGTTAAGATAACCTAAACAAAGTCCTCAGTTCTCTCACTCAGACTTCAAATATATCTTGTAGTTTACTTTTTGTACGTCCTTTTTTAAAAAAGTTTCACTTTTCTTCTAATGTGGGATGCCAGAAATGCACACAATGTTCCTGAATTGCTTTTTTCAGTGCCATCTGTGTTGATAAAAATAACTCCACATCCAAACCTCTCTTTGATAGCTTGTTTAAATAGGAAGTCTGTCACAATTCCTTAATCTTTCCAGAATGTGCTCGGTGGGAGTTTATGTTTGTTTCTATGGTTGAGGGAGTTGCAGTCCCCCATTCCACAATTTTGTCCTGGTTGAGGACGTATGCTCTAGGATTAAAATATGGTTTAGGGCTTTTATGAATACAGCTTACTAAAAGGCTCACACTACTCTGTACAGCTGTTTTCACTTTGCCAGTATTTGTTATTTACTAGCTGCTTTGAGTTGTGCTTTTAGGCATTGTTTTTATTACAAAAAGTGTTGAATACTACTTGGGTTCCTTCTTTATGATGTTTTTTGAGGTCTGAGTCATTGGTTACAGTCATTTGGTAGAAATAGAATTCATCAGGTTCTTGTTAAAACAAGGACAATACAGATATCTTTCAGGGGTCTTGGTATACTAATTTTATGTCTTTATTAACAAAATTTTAATCTAATGAAGGAGTCTGTAGTTCGCTATGTGTCTCTCAGAGAGTTATGTTGACTTTGACACTCGTGTTTTCCCATCAGCATCACACGTAGCTTTAAACCCCTTGCACATCTCTGCAAACAGCTGGACAGAATATAGTAACTCCTTAGCAGCTGAAGACTGCACCCGTCACTGTATGTGACCTTTTAAATTTGATCCCACGTCTGTTTTGACTTAGCGGTGGATTGGGGTGGGTTGATGGAAGGGAATGGTCGTTAGACACAAAGAGCTCGCGATCGGGGTGTCAAAATATTAGTGAACAAATCAGATTGAAACAGTACTGTGGCAGAGTAGAGGTGACCACCTAAAAGAGAGATGAAGCCAAAACCATCTGAAACACTCATGGGAAAGCTACTGTTGTTTTTGTTTTATTTCTTCCCTTTTTTCATTATTAAAATGTATACTTAATGAAGCAAAGAGAACATGTCATCACGTGGGGCAGAATTTTAGTGACGTTTCCAACAAAGAAGAAAACTAAAGCAAGAATAATTATGTGTGAAGAGGTGTGGAGGATGATCACTAGATAAATGCTGATGTTAAGTTTTCTTTTAAAATTAGCCATTTTTCCTGTAGAGTCCAATAATATGCATATTGAAATACCAAGTAAAAGTAAAAAGGGATAAACCAGATGCAACAGAGCATCTGAATAGCTGAATAGAAAATTAAGTTACATGTAATTATGATGTTGCAGAGGCTGGTATAGATTCAGGATAGGCTAGATAATAGTACAATAATCTCTTTTTTTTTCCCCAGTCTGTCTTTAGGAACTATGATCACGACCATGATGGTTATATTTCTCAGGAGGACTTTGAAAGTATAGCTGCCAACTTCCCCTTTTTGGACTCTTTCTGTGTGCTGGACAAAGACCAGTAAGATTGGAGATTTCTTTGTGGTGGTTTTTTTTCTTTTCCTATATTTAAAAATTCAGAAAATACAAATATTGAAGAAACAGTGTTTCTTGTGTCTGACAAGGTTACCGAAAGCTGAATTCTGTTATCATTTAAATTCTTACTCTGTAGTCAGTTCTTTAAGTCTACCCAGGTTGGAGTTCTGCTTTACCTGACACTTCGAAAATTATTTATATAGTAGCTTAATGAGGAACTCCTGCTGGGACTGAGTCAAAATCCTAAAGTACTGTCAAATTACAGGGGAGGTGCTCTATCCAGACCAAGCATCAGACTGATGAAACAAATAAATTGTGTACAGCACTAGGGAAATGAGTGCATATGGCAGAGAGGGGGTAAGAAATATTCTAAAAGGTATATATAACATCTATTTCCTAGCCAGTTGGGCTTGATGATTCTTGTTGTCCAGAATCTCTTTGGCTGTGAAGGCTGGTGGTCAGCCAGAGGAATAACCACTTGTTCTGAGCAGTAATTCAAGTTCCTTCATTTAATGGCCTGGTCTGTGTTCTGATAGCCCTAATAGGTGAGATAACAAGGTTCGTGCTGCAAGTCCGGTGTTACTGTTTAAAGGAAGATTAGAATCACAACTGCTGTAAGGGTTTTTCCTTCCAGGACTTTTGCAGCTCTTTCAAAGGATGTGCTTTGTGTGCTGCATTCTTTCTGCAATGAGAAAACCCCAAATTTTTCAGTGCCATTAGCGGTGACAGATCTACTCTACTTTTTATCTCCCTTACAGAGATGGTCTTATAAGCAAAGAAGAAATGATGGCTTACTTTCTGAGAGCTAAATCACAGTTTCAGTGTAAAATGGGACCAGGGTTTATCCATAACTTTCAGGAAATGACCTATCTTAAACCAACTTTCTGCGAGCACTGTGCAGGATTTGTAAGTATGATTTTAATATTAGCATATCTTAAAAACAGCTTTTACCCTTTAATGTATATGGGGTGAAACTGGCTCAATACATTGCTAAAGTCTCTTGGCCAAATAGTATCTCATGGCATTCAGAAGCACGAAACATTTACTCACGTTGTTGCTGTGCTGTCCAGTTTTGATTTAGTGGTTTCTGAAAACAGGCATTTGTAAGAATTTCAGTTGGGGGGGGAACAAAATTACATTAGCTAAAGGATATTAGAGACTACATGAATGGTTTTACTTGGTTTATCCTAAGTTCTTTAATTTGGCTTGATTTCCCATGTAAACAAGCTCGAAGGAAAATAGATCTGGAACAGAGGATGTAGATGAGGCAAAAGCCGTTCTTTCTCAGGAAATTGCACATGGCAACATAGATATGTTCATAATTCTCTGAATGGCTGTAACAGCCCTAATTTTTTCTCTATTAAATTAATAGATCTTCTAATTTGGTAAAAAAATCAAAAGTACTTCCAGCAGTTCTGTACAGTAAGAATTTTTAGAATTTATTAGATGGGGGTTTTTTAATTTGCTTTTTCTCTCAACCATAGCTTACCAGACATCACTTATTAGAGTGCTCTCTACATATCTGGGAAAGGATTGGTTTTGTGGACATTTGAGTTGCTTGTGAACCTCTAAGTTTTCCACTTTGACCCAAATATAGTAAAGAATAAAGAATTACTATGATATAAAAGTTGCTTTAATGGAAACACTTGGCTGAAATCAAATGTCCACATTTAGACCGCTGAGCAGTAAGGGCAGAGGCCCATGTCCTGTGCTTGCATGTGGCTCACATAACAGGCTGTAAACTCAGATTCTGTCCCTGCTCTCCAGAACAGATCTGCCTCTGCACTTGGGGGTAACTTTATTCCATGATCTTTTCCACTAAGCAATATTTCTTCATGGTTAAAAGTAACAATGACAGCACTGCTAAGCACAAAAACGTGCCTCCTTTCAGATGCGCTCTGGTGTTCCAACCCTAGTCCATGCTCTCATCTTCCACTCACTTCCTTTGTGACATGTCAGTTTTGTTCAGATGCTTGAAGTCCCTATGGCAACCACTGCCGCTGATTAATGCCATGGGCGAGAAGGAATTCCTCCTATTTCCGCTACAACTGCAAAAGCTTTGGAGGTGACATGGTCAGTGCTGACGCAGGAGCGTGCTGGTGGGCCCCCGAGCTCCAGCAGACCCATGGGCACTGGCCAGAGCCTGTTGTTCCAGGCTGCCCTGGGAAGATGTCATTGCGTTCGTGACACTCAGCGCATGTTTGGAAGGCTTCCACAGCATAGCGAGGCCCAAAGACTGCCCTAAAACATCCTCTCCAGCAGATATTTTTCTCCTGCATCAATTTTCTAATTGGCCATTGTTGGATTTTTCACGTCTCCCTGATTACATCCAGTGCAGGAATACAAATGAGTAAAAGGTTGTACAGGAAATGGAAATGTCATTTTTCCTGTCAGCTCACTGAAGTCATTGGCATTGTTCTGTGGATGAGTTGGACTGATAGGACAGGAACCAACTACAAAATATGCTGCATATTTGTTCTGCATTTCAGTGCTACTCATCCATGGGTGGAAACCTAATTTCAAACTGATGCACTGATTCACAGTCAAAATAATGTGCACTGGCCACGTAGCAGGATGAATTGACATGACAGCACAATGCACACAGTTATTAAAACGATACAAACTTTGAAGGTCAAGCTAAGACCTAATGCCATTAAGCAGCACAAAGCTGGTATGCCCATGGCCAGTCACAGTTCCGTCCCACAGCTTGAGTTGCACCATGTGGCAGGGTAGGTGACCGGCCATCCTGCTAAGCTTTATAATCTGAATTTGCACAGATCCTCTTACCTTGGAGCTGGCTCAAGCCAACTTTGCAGCAAAGCTGTGTCAGACACATTCAAAGCTTTAGTTCAGAATTCATGACATGACACTTCAGCTAAGCTTTCACTGCGGTGTGTAACCACAACAGTGGTGCCAAATTTGAGTGGGAGGAAGGTACAGAGATAAGAAGGTGAGGAGTGAGGAGAAAGGTCTTCAGTGGGAGCAGATTAGAGCTTAAATTAAATAAGTAACAATCCATGTCTCTTACAGTGATCCTGTAAAAGAGATCTGGGAAAACAGGTCATTGCTGCTCTTTCAAGAGGGGCTGGGGTGCTCCATTGTTGCTGCCTGAGCACAGCAACTGCATTCACTGTGCATACATACAGCATTAGCAAAAGAATAAGCAGCAGGCCTTCTATAGACCCAGCTTCCACTGTTCTGTTCATTTTTTTCACCATTCTTCTACCTTGTCTAATCTATTTTTGCTCTCTCCAGACCCCCGTTTTTCCTCGCTATTTCTTTTGTGCAGTGAGTGGCATGTTTTTTTCGCCCAGAATCTTTCCATTCTGTTTACTCTTTCCTTTGTATTCTGAATGTTCACCATCTCTTCTCTTTGAACCTTTCTTTAATGACCATATTCACACCCTGCTCTCTTGTGCATGGATGCTTATAAATCTGGTGAGGAGCCACATGCAGTTTCAGCCGCCTGGATGTGCTCACCCTCCCTGGTGAATGAGTTCAGGAAAAATAAACACAAGAGTCCCCAGGTTTTTTTTCCTTTTATGCTAGAGTTAGAATAATTGCCCCTTCCTCTCACGGCTTCTCAGAGTGGAAATGCTTGTTTTTATAAAGCCATGGGTGTAGATACAGTGCTTCTGCATACATAGAAAACAATTTGCTAGGGAGTTTCCCTGTTGCCAAGCAATCCTGCTCACGTGGCAGTGAAAGCTTCCCAAAAGTGGGACCACACACACTGGCCCTCTGAAGTTTAGCATTTGGTAGTTGTAAGTGTATGTCAACAAGAACAGCTTCTGAGGGAAGGCAAAGATGGAATTTAGTGGCTTTTCTGCCTGTTTCACTTTTGAACTGTTTGGTGTTTTTGGGGGTTTTTTAGGTGGGAAAAGGCAGGTGCACAAATCAGGTTGCTGTGGCTAGGTGTGCTGGGAACCAGCACGGGAACCAAGAACCTAGCTTTTATCCCGAGTGGTGTTTTCTTCTGCTGTGTTTGAACATTATGGGTCAGTGATGTATCTGGAAAATGGATGTACAGAGGAAATTCTCCTGCAGATAACACTAAGGGAGCCCAGAAGAAGAATGTGCACTGCTGTTTTCACTAAGGTTGATATGATGGCAATTTTTCACCCATTCCTGGAAGCAATTGTCATCTGTGTCTCTCCTTCTCTGGTAGTCCCATTACTCCTAGTAAGTAGCAGAAGTAAGGGAGAAGCCACACAAGTCTTATCACAATTAGAGGGGGAGGTCTGCCTGACAGGAAGGGTGTTAAGAGCAGTTGTATCCTGTTTGTACTTTTGTAGCCATTGGTACTTCCTCATTGTGACCTTGTTTTCCTTCCAGCTTTCTTTTCTGATTCCTTGACGTTCTTTTGTCTTTCTTTGCAGCTCTGGGGTATAATCAAACAAGGCTACAAATGCAAAGGTAAATAAATATTACAAGGATTTTTTTTCAAGCTCTGGGTGGTGGGTTTTAGTACAAGCCAGTCAACCATACCTTTAACTAAAATGGCATATGTTCAAATACATCTTGCATCTACATTTGGTATTGTCCATGAGCACTGACTACTGGTCCACTCTGAAGTCTCCCCGCATTAGAGAAAATACCACCCAGGAGGAACACATAGATCCTGTGAGACAAAGGTCCAAAGCAGCCCCTGACTCCATGAGCTGTCACTTTCTACCAGTAAAGACCTTGTAAGTTGGAAAACCAAGTGTTCTTATCCTAACACTGAGACATCCTGAAATATATCCCCTGAGACTCGGGCCAGGAAAAAGTCTGCTTGCAACACTATTTGTCATGTACATCCATGTGCCTGTAGTGAAGCCTACTTGCAATTTAATAGTGGCTGAGCTAGAAATAGAGAAATATTTAATTCCTAGATTGCCCAGCAGATCTCCTTGCAAGATCTTCTGCAGACATTCAACTTATAAAAAATCCTATAGCTCTTACATCCCTCCCCTTTGCCTTCATAAAACACTTAATTTCTTATGCAGTGCTTGCACCATGTTAAGCAGGTCACACGAAAAGGGATATTGTAGTGGTCCTTATTGGCTTTAAAATCCTGGACCTATTTATTTCTCAAGCAGCCCAACTCTGGCTGAAGGGCACTGATGATCTTCACAGCTGTAGCTGCATCTCAGTTATTCACAGGGGAACATTCACATTTGTTCTCTTTTCCCTTAGTCTTACACTGACTACAAGGAGAAGGACAAAGAATTCACAGTATTTTTGTTTAGGATACACCATATTTCTGTCTCTCTCCAGCCACAAACCTACCTCAGAGAGGGATGGGGGAAATGTCCATGGCTAAATCAACATATGTAATTCAGATACTCCTGATTAGTGTCATCTTAGAAGCTTTGAAAGGGCTGGTTGCAGTTTATGGTTTTACTGGTAGGACGAGGGAAGGAAGGTAAGGTTTTGTCACGCCAACCTGTAAACTCAATTTGAGATCTGAAAGTTGAGCTTCTGTCCTGCATCGCTGCCTGTAGCAGTGGCCCAGTGGAGACTGAGCACAAGTGTTTCTGTAAAGTCAAAGTTACAGGCAATGAAGCATGAAAGCAAGAGAGCAGAGCTGCTTGCTCAGATCCTACAGTGGTCAACAAGTGTGAGGGTGCCTGCCTTTTGCTGCAGCAGCTACCAGCTGCTCTGTGTTCCAGCTTCACTGGCTTGTGACACCCACTAGGGATGAATTCTGCCTTTGAGCACAGAGCTGTCATCCTCTGTTTGAACCTCTGATACAGCAGGGGGAGGGAGGGGGTTCCTCCTTTCAGGCCTGCTGCTTATCCTAGCACTGTGGGTAATGAGATAAAAGCTAGACTGCCTGGTCTGCAAGTGATAGGAGTTCTCCACTTCAAGAGAGATCTTTAGTGTATCTGAGGGGAAGTGTTAACCTTTGAGGCAGAGAAAACCAGAGCTGGGCATGTACTGCTGTGTTAGTCATATGATCAAGGCGTTGGCAGAAACCAGAACTCTCACCCATCATGCCAGAGCTGCTGGCCTGAGCAGAGTGGCTCTCACAGCAGAGTTATAAATGCAGCACCTTGGCAATGCTCGCCTCCAACAAAGTGCTGGGCTATGGAGCAGCAACAGAGAAACAAGGGAGATGGGAATTTTCAAACAATGGAGAAGGACACAGAGGAGAGAGAGATTGTGTTTGGGGCACATCCTCCACCCTTCAGCCCTTTCTTACAGATAAGATCCATACTCCAGCCACACTTCGGATACATGCACCTAGCAATGATGTATCCACAGTGATGCAGATCCTAGCAGAGGCTTGGAGTGCAAGTACTCAGCAAGTCTCATCTGGGTGTATAATACACTTCCACAGAGTTCATTCATGTGCTCATGTTGCTTACTGAGCTACTTAGACTAGTTTTAACCTACAGTAGTCTACACTGACATCCAGCAGTCCTTCCAGAGGCTCAGGGTATGGGTGCTCTGGTGTCTTCTAACCAAATGTGTTTACTATAATAGGCCCTGCTGGGTCAAATAAAAGCCAGCCAAATAAATAACCCCCCTCTTGGAGGGACTCATGCAGTAGAACAAAAGTTTTATGCATGGCATACACAGGATCGTATCAGTAATTCCACATCTCTTCCTTGAGACCATTTTATCGTTAAAATATCATCATACTTCTTCTCTTCCCCTGCCATTTTTCTATTAATGGCTGTCATGGAAATGATCCTTTTTTTTGTAATGCCCTTCACACCAAATGATCCATTTCTGTAACTCCCTTCACACCTTCCGTCAAACTATTTGTTCCTTCAAAGTCCTTCCTTGGTATCTGCCTGCTAATATCCCTGAGGGATTACCAGATAGTTGTGGCTTTCCATTTAATGACTTGACAATTTCTTTCTTTACAGATTGTGGTGCCAACTGTCACAAGCAATGCAGAGACCTGCTTGTGCTGGCATGCAGGAAATTTTCCAGAGGAACCTCAGTAGGCAGTAACCATGGGTCTCTGCCCAGCAGTCCATCTCTGCCTCCAGGTGAGAGCAGTTTTCCTCCTATTTTAAACTATTTCTGGAATCCTCTTTAATGGTCAGTGTCCTTGCTGCCATTTTTAATTTTTCCTTTGTATCAACACACAGAGCGGCACCTTTACTTTTCACTGCTCTATGGCATGTGTTCAGTCCTCAGATTACAACATCCTTTTCTCCAGTAATGGCCTTAGGGTCTTGTCTAAGGCTCACTATCCTCCTTAGTGGCACCCCTATCCCAGGTGAAAAGAAATGAAATTGTACTTCTCCTTTTTTGTCACTTAGGAGGAAGGAGACATAGGGTGCAATTCTAGCACTGCCTTACTCCCTGAGCATGGTGAGAGATGGTGAGAGAATAAAATCTGTGCACACAGTGTCAGAAACAGTTTCTGAGCAGCATAAAGATACTGATAATTATACTGCTGCTTGATGTAAGGGGTTACCTCCCCACCCTCCCCAGGCTTGTTACTTTTTTGTGAAGACCTTGAAGTAGAATACTTAAATGAAATAATTTCACCTTCTCTTTCAGTCCAAGATGAAGTATTTGAATTTCCTAGTGTTGCTGCAGAACACCAGGACCTTGATGGCAGAGCTATCACCCTCGTCACTGGCTCTTCACGAAAAATTTCCGTGCGGCTGCAGCGGGTGACCACCAGCCAAGCAACGCAGACAGAACCGCTCTGGCATGAGCCAGGCTGGAATGATTCAGGTTCCCATACTTTCCCCAAAATGAAATCCAAATTCCATGGAAAAGCTGGGAAGAACAAAGGCTTTGCAAAGTGGGAGAATGAAAAGCCCAGCATGCAGGCTGATGTAGACTTAGAATCCCAGGCCCCACAAGATATACAGGATCACAACAGAATAGAAACCCTCCCAGAAAGACAAGAATCTGAGGTGAGTTCCAGAAGAAGCCAAGACAGCTTAAAATCTGCTCCAGTCTAAGTCTCGTAAGGTTATTTTATTGATTTCAGGATGCTTTTTGATTCAAATTTGTCATTGCTTCTTGCACAAGAGTTACTTTCAGAAGAATGCTAAATCATCCATAGATCCCTGTCTTCTACACTGCAATACATTTACTGTGACGCTGTAACTGGCATTTTGGGTTTTGGTGTCAGTATGGGCTTTTTAGCAGTTGGGTATTTTCATTTTGAAAATTATTAAAAAAGCCTGGTGGATATCTGGCCACTTTCTGTGCTGTTGTACCCTTGCACTGCACAGTTCAGGGCTCCGTGTTAGACTCACAACAATTAGCATTCTGACAAATACAGGAGTCCAGGCCAGGGCAGGATATTGGTCTGATGTCTGTTGCTGTCACCCATTTTATACTTCCAAAGCCTCATGCTTTTATTGACCATCTCTGCCAGCATGTAAATGCCTATTTTCTTCTGCTTACAGGATAGCTGAGTGCTCACCCTGAAGCACAGAAAACTGAAGATGACAACTACAGCAAGTGTTGATGGACTGTCACAGACCACATCTGGCCGTAATGACTGTACCCATACCTCATCCTTTTAAACCCGACCATTGCCCTGTTTTCTTAGCTGAAAGGTGTTATAAGGCACTATTTATTTTCTCACGAGTAAGCCATTCGGATGAACATTGCACAGACACAGCAGAACGGATCTCTGTGCTCAGTGTTTTCTTTTGTATGACTTCTGTGGAAACTTCCTCTACATGCCAGTGAGGATATATTTGGCCTTCTCTAAATGCACTGCATCATTTTGGTATGTCTGCCAGCAACAAAAATGGTGAGGACAGAAGCCACGCATCTAAGTTTGTTCGATAACACTCCTTTCCCGAGGCTTGTAATGATCATTTAAGGAAAGAAGTAGGTGTGTGTGTTGATTAAATCTCAAACAAAAATCTCTCACAAAGTCCTCTATACTGAAATTCTTTGCACAGATGGGGTTTTGAATTTTGGCCGTGTTTACATTGCTACAGTGAACGTATTGGTGTTCAGCACAGGATACCAGTTCCCAGACTGGTGATCCTTCAAACAGGCAGCAGCTGGCTGAGACTGAAGGAATTCCATGACACTATGTGTTTGTCTGGTTACACCACAATGGAGAAGGGTCATCTTTGCCAGCACTGATTATGGTAACATTAGCATGCAATAAACACTTTAGTTTTAAGGGGGGGTGTGTGTGTCTCTGTGTATATATGTGGATGTGATACTTTTCTCTGGTTAGCAAGCTGTACACGTTAAGACAAAATGTTCTGAAGACCAATCTCCAAATTAGCAGTTTGCTAATGTAGGACCTAGCACCTGAATCTATAATGGTTTCATTCTTAAAGCAGAAGCTTTAAGTTATTGAAAGAACACAGCCCTCATCTGAAAAAAAGAGAGAAAAACAAAACACCACAAAGCTCAAACCTGAAAGACTAGGACACCTGTTAGTCTTTTTACCCCATCTCCCCACAAAAACAGGGGCATGCGCGTGTGTGTAGCACACACTCTGACTTAAAGCCACCCAGTTGGAAGATGTCCTACAAAATTCAAGTTACTGCACCCTTCAACATGTAATAAGCTTTCAAGATGAGAGTAATTTCATAGACTTCCCTAACACAAAACTGACAGCTGCACTCCTCTGTGGTAATTTGACTGTAAACTGCACTGGGACTACATGGTGCCTGCCCAGGTTTACATCTTGCATCCTGCAGGTTTGTTTTCAAACACAACCAGTAGCAATAGTAAATCTGTGGAGATAAAAAAATTTTTTTAAAAAAATAACATTCTCTTTATCGTTGTAAACTCAAGAGAAAAAAGCACTGCATGAGCATTGGTTTCCAAACTAGGATGAGAGCCAGAAGCATGCTTCACTCTTACTGCTGTGGGCAGAGAACAAGCATTAGCAAAAACATGGTCTGTGTTTCCTGTGGTGGGTCAGGTGACGGGTCACAGCCGGCTGACCGCACAGCTACTGTTACAGCGCACGGCTTGCACACAATGAAAATGATGTGGTGGGGGATTTGAATAGAGAAATTTGGTTATGATCCAGGCTGTTGATGGATCTGTTGAGATAAGCCTCTTAACACTTTATAAATGAAATGTTCATGAGCAACTTCATTCTTAACATCACATAGTTTTGACCAGCATCTAGTCTGTAGACCTCAGCTCATTTCTTGCAGGCTTTTAAAAGCTATTTGTAGCTCTTGACTTACTCATTTCATCAATAAATCTCTTGCAAGCCTGGTAGCTTCAGTCAGTTATACACTTACCTCAGCAACAGTTGCAGATCAAGGACAGTCTGCAGGCTCACACAGATGATCCTGCTGAGCAAAATATTGCAGCCTCCAAGGAGAATCATAAAATCATTAAGGTTGGAAAAGACCTCTGTGATCATCAAGCCCAACCTTTGACCAGTCACTTTGTCAACTAAACCATGGCGCTAAATGCCACAAACCAGTTGTTTCTTGAACACCTCCAAGGATGGTGACTCCACCACCTCCCCAGGCAGTCCTTTCCAATGTGTAACAATCCCATCCATGAAGAAATTCTTTCTGAAATTCTTCATGAAATTGAGATGGAATAGGTGAAAATTTCACCTGCAACAGCTGGAAACCCTTTGCTTCAGGCATTTAAGGAAGGGGAACACAGAGTGTACTGTTGGCAGTAAGCATTCACGGCCATTGAAAAATAAGAAAGACACTGGGTTGAAATGCAGCCTTTTTTTCTCTCACACACACCCCTCACTGCCCAAAAGGGAATAGATTTATCATAGACAATGTAATAATTTATTAAAAAAGCATTCAGCAGCTGTTTACAGAATGTGGATCTCATAGTTCCACAACAAGGATCTGAGTACGGAGAGCTGACAGGGCTTGAACAAACATTTTAAGAAGTCCCATGGGGAGGCCTGAATATACAAAATTTTAAAAATCTTTTTCTCTTCTTATTTCAAGTGGACATCTTTTTCTGAACAGGGGAAAGACTTTTCTTCACAAAAACAATTTTAGTTCCCCAATCTAGGCAAAGGAACAAAGAGTTTCTTGTTCGCCCTCTCTAACTTAACAAAATGCAGAAAGCATCAGCCATCAGAGCTCCTGCCTGAGCTATGTGTCTTTGCTGGTCTTGGTGAAATCCTGCCTGCTAGAAGTACAGCAATTCCAGGAGAGTGTCCAGGAGAAAGTGCGTCATAATGACAAGAATGCTGGATTAATGAAGTAGCTAAAGTCAGACACAATCCCAAATGATGCTGGATACTTCCACTCCATCCATTCTCTCCTGTCTCAGGATCTTTTAAAAAACATGGGGGGGGAGACTGAGGGATTGTTTAAAACACAAACTCCCCAAAACACCACACAGTGGAAAGGGAAGATTATGTCAAACCTTATTTACAGCTTGCTCCGCAAATGCCAAAGAATACAAGCAATAAGAGTAGGTGAAAAATGCAAGTGCTTGGATAGACCCTGTAAGAGATTATTTGGCTGCTTGAGCCAAACCCACTAGGACTTTCTGTGCTTGTGTAAAACCTCTGCAAAGCCTCATGTTGCATATAAGGGAGCTTCAGCTTTGCTTCTAACTTTATGGAGTAGCCCTGAGTGCTTCTCAAGGAGTCAGGGGGACATCTGTCTCCCCCAGAGTGAAATGCTAAGTCAGATTTGAACCACAGCTCTCTCCTCTGCTCTAAATGTCCCCAGAGTCTCATCCTCCTCTTCCCCCCCCTAGTCTTACCCAGCTTTTAGGCTTTAAAAGAATAAACCCAGCTTTACAAAGAAACATCTTCCTAGGCAGAAGCTATCTTCTCAGAGGCACCTTCCTCAGGCAGGTGAAGTCTTGGGCAGAGGCAGGGAGAACATGCTTGCTAACCAGAACTAGTCTGAAGCATGGATTTTCCCCAGCTGGGAAAGGTAAGCCATTTTCCTTTCAGTACAGCAGATGAGCTGAGCTGCAGAGCAAGTTCAGGGGCAGCCATTGCCTAAAATTTTACATTTTTCCAAAATGAAACAGCCTGTCACCTCTGTGGACTGTTGCTCAAGGACTCCTCTATGAAGTCAAAGTGAAAGCATGCCCTATGCAGCCCCCCAAGGTCTTCCTCATGGGAAGCCCGGAAGCCTTTGGCTGAGATAGCCTGAGCTGAGCAGCCACAGGAGGATCGTTGCAGTCTTGGACACCAGTTCTAGAAGCTTTAGGCATCTGTATGGGAAATAGCTGCATGTGAAAGATCCTGGACACAGGCTGGGAAAAAACCAAACAAAACAAAACAAACCACAAAAACAACCGACCCAAAAAAACCCAAAACAAAACAAAGCCCACCAAAACCAGAGAACAAATAACAAGACAGGCAAAAAGTAAATGCAGGAAGAAGCACACTAAGAGACGTCTTTCTCTATGTGACACTAAGAATGGAAGAGGATCCTAATGGACACCAAAAGGGGGTGGGGGGGAAGGAAGGACTGAATGCAAATTTTGTGGATGCAGTAGGCAGGAGAAACAAGGGTTTGTTTGTTTCATGACCATTATAGCTCAAAAAAAATCTGATCAAGGTTTGCTTCTTTCAGCGTCAGCTGCTAACTGATGAACCTTCATACAGCACAAAAAATAGCTCCACATACTTCTCAAGAGAGCCTCGATGAAAGAGCTGGCTCACCCAGGGTCATTGCAGAAATGGACGCAACTTTGGAAAAATGAGTTATCAGCACTGATCTGAACTGGATTTTCAAAATAAGCATTGCAGCCAGCAGGCTAAACTCGTTGGAAAATCTGTGTGCTGAACTTTAAAGTGCTGTTTACAGCCGCTAAAAATCTGGTCCTAGGAGACAGAAAAGCCATCAGCAAAAGGCTACCGCTGGGGCAGTATGAAATTTAGCCAAAAAGTCTGTTTTTTCCATGAGTAGAGCTAATGCCGGAAAGTTTAGAGAGTCCTTATCACCTTCATCTCTGCTTCATGTGTGAAAACGAGTTACGACCTTCCACCTGCCCACAGCATAGGCAGACTCCCTCTTTCTTTGGTTTTACAATAGTGTTTTCCTACTTTTTGTACTTGTTTTTCTCCCCTCTGTTGTGGGAAAGACCACGTGGACAAGAGAGGAAATTACTGGACAATAAAGGGGAAACAATGACACTGACAGCAGTCAGAGCTGTAAAAAGCACAAAGTAAACACAATGGAAAAATATTTTTTCCCTTCTACCCTTGTTTGTTAAGCCATTAGAGGTGTGACTTATTTTCGGCCAAAGAGGGGAGAAGGCAATGTTTACAGCTGGTAATAGCAATTTTCAGATTGTGTCCCTTTGAAAAGTCTTAACCTGAAACAAGCAAGCACATGAGTACTTTGAGAACCTACACAGGGGAAACACCTCGGTGTACTGCTCTCCAATCTCAACACCGCTGTGCCTCTAACCTAAGGGTTTGCTAGGAGGCTGATAAAGCAAACTTGGAGTTCAGCATGAGCCAGCTTGTTTGGGACTGCTAAATCACGCTCAATGACTTGAAAATGCACTGAGACATCTGTACCATTCCTGTTGTCCAGGGAAATCAGAAGTTCCGAGAGAGCAGCATCACAAGCCTGACAGTCAACAACAGCTGGACTCTCTACTGCAGTCTAAATATGGCAGAACTAAGACTAAATCATGGGCAATAAACAGGTATTTGAGGGCTTTTGTTTGCATGTGTTCATTAACCTAACAGGGAGCTGAATTAACTTCTAGTAGCATATGAATTGACACAAGCCTTTTGGACACCCAAAAGTCATCAGATCCTGGTGAGAATCCTTATTCCCCACTGCATTCTTCCCACTTTAGCAGTTTAATTTTCATTTCCTAGGTGCATAACAACCCATTACAGGGAATACTCCTACGCAACAGGACTTTTCAAGCTCCAACCACTTCTCGTAACTATCTCCAGTCATGAATCTTGCTTCCCTTCTCCCCAGTCCTATCTTAGATATTTGACTGGTAAGCCTCTAGGTTCTAACTGAGCCTGAGGTTGGTTGAGGCACTTGCCACTTTCCTCAATTCAGATGCAAATTAGAGTTCCATGGAGACACACAGCCAAAGCCTTAAGATAGGTTGCCTACCTGCTCTGGGGGAGAAGCCTAATCCATAGCTTGAGGCGCCCCTCTGGGGCCACCAGCCATCATGGCACATCACCATGGAGCTGCACACTTCAGGATTTTGGCTGCTGAAGTAAGGGAATCTCGTCAAGCAAGAGATTACCAGCCAACTAAAGAGAGAACTACTCAGGGAACAACTGCAAGCCAAAAGGCTTTCTGGGGTGAGTGATGCATGGTGCAAGCTCAGCTTGATCCACTTTCCCTTGTTGTGGTACTCCTTTACACACAGTAAGAAACAAATTTTTATCTCTTCCTTAGACCTGCAAGGAAAACCCACCTGTGACTACAGTGCATATGGATCATGGTATTCCAAGTCACATAGTAATGCACCTGATGTGGGAAACAAGTGTGTCCCCCGCTCCACAGAGTTGTTACTGCACAGTGACAATGCTTGAGAGACAGTGATCCTAACAGAGGGAATGGAAGGGCAATGCAAGTGAAGCCTTTAGGAAACAAAAGCTGCTAGAGAAAAAAGGCAGATGGAAAAAACGGATGCCTACAGCTTGTGGGAGAAGAGTGGCAAGAGCAGGAAGGTCAAGAGGAAGAACACTGTTCCCCTTGCTTGCTTACTTAATTGCCTTCTTAATCTGCTGGAGTTCTGCTTTTGATTATGATGCACAATGAAATCAAGCATGTATATGCAATCCACCACAGTCTAATAATATCCACAAGCCATCTCTCCTCTCCCAGCTTCTCTTTAAGAGATTACTCCCAGTGCAGCAGTGCAGGAATCATGTTTGGAAAACAGTAAATATCAGAGCATCATACAGAGAATAACAAAGCAGTGGCTGTTTGCTTTCATTTATCAAAGCTGCTCTCTCCACATATACAAAGATTGTTTTCTCTGGGGAACAAAGAAGTCACAGCACACTAGGAGGAAACAATAGGGTAAGGAAAAACAACAACAGCTGGCAGAAGCAAAGTGTTTTCTTTCCTGTTGGAAGAGTAAAGCCTCCTGGTTTTGCCTTCTGATTTTTTTTTCAACTTTCCCCCTCAAACAGCAATAAATTGGGACTTGGCTTACCCTAAGTCCTGGAAGAGGGAGGAGGAGAAGCAACATATTTTGATGATAAAAACCTATCTGGGAGGAGGAAGGGGAAGCTCCTACCCCACCCTGGCATCAATTCACCATGTCACAGTGTGCAAAGGTGAGACTGCACTGCAGCAACAGCTATAGCCTTGCAGAGGAACTGGCAGCTCTGGCCCAGAAAGCAATCTCTAAAGGCGCTGATGTAACTCAAGTAGGGGCTCTCTGAAGAGCCTCCTGAGTTCCCTCTGGCTAGGAACAACTTTACAGCACTCTAATGCACTGACAGAAAACACCAGCCTCTTTGCAGTGAGGAGTAAAAAGAAAACCAGAAGCTGTCAGCTTGAAGATACTACATTCCCAGCAAAAGGCCAGGAATTTGTCCATCTCTTTACATTTGCTAGTCCAGGATTGACCCCACTGTAGGAACCTTAATTCTTAAAAAAAACCCCACTCATTATTTTTGCATTAATACAGGTAAGTCACCAGCTAATGCTCACGACAAGGTTTTGCCCTCCCTCATGGGAGATACCTTCTCTGGTAAATGCTGCTGTAAAAAACCGTCAATACACCTTTTTGAAGCAGCAACATTCAGTTTTAGATGTTGATAATTTGAATGCTATTAGGCAGAGATAGATCTGTATCAGTGATCCTCAAAGATCTGGATTCAATACAGAAAGCTTTTCCCTCATCAGGCTTGTTAAATTTGTTTGAAACACTAAAGGAGAAAAGCCATTAAGTCAAGATTCCCAAGTGCCTTTCACAGGGACCTTTGCTTCCAAACCCGTGAATCACTAGCAGCATCTAGTGGCCGCAGTAAATGAAACAGATTTTCAGGTTGACTGTGGAAGGCAATCCAGGCAAATCAGTTCTAAAGATGTTTAACAGCTTATTTACATAACTACCTTGAATTACAGCAACACCGGCATCACAGAGATTCTCTCAGATACTCGTGGTATTACTGTAACCCAAGGAACTCCTCCTGCCTCCATCAATCTGGATTCAGCCCCAAGGACAAAACAAGTAGACTCTGCCATCAGCACAGCCCCTGCTAGCGTGATCTGAGCACAGTAGCAGGAACCTACACTTCCAAAAGGCTGGAGAGCATCAGGAAAGTACCCAGAAGCAGCATACCAAGTTCACATGGCGTGCAGGAACATAACCTGGGAGAGAGGTACTCACACAGCCTAAGAATCACTTTACACAGGAAGAGAGAGTACTACAAGATGCTACACCAGGTGAGAGGAACAGAACAAAACTCAGAGCAACTGAAGATCAGTTCCTCCCACCTCCTCCTGTTCTGATAGCTTCTCAAAGGGCAGAATGCATGGTACACCTGGGACAATTACAAAATATAAAATAGATTAAAATATTAAAAAGATGAAGCAGACAGAAATCACCATGAATTCCCAGCTACTTCAGCAACTGCTTCTTACTGTCAAGGAAAAGAAACTAAAGCAAACAGAACATACAGATAACTTTTATTGCTCAACTTTTATACAACAGCATACCTTCAGCCATTTTCTTTCACAGCTTTTTGACAATGTTTATGTACACAAAAAACCCAGCAAGAAGCATTATGTGGCTTTCAACAAAGAAAAAAACCCCCAAACATCAGAACACCAAACTCAGCCAGGTTTTGTTTTCTGCAGCAATAATAAAAGGGCTTCCTCCAGGCAGGAACTAATCTTCCCAGGCCGTAGTGCATTTCTTTAAAAAGACAACCCCCAAAACAAATTGCCCTAGATTTGCTGAGCCAGTGGTATTAACTTGCAAATAAAATAAACTTCAGTTTGTCATTTCTTCTAGCTGATTTCAAGTAAAAATTAGGTTTGGAGGAGGAGCAACTTGTTTTGGATGGATGCAGGTCAGTTTGAATTGCTACACCTAACTACAGGCCTACACACACTATCGGTTCACAATTTAGCTTAGTTTGAAATGATCTTTGCAGATTTTGGCGGCGGTCAGTCTTTAGAGTTGAGCGGGTGGGAAAACGTTGTTTAGCGGGAGATAAGGCTACTGAACATGGCATCCACAGCAGAGCTCAGATAACACAAACCCCGTTTGTCAGAGGGGTTCCCTGTGCGCACGCACGTGCTGTAATGTCATGGAGACTGAAACAAGAGGTCAGCAAGCCAAAAAGCAACACTCCGAACTGGTTTAGATGATCTGGGGGGGGAAATGCAGAAGTTCTACTGTGTATTATAACAGACAAATTTGACAGGTCTTGGTATTTGTCCAAATCAAAATAGAAGGCAAACACAGCAGGCACATTCTGAACAAAAGTGTTTTGAGCAGAGGGAACCAGTCCAACATTGAAAAAGCATGGCTATTAGTTGATGTTTAGGGTGCAGGGTGTAGTGACAATACCTTTCATTCAGACAGGTTGGAGGTGGATGGGGAGGAGAGGTCTACACAAAGCCGTGCTTTGCTCAATGCAAAACATCCCACCAAAAGTGATTCTACCTGCTGTGTACAAACCTGTACTAATTCAAAGCAGCATTTAAGTCAGGCCTCTGAAACCAAGTTTCTATTATGTGAGCTCTGCTGAAGTGTAAATTTTTAGCAGCCTCAGCTGGTGAAATGTCTTCCTTGTCCAAAGCCAGACTGATTATACTGATAACCTCCATGCTGGAAGTGCTGCTCAAACTGCCCTCCTTGATTAAAATTCTGTCCACCTCTGCCCCCCCAGCCACCTCCTTGACCTCCACGGCCACCACGACCGCCACGGCCACCCCTCCCTCCTCCACGTCCACCCCCTCGGTCACTGTGGGACCCACCATCTTGGTATCTGTTGTCTTGCTGGTAGCCACCACCACCACCCCCCTGGTAACCACTTCCAGAATAAGAAGACGACTGGTAGCCACCATAGCCTCCTCCTTGGTAGCCACCACCACCACCATGGTAGCCACCTGTTTGAAAACCTGCATCTCTGTAGTTGCTCTCCCTGTAGCTGCCATCCTGGTAGCCACCACTTCCGCCATCTGTCCAGCCTCCTTGAAGCTTGTTTCCTCTTCCTCCTCCTCCTCTGCCGCCATGATCATAACCACCACGTCCTCCTCGTCCCCCTCGATCATGGCTTCCTTGTTCATGACCTCCTCGCCCACCGTATGATGAGTCATAGCCTCCTCTTCCTCCTCGGTCATGACCCCCATGGTCATAACCTCCCCGCCCTCCATAGGAAGAGTCGTAGCCACCTCTTCCTCCTCTGCCACCGCCTTGTTGTGAGCCACCCTCTGGTCTTTTCTGCCATGGTGGCATCTCAGGAGGTGGAGGTTCTATTTCATTGGGCCTTCCTCCTCTGTCAGGCACTCTGCCCATTAGCACCTGCAAAGGGAAAGGGAAAACTGCCATAGGAGTTGTGACACCTCACAGAACAGGCGCATTTACTGAGACACACCACAGACAGCACCCACTCCAAGGTTTTTACATCCAGAGGCAAATTTTGTCCATTTGAATGTGACAGACCTCTGTCTCCAGTTAATAAAAATTAAACAGGGATTATCTAGTACTTGAAGCACTGCTAACAAGACAAGTCAAGAGACCTGTGCTTTTTATTCAAACAGCAGGCACACCAGCATGGGCAGCACCAACACAGTCTTTCACTTAACTCTTTATTAGTCCAGAGTGCTAAACTCAAATAAGCACAAGTACAGTACAACACAGTCTCTCTCCTAACTAGTGCCCTGAATTGCTGTAGAAGACATTGACTTGATAAATTAAGGTAAAAATTCTATTTTTCAGTAAGGATATGCAGAAACTTAACAGCAGACAGGTGTGAGACAGCACTGATCAGAGTGGAGCAAGACTCTAGAGGTCTTTAGCTGTCTAAGGATGGTGTGATGTTAAAAATTTAGCAAGACAAAACAGGATAGGACATTTGTACTGCTTTAAGTTTTAAAACTATATAACAAAGGAACTTCAGCCAAAGTAGGCTAGTTTGCTATTTCATGCTACTGCCTTGGAAAACATTTAATATTGACAATGGAGATAAGGTAACAGATTATGCATCAGCAGCAGGGCAATACTGCATTCCTACTAAAACATACATACATTCTGATGATATAATCAACCTGTCTTACCACTTAATTTCTTACACTCCAACAACACTAAAAAGGTGCAGAAATTATCTGGGGTGGATGGGCTGTGGTCAAATCAGCACACCACTATTCTCTCCTAAATTAATTAGAGCTTTACCCGAGGTACAGTTGGTACTCAGAAGGTAGAAAGGCATGCACCTATCCTCACAATTTTAAAGCACCAAGCATGCTGCTGTATATAGCTACTGAGCTGCAAGTTCAGCACATATACTTTGTGAGCATATTACTCTTGTAAAATCGTATTTTTTGAAACAAGGCAAATTGTTTAGTGTAAGTCATGTTTCTACTACATCATTATTGGAACTATACATTTGGCTATAACCTATTTGTGTACCCAGGGCAATCTAATTTGTGGGATCCTTGCCTTGTGATCTTAGTACATTCTATTTACATAGACCAGAAACATAGTTACTATGGAGGTGTTATTTTAGACATGGTGACAGAATTAGGTAGCAGTAGTGTAATGACTTCAGTAATTCTGGTAAGACAGAGCAGGCCTACTCCCACTGAAAGTAATCCAAGGTATTTCAGCAAGTTTTTACTGCCTCAAAGAAAAGACACTGTGAACCTCAGAAGCTGAGCTTGCACTATCCATGATGCACTGACACATTATCTGGAACATATAAACACCAAGTTTCTTATCCTTTATTTCCAAATTCCACTTACAATCCTGAAAAAAAGTAGGATTTATTACTACATTCAAGTTATTTAAATATTCCTAAAAGAACAAAAGTCATTTGTCACCAAAGGTACCTTATTAATGGCACATGCAGTCTTCTCTCGGATGGACCCACTGCTTGTTCTCATAATCTTTGACAGATCTTGCCGAGCCGCCAAGAGATTTGCAATTGATATAGTGCACTTAGTAGATAAGAGGGCACGTTTTGGCTGGTAGACTTTAGCCAGTTTTTCTGTTTGACTCTGTCAGAGTAAAGAAAAATAAAACCCAGTCAGTTAAAGCAATGGGACATCTCATCAAAAGAATCAAATCAGCAATGAATAACAAGCCACTACTGCAAATAGAACAAAAAGTTAATATAAAATCAGTGAGAACCACTTTATAACTAAGGATTACTTCAACAAAACCAGCATCTGTCACATTCATTTCTTAAGTAAATAGGAAACACAATTCTGACTGAACTGCCAAGACACCAACGAGGTGACAATTTTAACAATATATACATGCAGACTGTA
This sequence comes from Dicrurus megarhynchus, assembly GCA_013399195.1. Taxonomy (NCBI): domain Eukaryota; kingdom Metazoa; phylum Chordata; class Aves; order Passeriformes; family Dicruridae; genus Dicrurus; species Dicrurus megarhynchus. The sequence continues at coordinate 436,936 of VXAD01008065.1, forward strand.
TTACTTCCAGGCAGTCAAAGACATAAGAGAAGTGTGTCAAATAGTTATGTGAATTTCTGCTAGTGTCCAGAAGATACTGATGGCAAAACACATTTGTGTTTAGGCTCCAGACCTCCTTCTATGCCTTCACCCTGACCCGCAGCCATTCCAGTTAGGCCAGCATCAGCCCATCTCCAACACTTAGCAGCAGAAAAAGGTCCTGTTAACCCTTCACTCTTCATTCCAGTCAGCTTCTTCACAAAGACAAGGCACCAAGAGGGACTGGCAGAACTAGAAATGAGATCCTACACTCAATTTTGCCTTGTATGCAATGTCTCTTCCTCTACTGCCTTTCAGCATTAACCATTCTGGCTTTTTTGAACACCTCCAAAATTTTCCAGCTGAGACACGAGAAATCTGTGCTACCAGACATGAGTCACCACACAATTTACATCTCTCTTCAGTTATCAACAGCGTATAGTGTGTGATGCAGTTGGGATAAACCAGATTGCCATCTGAATGCAGATGATGGCAGTGAGGACAGGTAAACCAGGTTTTCCAACATATCTTAACAGCAAAAAAACTTAGGAGCACATTCTAAAATCCTAAAATCTTATTTTCCACCTAAAGGCAGAAAACTGGAATATGACACTGGCTAAAGGTAGGGGAAGCAAATGTATTCACCACAGTACTAGTGTGTTTTTCCCTGGTAAGTTTGACTGAGCTCTGAACACAATGTTTTGGTGCTATGATATTGTTACTGTTGATACTGAAACTTGAAATTTTAACTTTAAAAAACTCCCTAATAATAGACTGCAAGTTTTTTCCCCCTGGTGTTTCCACTACCTGGAGAAGTGGCTATTTAGTCATACTACTGTATTCTGATACTTTTCAAATAAAAAAGGAAATTACCATCTTGATAAAAGTTACTGTCAAAACAAACTGGAATACTACAGCAACATTCTCCAATTTTGTATTATGCTTCTAAAAAATTTGCATTTTAATAGGTATAAATGCATATACACAATTTGTGGGTTTTGTGAAAATACTTTGTGTAGATAGTAAAGTTCAAAAATATCTGAGAATTCCTAGGAAAAAAACCAAAAACACATGGATAAAGATGGCAAAGCTGTAACACAATTAGAAATCCCTGCTTTTAAAACATAATTCACATTTTTGCTCATTTTTATTCACTACTAAAATATTTAAACAGTCAGCTAGTTCTTCAATCATCTACTAAAAAACTTGAAGAATACAAGGTTTAAGAGAGAGTACACCAGTAAAAGTCCTACACAGATGATGAAACAGAAAATGGGACAGGTCACAGTTTATTATTAAAGTACAGCTGCTTTTTGAAAAAACATTTATCAGAAAAACCCACTTGATGATTTTATGTGCCACAGTTTAGCACTAATAACTCAAACACTGTCAGCAGCATTCTTAATGGCATGATAGCAGATCCAGTTTAGTCCCAGAAACTAAATTATATTTACTATTTTTTTAAATCTTGTAATTTCTTTCTGAGACATAGGAAATAGGGAAACCGTGCAATTATTTCTAAAAGCAGATTATGTACCACATACTTAAGGGAGAACAGATCTCATGTCACAGCCACTTGCACTGTTCAAAGACAAAAGAAGCACATAAAGTATTACCCTGTCTATGAGGTAAGAACAAGTAGTGCCTTAGCAGCTTTTCTCATGTGCATCTGTGGAATTGTGCTTGCAGACACACTTTGAGTTAAGGAAATCTGATCGCTGTGGACAGCACAAAGTAAGATAAGGGATGGTCAACAGGAAGATGCTTTTCTACCGTCACGCAAGACACAGCACCTGAGGGTTCACATTATGGTACTCTGAACATGGCTGGATCAGTAATCTATTTTTTCTAGTGGCTTTGGTGTGCAGTTACACATGGTCTGTCTTCTCATTTTACAAACTGATTTAAAATCCAACAAATCAGTTTTAAGTAAAGTATTTTTAATCATCTTACACTGTCAAACTTCTTCAGATACTCAAAACAAAACCAGACAACTCCTGTGATTATTTCTGACTCATGAAGGACAAAACAATGATGCAGTTTTCCAGAGATACTTGTTATAAAGGGTTACCATCAACCAGGACTTCACAGCAAGTTGTCTGTACCTTAGCTCTATCTGACCAGCCGAAGGATTGCACAGTAACATCCAAACGTTTGACTAACAGTTTTCTTCGGACTTCGTATTCGTTGACTATGGCTTGATTAATTGCTTCAATTTTTTCCTGAAACAAAAATTTGCAAACATTATCTATAGATCACAGATAAAACGTTTCTACTTAATAAACTATGTGGATGGAAGAGAGTATGACACACAGAGATACTATGCAGGGCTTAAGATTGCAATTATCTACCCTGTCAAATGGACTCACAGCCAAGCTGTGCCTGCTGATGTTATTTTCCTGAAGCTTCCGAGGCTCATGTTCAGCCTTCTACCATTTCTAACAGCACAAAAACTGCACACACTGCTGAGAAATTTCTCAACATCCACCAGGACAGAGAAGCAAAGGTGAGAAAGTACTACAGGCAACAAGCTGAAGCAAGGGCACATGTAAGTCCTAGGAAACAGGACGTCCTGACTTCTTAAAAAGTAGTAAGCTTAAGGACAAAGATAGAGCAAAGATAAAGGACTAAAAGTAAGTACAGTACTGTAAGAGGATCTTGATTAAAGCACAATCTGCATACAGGCAAAACAACAAAGTGCCCTATAGGAAAAAGTCACCATGAGAAACACACCTGGTAGCAGACAGTGGTTTAGTTAGAGCAGCAGGTGAGATGTGCACCATTAGGGAAATAATTTATGTATCAACAGAGGCCTGGCTGGAGGAGGGGCAGTGCAGCCCACTTTCAGTCTCAACAGTACAACCACTGAAAGAAGCAGACTACTGGGAGAACATGTGCTTCAGCCTTAAGCAAGAGAGGTAAGAGAGACCTGAAGTCTTGCAGCAGCAGCCATAGCTTTGTGCCTGGTGCAGCAGCAGTAATTAACCCAGGCACCATCCTCCTAAAACAGCACATGACAAATCCCAGCTGAAGAAGATCCTGGCTCTGCAGCCTAGGTATACAACGTCTCTCCCAGCTCCTACCTGCATACTCACTGCCTCTTGGAGAGGCTAGGAAGGAAGCAGACCACTCCAAATGAGAGAAAGAGGAGAACATTATGAAAAGACCCATAGTTTAGCTAAAAAGAAGTCCCAGGAGCAGACCTGACACCATCTCAGCTGGGCTAGATCACACAGAGAGTTCTGGCAAAGGGCAGGAGAGGAAGGTTTAAGCTACTGCACAAGCATGCTGGTCAGCACCACCACTGTAGATCTCTTATTTTGGAAAAATTTAGCCTGCACCTGGACCTAGAGATTCATGAGTCTAAGATCTTATCAGTTGCTGCACATTTATTGCATCAATATATACATTATACTGCAAGAAATTATCTTCTTGTCTTCAGAAAGAAAAATCATTTTGCAACACAGAATCAAGATCAATACTTTATATACTTGAAAAAGGCAAATGGGCTCTAATACCTGCAACTACTCACCCAGTGAGCTGGTCCCAGTTGTTTCTTCAGTAAAGGTTTTCCAACATGATTAGGTGGAACTTTTGCTAGAGTTTCCTTCAGCTGTTAGGAGACATATAAAAATATAAGCTTTGGCTAACAAAATTAGCTTTTCAAGATTCAAATTAAAGGAGAGGACTTTTGGACAGTCAGATGCATGACAGAGCAACCTCCAATATCAAGTTATTTTTTCTGGAACAGAGAACCAAGCACACTTCTTTTGGAAGGCAACTGTTTATAGATTTCTGGTAGTCTCAGCTATAATTACTTAGAAATTAAGAGAAGGAACTACAGATTAGATCTACAACAAAGATACCATGACGTGCAGCTCCTCTTGAAGCCAGAGGGATTATTCTACACATCATCTCTTTAATTCAGAAAAAAACCCCACATTGTATCAAAAAGCTTCTATTAAGACTATGTGAAATATAATGGGACCCAAAGAAGGACCCCTCTTTACAATCAGAAAGAAAAAAATCTTTAATATGAAATTTTAAATCTAATTTGCATTTTAGAAGTTTGAGCACAACTTTTTTAAGAAAAATCACAACAGCCTGGAGAACACACACATTTATACAAATAAATGGAATCACACAAATTGATGAAGTCTTAGGGAAAAGGTGTTAAGTTTTACTTTAGTTACACCACCTTTTAACTGAAACATTTTTAAAACACTAAAAAAACAAAATACATTATCCCATACAAATTTGTTCAGGTGTATTTCTTGAAAAACATTTCTCTATAACATTCTTCCTGAGGCCTAAGCTCAGCATTTTCTATGTCTCCTGCAACAAATGATGGCATTAAAACCTACAGTAGTCACCCTGGAAGGCAATGATAGCAGTAGTCCCTGACCTCATGCCTTGGCATGGAAAAAGCCTTTAAAATCACTTTCAAAATTCTCTTTGCACATGCAGTAAAACACATTAACTCTCCTTCACAACTCAAACACTGGAGTTTCACAAGAGGCAAATGTCGCCCAGGTAGCAGAACGATTTTCCATCAAAACAGTAACAGCATAAGTATTCCAATTTTTCTTCCTTTGGATCTTACTTTTTTTTCAATTCCGCTGAAGAACTGGAACATCGTTATGTTGGCAGGAGGCTTGGACATGCCTAAAGCAATACATATGCCTTTCAGCTCCTGAAAGACTTCACTGCCACCTCCTTCCTGGGCTTTTTTAGGAGGGGCATTCACACACAGCATTCTGGCAGCTTCCAGTTCTGAGATGAGGTATGCTGGGGTAAGAAAAATTAGATTTAACCATCAGATATAGCAGAGTTATTTTAGAGCCAGTGAAAACTCAAGTCCTTACAAACAACAGATGTGCAAACGGACTGTTTTAGATAGAGTGAGGGATAGAAATTTTGTATCCACAGAACACTCGTATTTATAATAATTATAGAGTTCAGTGCTAGAATCACAACAAACAGAGGACAGGTTTAGTACAACCAATTAAAGCCTGGAAAAAATCCCTATGATTCCAGCAGGTATTAATCCCAGAGTTCAACAGAGCACAACTCTTTTCCGTCATGCTTTGCCCAGCAAAGACAGGAAACCAGGAACATGGAAACAAGCAGGATGAGGGACTGGGATGTGCATTTTAGGGTAGTCAAGCAAGCACTTCTTGAGGCTCTAGGAAACAAGCAAGAAAATGAGTAAGAGAAGCGAAATGTTAGATGAATCTCCTCTACTTCCCCCCACAAAATGCGGAGTGGAAAAATAATCCCATTTAGAAGTACTATTGAGAATTCATGTTCGCAGTAACTTCAGAAAGGAAGGCTGTAACTGATGAAATAGAAGCTAGAATGGCTGAAGTTCTCTTCAGTATCAGAACTGGTAAGAGCCTACCACTACATTGTAAGTCCTTTATCAAACAAAAAGAGAAAAATCAAAATCACAGCTTCTGAACACAGTATATGCCCAGAATTTCAGCATCAGGTGTCATTTACAGGGATATAAATTTACAATGATACAAACAGCCTTTGTTTGCAGGTGTCACAACTTCAAGGTTTGAATTTTAAAAAATGAACAGGTTTTACTTTTCTCATTAATCATACTGAGTGACCATAGCAATAAATGTACATAAACATTTCTAAAAGTAAGAAAACTGATACTGCAGACACACTTGTGAGCAGGGAAGTAAACCCACGGCTATACAAAAAAAGCTTATTATTCATAAAATCGGGCAGATAAAAAGATTAATAAAACACAGCATTTTAATGATCTCTAGAATTTCTTCTAGATCTCTAGAATGTCTTCTGCTAACGATACAGAATACCTTATAAATAAAAAAATTCTTAGACTACGTAAAGCAGTGAAGCATCCTCTCTCAGTTCTTTCAGCAATACTATACACAGGGTTTTCTAACATTGAACTTTCAATTATTTACACTCTTTTCAGGCCTCTTGAGAAAGAAACTAGCAGGAGAATTTTGTTTCAAAAATTTAGAGATCCCATTTAAGCTAACTCCAACCTCCTCTGACAACAGAAATTTTTAAGTCTATCACTAAGACAAATGTTCTTCAGATTGTGATTCTTTTTTGCAGACCTCTTCTGAACCAGCCTGAAACTCTTGTACTTTTTGTTTTTGCAGATGCCAGTAACTAACATTGTATTCTAGTGATGCTGCACACTAAGACAATCAATCCTAACTACTTAGGTTTATTTGGTGCTTTCCTCTCCCAGCAATACTGCTACATCTTTCAAGTGACATAAACTGTGCTGCATTTCATTAAAATGTAAAATACCCTCACATTTCATTACAGAGGGCTATTCTGTTTCTCCTGAAAAAAACTAGTTTTATGGCTCACAACAGGTTATAACAGGATACCGAATAAGTTCACTTGATGCAGCTAAAGAAAGCTATGCAACTATCCTGGTACACAAAAAAGGAGTTTGGCACTATTGCAATTTCCCATTTGACATTAAACACAGTATTCCTGCCAGATGGGATACCAGAGTTCCGCTCCTGAACACGGCCTTATATTACCAAAACGTACATCCCAAAGGACCTCTGGGATAAACTGTGTGTCACAGACAAGCCAAATTTACTAAATGGCTTGGCTTAGAGAAAATAAGCTGAACGGGAGATTGTTTGAGCTATAAACTATTTTAAATGCAACAACTACAAAAAATATTCAGATTAAGTCTACTCATCTTACTCCTATTGTTGAAATACAGGAACCTACTCTGTAATTAACTTTTTATATCTCAGATGAAGGCAGAACTGAATTTCTGTTTTGAAAATTTAAAGAATCAGCAGCAACTGAGGAAGCAAATAAAACATTAGCTCATGTTGAATCTGAGATCAGATTAAAATTAGTCCTACAATTTCTAACTCTGAGACTTGTATTTTTTTTATTTTAATGTGAATCAATACCATACACCTTTTACAAATTCAAATACTATTTCTTCTCCTCTAACATTTCATATGCAGAAGTAAAACAAATTTAGCTATTGAGATCTGATGGGTGGAAAAGGGAAGACATCACCATTGCTAATGTTAATTTCCTTTCAATCAGCAGAAGGCAACAGTGAAGCTATTTACTAAGGATGATGATCAAAAGAACTGGGAGTTGGGATAAAACATTCTCTCTTTCATAACAATTCTGATTGTTGTCAGTGTAGGAGAATGCAAGTTTTGTTGCACCTTTCAAGTCATCACACTGGGGGAGGCTCAAAAACTATGATGCATCTGATGTTAGTGGTCATTCTTACAACCATGCTAAGTATCGTTCAGTGGCTAAATTCTGGCAGAAGTCTTCAAATAATCCCCTTTTTGTTGTGCTTTTTGAGAAGTAATAGGACAGGCTTTTTGCTCGTGAATGCAAAAGAGGTTAATACTCTGAATATTTTCCATCATATACTGGCTACACATTGACTGGTAAACCCAGAAGTGTAATACTCTGACACTGTAAATTACAGAAAAAATAATGCATATTTTTAGGTAACTACATTGTGGTACATTGTGCTAAACAAACCAGTATCTCATTAAGTGTAAGAAACAATACTATGAATCTTGCAGAAAAGCAGATTTGCTTGCAAGCACCCTTTTAACTTACTAAGCAGCAAGAGACAGTTCTTTTGATTATGAAGGCGTTTTGTCACATCTCCTGATGTTAATGACGCATACGGACAGTTCATTTCAGATAGCAACCCACTCATTTCAAGCTGAAATTCTTCTGCTTCATTTGGACCTTAGAAAGAAAATAATAATTCATTCACTGCTAATATATATGGGGCTATGATTAGAATGAATTGGTTATCTAAAAAAATAAATCTTTTGCTCGAGTTGCTATTTAATATTAAGACCGGTTTTTAATGGAGGCCAAGTGCATTTCTTGGGTTCCTCCAAGACACAGCATAACCTATTTGGAACCATGATATGCTTCATTAATATAAAACTATGTTTCACTGACAGCTTTTCCAAGCTACAACAGACAGGGACTGGCAACTTCTACAATGAAAGGGGACATTAAAAACATCACAAATTTTACAGGTGTATTTTAAATATCAATTATCTCTTCCCATTACACATGTCACAGATAGTTAAGACAAAGTCATGAATAATAAACATGGCTTATGAATTCTCATTTTTTCTTCTATTTCTTCTCCCTGTAAGCCCACATTTGTCAACTGAATTTATTTCATATCAATATCCTTTAAAAATAATTAAGTTATGTAAACCAAACCTTTAACTGATATTTCTGTCAAAAATTACTGAAACTAATCAGAATTTGTTAGGTAAAAAAATCAGTGATGAGAAGTAACTTTTTTTATCTTTTGGAAAGGGACTTCAACCCCAAATGTCTGTTATTCCCAAACTCAAGACATATAAAATGAAGGTAGGACTTGACGGTACTCCAGCTAACATGGTTCTGTCACTGTGTTTAAAGAATTTGAAATTGGTGTTGGAAGACTTCTGGATTATATTTTTACACAAAACATAGAATAGGAACCTTATACTACTAGAAGGGGTGAGATACTGTATTGCTACAGAGAAAGAATTTGAAATACACTCAAAGAAGAAAGAATGAACGTGTCAAAAACAGAAAGAAAAGCAAAAGATGCTGAGGTAAAAGGCAACAACCTCTGGCCACTGAGTAAATACAAAGCTCAGCTCATAAAGACATTATGAGTTAATATATTAGATAGTCAGCAATATGGGTTATCATATCAATTTAACAATTTAATCTGTAGAATGTCACAACTAGCTGACCAAAAGTAACTTTTTTTTTTGAAAGCTAAGGTTTGTTTCCTCCACCAAAATGAAAAACAATCAGTCATTTTCAGGCTCGTTCTCAGAGCGTTTCATGAAGAGGGAAAAATTCATAGCAAGCAAAGAGTAAAGGTAACCAACAGTAAAAAGAAAATATGGTTACTGTAGTCATGAGACTGTTACCTTGAACAGTAGTACTACTGACATCAAAATTACAAACAGAAGCATTGAAATAAAAGTATTCTTGTGATCTAATAAAAACTCCACTAGCATTAATGTTTCCCTAAATCCATCTAAGAACTTTAAAAAACAATATGATTGAAAAATTAGAAGAAAAAGCTAATTTCAGAAGAAAGACAGTGTGATCGCCACTATTATTTCAACCTATCCTGGCTGTTCACTAGGCAAGTCTGAGGTGGAAAATATCCAAAATCTGGCAGTGCGCAGACAACACCCCGGGTTCAATAGATATCGTCAGCCCTAATCTCTGTGGCATGCAAAAACACACATTAAGTGCATGTTTGTGCTGGAGTTATGATACTTACTGTTGGTCGCCTGCACATTTTCCTCTAGTTTACAGAACAGCCGTAACTCAGATACCAACCAAGCACAGAGTTTGGTGAATTCAGGGGAACTGGCTCCATGAGAGACTGCCTGAGCCAGCGCTCCATCGTCTAACAATGGACCTTTGTAACTGAGAAGTAAAACAAAGCAGTTTATTAATGTTTGCTGTGACCAATGTCCTTTGATAGATTTATTTTATGCTGTAAACATATGGAGAGCTACAACCACAACACGTCTGCAGTGCTGATCTCCTGGAGTGGTGATTCCTGGACTGAACTGTAGGAAGAAGCACACTGAAAGCATCTGAGTAAACGAAGCTTTTCAGTGCACATGAATTTACCATCCAAGAGACTGTGTCACAAAATATCACCATCAAAGGTTTCCTCCTCCAGAATGTTACCATGTACAGTGGCAACTTCTCTGCCTCCATCTCTTGAAGATGTTACTGACAATAGATCTATCCAGGGCAACTGCAGTCTCAGAGAATCCTTCCTGAGCTCTACATACTGCTTTACAGTATGTTGAATAATTACTGCTGAACAAGTGCACCTTTTCTGTCATTTCCTATCACATATGAAAGGGTTGCCATACAGAACAAAGCCTTTGATAGAAATATTACTAAAGTGATCTGCATGACAATATCCTCTCCTAAAAAATCAACCTCCCTAAATCAGCACAAGAAAAAATAATGGAATTGGTTTTTTGTATAAGCAAAGTAAGCCAAAAATCAGACCTAGTGTAAGAAAGCATGAGTTTATGGATCAGATCTTAGAAAACATAGTTTTCAGGACATCTGTTTACTGATAATCTCTCAGGGGGAAAATGAAGAGTAGGGAGAAGGCTGCCTTAGTAACCAGGTAGAGGCACAAGTCAGAGTTCACCCGAGCATTTTAGAAAAAATGTACAATATTATTTTGATATACTGCCCCCAAAAGACAAGGACACCCAAGAGTGCACATAACCAACTGAAACCTCTCTTGGAAACTTCCGGGTAAAGTCACCCACTACGTCACAACAATCCAATGAGTCCAGGCAACTCTTGGCAAAAATCAGGAATAAAAAAAAAAAATCTCAAATTGAAATGTAATTCTCTTCACTCTGCTCCTATGCTTAGTACCACATACAAAGGATTTGGCCTTTACTATAATGGGCTGTTACTTCAGCCAAGTAAAATGAAGAAGCCACACTCAAAAATAACTTTTACCTCACAGAGCAGCTTGATTTGTGACAGAGTTAATCTACTGGCAGCTGGTGGGAAGCTGTAATCCCATGTATTACAACCCTACTCCATGACCACAGTAGGCTGGACACCTCAAGAGGCTAATTAGAGCAAGTTTAAGTCCCATCCCACAGACGTTTCAGACCTACACATGTAGGTCTGGGAACATCTGGGACTCAGAATAGAAGCATCCAGATATAGATCAAAGTAGAAAGGAAGCAATGGCAAGCCTTTTGCTCTGGCAGGATTGGGATTTAAATCCCTGGTCACATTTTCTAGAGGCACCTTTTCTAGATTTTTTTCTTTAACAGAGGCAACATCTTGAGTGTGTTATTTCTGATAATTATGACTTCACCTACACATCGATCTGGCCAATAATCCAACTTGCAGATTCCTAACTGCAAACACCTTTTTCCTTCCATTTCTGCCAGTGGCACATGTTCTAGAGCTATGCTCTCTTTTGACATTAACTTTTGACATTAATTTTAACACTGTGCTATCCCATCTGTTTGCTTTTTCGACAGTTTAGCTGATTTACAAGACAAGAGGCCACCATCTGAACACCTTGAGCACAATTACAAAAAGAAACAGCTCTTTAATATGCAATGCTATTAAAAAAAAAAAAAATCAAGCAATATATTAGAAATGTCTTCAGTATCTGGTGAGAAAAAATAAGTTGAACCATGAAGACCATGAAGCTACTGCCAAAGTATAAAACCTCAAACATCCCAGTCTTTTCAGACACCAAGAAACAGAAGTCCTTTAGACACATGCAGTAGTTTTCCCAGTTGTTACCAATATTGCTGAAGTCTCAAGTCTTTCATCCTCCAAATTTTTTTTCAACCACTGTTGTCAATTTTGCTTCATGTGACTTATTAGTTCATCTACTTTCACTGTTTGCTTTACTTCTTTATGTCAAAAATCAACACTTTCTGTCTCTAACTGCACAAATCCACTAGTATCCTTTTAAACATATGACAGAAAAAGAAGCCAATCACAGTATTTTCATTGTGGCAGAGCGGCCTTTTCACATTTCAGTCGGAGAAATACCTGCCAAAACAGAAGCCTACTTGTCAGGCTTTGCAACTATCATCACTAACTTAGCCTGGGAATATAATCTTTGTTGAAGCATAATGACTCTAGCCACAAAGTGATTTATGGGAATGGAGCCAAAGTGAGTAAATACAGCTGTTTGCATAGAACCAGCAGAAACTGTAGCTGCCTGTGCTCTGAACTCTCAACAGTTTACAGACATGGGAGTTTACAGCAAGACGTACTCTCCATGCTCTCCCTTTCATATTTATGCAACCTTTATCTGCTACTCTGACAAAGTAACAGGCTTAAACAGCAAAAGTTTCCTGTGCTATATTACACTTTAAAAAATGTAAAGAGGAAAAACACTAATTTGTGATTACTTTTACTTTTTTCCCCACTAAATATGAAGCCTGAAAGTTCTCCTCTTGTCTGACTTGTCTTAGAAAGTGTCTTTATCCCTTCCCACCCTCAGCTTGGACCGCTGTGCAGAACAGAGGAGCAACCGATCAGATGGCACTCAAGAATCAAAGAGATCAGCTCGCAGGGAGAAGTGGCACGCTCGCCAAGGCCGTGCAGCTAAAAACCTGCCCGTTTGGCTTGGGACATCATCACCAGCCCCGCTCTGAGGACAGCTCTGACAATAAAGGACCATTCTAGGCGCTGCCCTGCGCTGTGGCCCTCCGGAGCGACAGCGGCCCCGCCTGTGCGGGGCGGACAGCGGCGCTGTGTCCCCTGCCGGGGCCGCCCTCTGCTCCCGGCCCACACCGGGAGCGCCCCGCACGCCCACCCCCGCACACGTACCCCAGGTCCTCCAGCGACTCCAGCACGTCGTTCTCCAGGAGCTCGAACTCCATCCTGCGGCGGGGCACGGGGGGCGGACCTGCGCGACAGTGGGACTCAGCGCCACCAGTACTCGCACTCCCACCGCCCGCCAGTCCCCCCCTTCTCCAGACCACCCCGGCCCCGTGGGGGAGGCTCAACTCTCACCCACTGCCCTGCGGTGAGGGAGAGCCCCCGACGCCGCAGCCCCTCTCCCCGCGCTCCCCATGCTCGCCCTCCTCCCCGAGCCCCCGCGGCCCCACGCACAGCGCTCGCAGCTGCGCCGCCGACTGCCGGGTTGGCATCTCAGGGCGGGGAGCGCGGCGCCGCAGGCCCCCAGCCTCACTCTTCACCCGGCTTTTCTAGAGTCGCCCGCCCCCGTGCCTGACCGGCGCCACCTCCGTCCGCGGCGGTCTCCGCCTATCCGCCGAGCGGAGCAGCATTGCTAAACCGAGACGCGGGTGCGAGGCCGGAAAACGGGTTGTTTTTGGTGGGAGAGGAGCCCGGGACAAGCCAAGGAACTCACTTTTCTGTTCAGGCGCCGGAACGGGCAGACCCGGAAGAGGAACTCCCCCCTCCCCGCCGCGGAGCCCGCGCAGGAATGTGCTGCGGCGAGCGGTGTCGCGGCAACGGGCGGGGGCAGTGGGGAGGACGGGGCGCCGGAAGGGTCAAACCACGCCAGGGAGCGAGAGCGCGTCCCCACCCTGAGACGACCACGCGGCACGGCCGGGACCACAAATCCCGGCATGCCTTGCGCGCAGCAGGGCACCTCGCGGGGGGTGCCCGGCAGCGAATACAATTAATAAAATTTAAAAATCGAAATCGTTTCAGTTCCATTTCTAAATGGAATCCGCGGGTCTCGTTTCTCCCTCTGCTCCGTGCCCCGGCGGCGCGGGCTGCAGCGATGTGCCGGTCGGGACGTGGCGTTTGGGGATGCTGAAGGCTGCGCTGAGCTCACCAGAGCCCGCCCGACTCTGTGAAACTCCTCGAGGCGACGCTCTGGCAGCTTTTTTAAAAATTATTTTAAATTCTGGGGGGCAGGGGAGGGGTGTAGCAGCGTTCACTTTTTCCAGCTGCTCAGTTGCCAGCATCTGAAGAGGGAAAGCCGTGCACGTGGGTACAGATCCATGACCAGTAACAGAAAGCTCAGTTATGGGGCTAAAGGGGGTAATTCTGCTTGCTCTCTGCAGCTCTGTTAGGCAGCACTGCCCAGCTGCCTGGGACGCAGCAGTCCCACAGTACGTCAGTACTGGAAAGGAGGCACGGATAAGAGCATATGTTGGGATGGCTCCGCCATGCCAGGGAAAGCCAAAACCATTTGTGCCAAAAATAATCCCGGTCTGTCACCAGCAGCGAGCTGATACTGCAGGAGGGGAGTCCTGTACTTCACGAAACTGCCCTTGGCAGGCACAAAGAAGTAAAGCTGCAGTCAAAATACGAAGGATCTTGTATCCTCAAGATAGGTAGGAGGATAAAGAAACAGTACCTTGAAGGGCTAGAAAAAAGAAATACTTCACTAGCAGACAGCTCGGTCACCAGTGCTGCTACTAAAGACATATCAATCTACACATTTAGGGGGAAATTACCTCCTAAAGACTAAAATCTTAATGTCAAAGGAATAATACAGGCATTCTGCTTTGTGTATTTACTTCTAGCTGTACAGTGGTTAGTACAGTGTAGCCACAGTCCACTTCATTTTTTTTGAAAAGGAAAGAGATAAAGGCTTCTGTTGCCTCGTCACTGCTGGGCTATGAGAATTACCTGGTTTTCCTTTAGTCCATTCATTTTTGATTCAAAGCATCTCAGGGGTTCTGCTTGGGAGCCTTGCCTGGGTGGATAGTCTAAACTGGAGATCTGGGGGATTAGGCTTTTCCTCACAAATTCAACACTGCTGCTGAAAGCTTGTGACCTTTTGCTCGTTTGGTTGACTTGAGGGGTTCTGTTTGGTTTTTGTTTCATTGTTTGGTTTTTTTTAATGTAATGATTGGGTTCACCTTGCTTGCACAGGTGGAAGTGTACAAAGCTGGGCACTATGTCCACAGTCTGACCCTGCTCACTTGCTGCTGCTGCTGGTTGTGGTCATGATAATGTTCAGCCCTTATTTCTGAACCTTCTTTTTTTCTTGTCCTAAATATAGGGTTTTAAAGCATTCATAGGAGCAAGCAGTACATGAAACAATTCGTTTTGTCACAGGGACACTGTTCCTGTGTCCAGTCCTGAACCTGCACATGTTGAGAAGTGAGGATTTTGTGCTAATTTCATGGGGACATTTACTGTTACCTACATTTCCTGCTCTGATAAGCATCGGCACGGAAGGGCTGCATTCATCTTGGCACTCAGCTGACATCATCTGCCTTCTGAAACAAGTAAGTGTATTTCTCTCTTGGGTTCAGTTGTGCCAATACTGCAGGGTAGGGATAATTTGGAAGGCATCTTCTCCAGTCTGTGTCACTCAGTTCCATAACTGCTTTAATGTCCCTTCTGTGCTGTGGGAACCAGTAGTTTCTTGAAAAACATATGGATCTTGTGGCGGGGGAGAAGAACAGTTGGAGAGGTGTGATGCTAACCTGGAGAAGGCAGCCACAATTTTCTCCTGGGGGCAGGGATGACAGCTTTGCTTTGTCATTGTCATTATCAGTTGTGATTTTTTCTTTTCCTACCAATGTAAGGTTTTTTACCACACAAATTTTGGAGGCATGGGAGGTGTGAATGGCCACTGCACAATATCCTGGCCCCTCTAGAAGAAATTAGTTTTGACACTGGACAGTTTTTGTTTTGCATACAAGTGCCTCTTGAACAAAATAATATTGTCCTGAGCAGTTTGCTGTTGTACAATGAGATCCAGAGCTCTGCAGAGGGGTTACTTCTGGGAGCAGCAGCCACTTGGGCTTTTGGTTCATGGAAGGGCGGTAAGTGGGGTAGATTTCCCTGGGCTACACGAGGCTCTGTGGACTTTGTCAGCCTGCAGAACTGAGCTCAGCTCTCCTCGTGTTTGTTCTCTCCCTGGGGTAGGTTTGTTACGCCTACTTCCCTCCCCGCCCTCACTCACAGAGAGCTGTAGGACTGGGAGTCCAATGCGTCCCTCAGGCAGCTTGACTGCAACGTCCTGGCTGGAGCCATACATGACTCCTACACTGCTGGAAAAGTCATGTAATACTGATTTCTCCTAAGGGAAGAAGCATACCAGCCCAGGCTGCTGCTGTCCTCTTCAAGGGACCCCTGTAAACCCCTCCTGGCCCCCTTAGCCCTGGAGGGATGGGGATGTGTGTGGTGGATATCCGTCAGGTGCTCCCAGGCTGTTATATACAGGTTAAGGAAGTTGGCAGCCCATGCATGGCCTGAGGCTCTGCAGCCCAAAAATATTTATTCTGAGAGGTGTGAAGTGCTCCACTGCTTGGATGCCAGTTGTCATTAAACAAAGACAATTGGTTTCCTGTGTACATGCCTTTTGTGATTGATTGGTTTTGGTGTCTGAAATGCTGTGAGCTCTGACTGAAGATAAACGACTTCCTCCTGAGCATATTCTCTCACAGCTAATAAACTAAGGCTGTAGCCACTCCTTCAGCTTTGCACCAAAAGAACCTGTCACCAGTGTGGTGGAGACTTGTTGAACTTGCCCAGGTCACTGAAGACACACCCTGATGGTTTAAACCTCACTTCATAGGAAAGCTGGCCAAAGACAACAACCTTAAGACAGGCTTTATTTCATTACAGACAAATTTATTTTCACAGTGTTTACACCACCCCCACCTCAGGTCTTGCCTGTTGGTTCTGTGGTTGTCAAAAATCCCCATGCCAGTGACATGAAATATGAAATCTACACTGCAGAATAGCATGAAACACACTTGAGTGTTACCAGGTGCAGAGTGATAAAGTGCTGCTAAGCACTTTTATATCAAAATCAATTTTTTTACTAATTTCTCTGAGGACGCTGCAGCTTCTTCCGTGTCTAGATGCAACAGAATACAGCCACTGTACTGCAGCTAAAAGCTCACTGTCTGCCAGGCATACAGCTGGATTTGCCAAGTGTCTAGGGATGTCAGTTCTGGCTCAGAGCATGCTCTGGTTAGCCAAATGGCCTGCTGGTAGTACTAAATGAAGCCAGATACCACGAAAGATCAAGAGCAGGACAATGACATATGACACTTCCCCTACTATTCACCCAGCTTCTGACTACTTTCAGCTCTCTGGACTTTCTTCAGTCCTTACTGCTGTGCCATCAGGTTCTGCCTGAGAGGATGAGAGATGAGAGGGTACCAGGGCCAGCTGACAGAGGGACTGCCCAAGGCCAGTTACTGAGAGGAT
Organism: Dicrurus megarhynchus; assembly: GCA_013399195.1. NCBI lineage: Eukaryota > Metazoa > Chordata > Aves > Passeriformes > Dicruridae > Dicrurus > Dicrurus megarhynchus. The sequence continues at coordinate 453,667 of VXAD01008065.1, forward strand.
CTGCAGTCTGTGGGTGACTGTTTGTGGGTGCCAGCAAACTGAGTGGGGCAGTGAGCCTTAAGGTCTTGCCATGATCAGGGATCTGCAGCTGGAAGGAACAAGGATCCAGGGCTGGCTACTGGATAAATGAGCATCTGTCCTGTTACTGAGGAGGCCCATGCTGTATGTCTTCTCTGTATGTTCCACTACAGACCTTCATTCCAGAGAGAAAGAAGGATTATGGTGTTGGTCCTGTTTCCATTTGCAGAAGTGCTGTTTTCTGGTTTTATATGTGTTTATCTGTGTGGCTGGCCAAGTGCACACACATAGATGCGTTGTGTGCTTACTGGGAGTACACACTCAGCCTTGATGCTGTCTGGACCTGGTGAGAAAAAGATGCAGGCAGCTTCTCTTCTGTGGGGCTACCAGGTTTACCAACTCCAACCAACACGTCCACTGCAGGCAGGAGGTAATTTCTGCTAAAGAATGCAGTTAAAAGACAGCCTTTGTGTGGCAGGTAATTTTTTCACTAGCTGTACAGACCATGTTTCTGAGTATTTTCTGGAGCAGCTGGATCTCTGCTGCTGTGATGCTTTGATACCTATTAAAGTACAGGCCATCCCTTCTAGGCAGGCTGTTTGAATCCATCCCTGGATTCAAACCCATCCTCTATTAGCCAAAGGATGTCAGTGCTATGGTAATTAGTTTACCAGACCAGTCGGCCTCTGCAGTAGCAATTACGGAAGGAGAAAGAAAAAGTGAATCTGTAACAGAACGACACGCTAAGAGTTGGTAATTCAATACTTAAGATTATGCTGATGGGTATGACTTACTGTGTGAAGTTTGTGTGGGGAAAATAAGAATTTCTAAAATGTTCTTCCCTGAGCAGCAGCAACAAACTAGTTTGTGGGGTTTTATCATATATAAAGCAGGATGAGCCTATCTACACACTGTAAAGCGATCTCTCATGTATTATTTTTGAGAATAATCAACAGCTATGAAAAATCTTTGGGGAAAAAAAAAGCACAGGCTGTCTTTTTTCTTTTACATGCTTGGCAGCTGCTGTCAAGACATTTTTGTTGGTGAAACAGCACCACTTCCCTTGAGATGAAATACTTGTGAGAAGAGTTAACAAGGCACTTCTGTGAACACATGACAAAGTTTGCATGAATAATTTAACAGGGTAGCTGAGTTTAAAAATAACTGCAAGATTCCAAATTAAGTATAGAGACAAGAGCTTTAAAAAGCCTTTTCCCCTACTTTAAGCAGCTCTTCCAAGGGATACAGAAAGGCCTGTAAAGGCCCTATGAATCAAGAAGCTTCAGAATCCAGCGCCCTCTCTTGCCACTATTAATACCTCGTAATAGCCTGCACTTTTAAAATCCTCTTTAGAGAATAATTATTAAACAAACAACACTCAAGAATCAGTATAATTTCATAAAAGTTTAATGTCTGCTTTTAAAATAACACTATTTAATCGAGTGAAAGGAATCCACGCATAAGAGTCTTCTTGGATGCTGACAAAAGAGCTTAAATTAGAGACATACCCATGACCAGCAGGTTTAACGAGTAAGAACATAGAGAAAGCCTCACTGATTAATCACATTAATAATAATGAAAAGAATGTGCCCTCATACCAAAGAGAGGAGCAAAAGATACCGTTCCAGTCATGCAAATCTGCACTCACCTTCTCAGAACAGGTTTCCAGAAGTCTGGCAATTCCAGATAACATTTTCTTAGCTCCTGTGGAAAGTAATCAAGAGCCAGCAAAGACAAACACTTTTTAGAGCTAACTATGTTCACCCTAAAATCCCACTTGCTGGAGCATCTGGTAGGTTTGACTGTTACAATTCCAAATCTCGGGTCCTTTTAATTGTTTCCCTCCCCTCTGCATCAAAACCCTTCAATTGCTAAAAAGCTAATCTGGAAACAATTTGTCAAGGTGTTAGACTGGAATGTTAATGGATAATGACTCAAACAATCGGCCACTTGCAAAAGCAGCAGATGCTTTGCTGACACAGTCACAGCCCAGGAGCAGAGGGGGTGCACACCCAGCACCACAGGCTACAGCTTTTTGAGGGGGTTGAGCCAGGTAAGGGAGAAGGCCGATAAAAAGACCCTTTGGAAGTGGCATAGGTGGGGAGGCATCAGGGTATTCACGTGTGGGCCTGAAGGTGCTCATCCCTTCCCTTCTGATAGGGGCATAACTGGCTAAACTATGCTGTCCTGAAAGGCAGCTGTCATGTCTTAGAAGGTGTCATAAACCACAAAGACACCCAAAGTGCCCTCAAACTAACTTCTGAGGCCTTTCACCTATCCTTTCTTTTGTCTTTATACATTTTCTTAAATGTTATTTTTATGCTTCTGTATTGTTCTATTTCTACAGATAATAATCAAACCAGCTACATACCTCCTATCCTTTGCAACCAAATTGTTCTGAAATAAAGCTGGCATATATATATATTTATAAACACCGGTCATTTGGTGTCATTTCACTCTATTCCACCCCAAGGGATGTATTATTAACAAGAACCACCCTTCAGGGGTGGGTTGTAACACAAGTGTAATACAAAACAAAAACAGCTGTCAATGAACACACTGGGAATGTAGATGGTTCACTAGGAGAAGGGATTTGTAAGAAGTAGGATAACTAAAAGCCATGTATTTGATGCTTTGGTCTAGGATGCTAATCATACAAAGCATAAGGTTTCATCTTACAAACCTGAAATACACCTTCAACCTGTAAGTCTTTCTTGCATTCTGAAGCACAAATTCAACTCCTGGAGAAATAATCATACATCATTTACTATCTTGGATGATCTCTCTTCTGTAGACATTGCAGGCAGCTTGAGGCAGGTTGTCCATGCTGTATCTTGTATCAAGGACCAGACAGATCCAATGTGAATGATGAAGGACTATAGCAAATACAAATATGGGATGTTTTCTTCACCCAGCCAAACTGAATCCATCGCATGACTTCATTGCACTGAATACATAAAATACAAGCGTGAATTACTTTTGTAACCCTAGCTTGGACACAACAGCGATACACTGATTTTGAACCATTCTCTCACCTTGGTAAAGCAATATAACGTGTGAAACTAACTAGCAGAGGACATGAAATTTAAACAGTACCTGGAAAGCACCATATTAAATAGGTTTAATTGCATTAAGCCTTCAGTTCTTAAGAGAAAATGCAGTCACTGATATTCCTTTGCTAATGGACTTTTTATTTTTTTTCCCCACTCATCAAGCATGTTTAAACACCCATCTTGCAGGTGCCTAGATACAAGACTCCTCTCATCTAATTATTGGCATTTACATTTAACTCCTGTTTTTTTCATCTCTAACAGGCTATGAATACAGCCTAATGCAAGATCTGATATGAGGACTATCCCTGTAATTTCTTTACTAGATAGCTGTTACAGGGCTTTTCATCCATCACAGCTACCATGGCTCCTAAAGTGTTATTTTGTCTCTACATTCATCTAAAGTTTGTAAGCAAATTAAACAGGATGATAACAAATGTTTGTAGTATTTTAGTGTTGCTTAGGTTCTGGCTGAAAGGCCCCCACAAAAGCAGCTTCTTGAAGAAAAACTGTATTTGATTAAGAATTGAAAACATTACCTTGTGTGAGTGCTCTACTGTCTGTAAATTGAAGATTCTTCAGACAGGCTGCTGGAAAAGGGAATGCTGTTTGCCTTGAAGCAGCTCTGATGCAGATTTTATTTCCTGCAGGTGTTCAACTGTTCTCCACCACCTGCTTCAACAATTCTAATGGCTCTGCTCTCTGCATCCCCAGTTGAATGGATAGCTTCATGGGAATTGTAACAGCATCTTGACTCATTTTACCAGAGCCTAGAACTGCTAACATATGGCAATCAGCCTTCTCATCACAAGCAAGACGACAGCCCAAGAAGAGGTGGAGGTGGCATCAGAAAACAAAACCCAGAAACTAATTCTAACTATGGAGCCTTGGAAGTCTGCTCTAAGGCAGAATAGAACAGTCTGCAGCTGCGTTATTCTGCTCAAGTTGGTTACAAACAGGAATACATCCATATTAGCTGAAAACAGCTGACAGAAAGGATAGTCTAGCAACCATAACTTGCATCTCTCTTCTTCATGCCAGACAGAACCAGAGGAGTCAAGTAAAATAAATTTTATGGCTGCTTTATACTCCCACACTGCTGGCACATAGGCTGTTTGCACATAACTGGGCAGCAGGCAGAAAAGGACTGAGTTCTGTCTCAGAGAATGATTTTGCTCCCTTTAACCTTTTGTAATATTCTGAGAGAACAATAAACCAACACAGTATTACATCAGGTGCCACATGAAAACCTGTCTCAGGTGATTTCTCTTGCCCTCTTCACTGAAGAAATAGTTTTGTCAAGCTTTGAGATGCACTGGTTTGGTGGATGGTTGTGAGTTTGTTTTTTTTAAAAAAATCTTCTGCTATCATCATTTACTTTCAATATGTATTTCTGAAAACTGTTTGGGGTTTACCAGGATAAAAAAATAATTGACCTTTGCCCACTTTTCCTACTGTTTCCATGAGAAAATTTAAGCTCTCTGCGAAGCTTCTCTTAGATAAGAATTAAGCATTTATTTCCACCGTTGGCAAAAATTAAGGAATCAAAAAAATCACTAAGATTGGAAAAGACTTCTAAGATCATTGAGTCCAACCGTTAACCCAGCACCATTGTGTTCACCACTAACCCATGTCCTCAAGTGCCACATCCACATGTCTTGTGAACACTTCCAGGGATGATGATTCCAGAAAATCTCTGCCAAACGGCAGAGACCTTATATCTTAATCTACTGCTTGTACTTTTTACCACCAGGTCACAAATGCATCTGGAAAAAAATTACTAACAGAACGATGGTTGCTACATTTCTTCCCTGCTCACAAGCCATTTAAAATTCTAAAACAAATAAACAATCCCCCCAAAAGCCTATCTGCTGCTTAGTTACAACTTAGTCAAAGACAAGATTCCAGCAAGCTAGTAGCAAGATTTACCTATACAACACACTGCCCCAGGAAAAATTACTGTTTTGCCTAAAACATTTGAAGGTTTCTTCTCCTTTCCAAATGTACACTCGAAGAGACTGGAAGAAGTATTAAAAACCCACCTGGCCTTAAAACAGCTTGACAGGATGACTGCAGCTTTTTTATGTCTCTTCTCCCACTGCTTCTTCATCAAGCTTGGTTTTGCAACAAACTTCATCCAGGAGAAAGGATGTGCCAGCCTCCGTCATAACAAATTAAAGGTTACAGCATCAAATGAAGACTTAAGAGTTAATCCATTGTTCTTTGAATTTACTAGGTATTTGTGCCTGGTTTGAAGTAGTGTAAAGATAGAAACATTCAAACTATGTTTGTTTCCTTCCCATCAGCAGCATTCTAAAAACCAGGAAAAAAGTAACTTCTTATGCTTTATGTAGTTTTTAGAGAACTACATCAGGAAAGAGAAGTAATGTTGTATTGCACCATCCAAACAGACAAGTAAATCCCCATTAACTTACCCCTCCTCCTGAGGATCTGGAAGACTCCAAGGCCAGCCTAGAAATTAGGCTTCCCAGTCAGTGCACTATGCTACAGCTCTGCCAGCACAGGGAATGAGTACAGTGGATAAATCATTTACTGCAAGCCTCTGGAAACCACAGGAAAAAAAAAAAGGAAAAAAAGAAAGAAAAAAAAGAAAAAATACGTAAATAAAAATACTTGCCATTTCATGAAATTACAGTGTTAATGCCTCTTGTCTGTCAATCTGCCTAGATGTCATCACCTACACCACCCATTATGTTCTTGTCCATTACAGAGGTTCAAGGAGTACCTTTTACTCCTTCCCCAAAAGAGAGCAAGTTAATCTTCCTTCCAGAAGTAAAGAGCCCTGTGTCCTCTCAGATTAAAGGGCATAAAGAGAAGTAGTATTTAATTTATACCACAGGAAAGTTCAGATTCTGGAAAGCCTTAGACAAATATGGGTTACCAACTCCCAGCTTCTCCTTTGCAAAGTTCTTGCTTGCCCTTGGTGCTAGCTCCTCTCCATTCGTGGCCAGCCAGGTTTAGCACTGACCACGACCACTACTTGTAGAAGCAACTGTAGAGCACAAAACAAGGATAATGGAACTATATTGTCCTTTCCCCAAAAATAATTTTTTTTTAATTAAGTTCCACACAGATAACACAGCATTGAATAAGGTTGTCTGAAGACTGTCCAGATTACTCCGTTTGCCACTGCATGCACTGAGACCTTCATGAAAACCGATCTGCAAAAGGAAACTAACCAGAAAGCATGTGTGTATTCTAAAACAGCACCATCTAAAATGCAGAACTCTAGAAAAATTCAGCCTTCCTTTTAATGTTTCCCTTCCCTGCACTTGTATCTCTCAATACAAGGCAGGTAAGAAAATCACTTTCCCTCTTCCTCTGTGGATTTACAAGAGACCAGGCACTTCACTAAAAATTTTTGAAAGAAAATCGGGGGGAAAATTTATCTGTCAAATGTAAACAAACAAACTCAGGTATATAATAAAAAATACAGAAGAAAACCAAGAAGCAACTACAAAGGACTTTTTTATAAACCAGGATTTAATCAATCCCTACTCATAGCCCAACTCCATTTTAAAACTATCAAAGCATGTCAAACCTTGCTTTCTTTGGTTTTGACAGCAAATCAACTATCTGATGAAAGTAGGGCAATGATACTAACAAAGACTTCCTATATTCAATGCAGTAACTGCTTGACATCATAAAACCAGCTCAAAGAGACTTTCCCAAAAGTCTCTTCCCTTCTTAATTACCTTTTTACTGTTGACTTGACCATTTATACTAGATTTCCAAATTCAGCTTAGACAGTTCTTACATTTCTTGTATGAAAACCACCAAAAGACTCTGAGAAACATTTCATACCTTCTTCACACACAGTCATGGAAAATGAAGACAAATGGTGATTTTGCCCTCTCCAGAGGTCCATGTGCAGGCAGTGATTACAGAAATTCAAGCTCTGCTGGGGTCCCTCCCTGACGCCCCACCTCTGGTTTCACACAGCGTTCAGGACTTCAAACAAACTTCCACTGATGATGTTGACAGTAGTTCTTCCATTGACTTCAGCTGGGAACAAACTGGTTTTTACTGAGCAGGCTAACTGTTGAGTATCTTCATCCTCTACAGTTTCTCAATTGCATCAACTACTACAGGAGTCAGAAACTAATTGAAATAAAACACTTTCACTAAGTTAAGGAAAAAAAGAAAACCGAGAAGAAAGCCTTGTTGACTTCCATATGTTTATTTTTTAAAACAATTTACAAATAAAAATGTTATATTTATCCAAGTAAACACATTTAATACTTTAGTCTTTAACAAGCTATACAAATGAGAACCATCACACTAGAGCTTTTGATAGCTCAAGGACCATTCAGGGTAGGCATGCATGTGTCTGTATCACATGAAGCGAGTCCAATTCCTGACACCAGGGTTCTGATCTTCTACTTCTTCAGAGCTGGTCAGCTGCTAAATGATTTAACACAAATAGTTACTGGATCACAATAAAATGAAAGAAAGCCCATTTCAAATCACGTAAGTGACCTCAATATGTCTGGTCCAGGTGTCAGGCCACAGAGCCTTACCGATTAGTTTTCTTCTCCAAAAGCCAGTCGGGACAGATTTTCTCCCCTTGCTTAGTGATGTGGCATCCATACATGTGCTTATACAATACAATGAAACACCTTAAGTACAGATGTAGTACAACAGTAATTACAAATCACAGAGACAGATAAACAAACAAACAAAAAAACCTCTAAACACATTCTTGCATTTCAAACAACGAAAGTAAACAAACCCATGCATTACAGTTTAAAGAAATTTTCAGTTTTAGTTCTTCTGCAAGTCTCCTTTTCCTCAAGTTCTAAATTGCTGTTCTTGAGCTTGTCTCAGCAGCTGGGCTACTCACGGTGCTACTGACACAAACTGGGTGAGTTGGAAATCACCCAGGAATGGTCAAAGAATAAAAGCCCCCAAAATAAAGAAGACGCACGCATTATAAACGAGATTCCATTTTAATAGCAGAGTGTAGAAAAGAAATTGGCAAAAAAATTCACATGAAAAAACATTTTACACAATTAATTATGTACAGAATAAAGCATGTGACTGCCTTCCGATGATTTATGTTTCACTTTAGTCAAGTCCTACCACAGAATGCAAAATACACCCAAAACTCTTAGCTGGAACAAAAAGAAAAACAAAAAACATATACATAATCCCAGCTCTGGCTCCTCAAATATTGGGACTGGCTGGGTTTACTTCAACCCACTGGGCTTTCTGCTATGCTTTCAGCAATTCCTGAAGTTGTTGTAGCTTCCAAACTACTGTCAGCAGCTTCTATTTGCTCAGTCTTCTTGCTCTGGATGGTGCACGCTCCTTTGCCTCCTGAGCCACCCACCTTTCCATGTGTTTCTTTGAGCCCAGGAATTAAAGTTTCTGTGCACCCAGAAGCCTGACTTTCTTTGCTGCCTCCGTCACAACTCAGTGACAGCATTTCAACAGTGCCACCTTTGCTCTCCTCCACTTTCTCCGATGCGGGAGAAATGCCCTGTATTTCTAGAACTGGCATGACCACTTCTGTAGTGTCACTATTTGAGGTCTGTGATCCAGGCTGCAGCATAGGTTTTTGAGAAATCCGTGTGCGAATTTTATCTTCACAACTACCAGAAGTCAATGTAGCAAAATCAGTAATGTCTGTTTCATTCACAGTTCTTTCAATGCCCAGTTTCTTAAGTTTACTGGACTCCAGCCTAATGGACGCAACAGTTTCTAGTTTTGTGACTTCTGTATTTTCATTTAAAAGTCCTGCTGAAAGGATGCTGAAACATTCATGTTTTACCTTATTGTCTCCCGAACTGAAATCAGTGCTTTTCAACTCAAGCTCAGCTTTCTGAGAGGGAGTCTTCATGTGTTTTGCATCTTCTGAAGGTCTCTTGAAAAGAAAATTATCCAATTTTGCATCAGATCCAGTGTGCCCTAATGATTTTTTTTCATTTTCAGCTACTAATTCTAGACTGGATCTGAGTTCAACAGTGTTCGAGCAGGTACTGACTAACTGTTCCACTCCCTGCCTCTCGGTCTGGTTATCTAATACTGTATGGCCTGAAGGTTTAGGTTGAACTTTTCCTTGAGCTTCTAACAGGGTACTTCTAGTTTCTGTCTGTTCCTCTGTCAATTCTGAAGTATTAGCCCCATTGGAACCAGATTTTATTTCTGCATTTGGAGTATTTGATAGATCCCAACCACTTTCAGAATGAGTTGTGACTATCTTTCCTTTTCCATTACTAGTTCTGGAAGTGCCCCAGAGCAAGTCTGGACTATGAGTTTCTGAGTCAGTTCTACAGTTATCATTTAATTTTTCCTCTACCAAATGGGAATTTCCCAAACTTTGAATTTCATTCTGTGTTTCAGGTAACAAAGTCTTTGTGTGTAGGCTATGCTTAGGCTTTACCGCTTTTATTTCTCTATCTTTTGTCTTTGTGTCTTTCTCCAAGGTACCAGAAACATTTGTGTTTCTAACTGGGGTTTTATTTCGATCTTCCTGTCCAACCTTTTCTTGGACCTTAGTTTTCTGTACATCACAGAATTCCAGACTGCCTGCCTGCTCTCTACCTGCCGCATCAACAAGTCCAATTTCTGCAGGCATCTGGATACCAGAAACAGGTTTTTTTTCTGGTAATTCTGTGACTGACATTTCTGACAGGTGAGGCTGAAGCGATTTCTTGTTCATTTCAGCCTGATTTTGAACAGGAACCAAACTCCCTGTTACTTGATTATTACACTGTGAGGAATCCACATTCTGAGAATCCTCTTTCAGCGAGGATGAGCTACAATTTGTTCTGTGGTTTGCAGATAAATCTGCAGGTTTTGTTAGGTTAGAGTTTTCTCCATTTGGAAGTGCAGAACTTGCAAGTTTGCTGTCAGCTGAACCCTTTCCACCACTACTGTAGAAAATATCATAGAGATCTTTAGCATTGGCTGTGGCCAAGCAAGAATTTCGTTTCTCTATCTTTTTTGCTTGTTCACTGAAAGCAGTTGAAGGCGGTGGTGGTCTCACAGGCATTGCCAATATTGTCTGTTCACTTTCAGACACACCTGGAGCTACTTCATCTGCAGGGATGAGAGCTGCTGGCTGGACTGCTCGTGGAGGATGGGGTGGAGGTAGTCTATCTGAAGTCTGAGAAGGCTCATTTTTCTCGGCTGCTTTCAAATCCTCCTCTGATCCTTTTAAAATTACTTCTTCTCCTCCAAAAGCTTTTGATATGATATCTGGAGGCAGTAGAAGATCTGCATTTGTTTCTTTTACCACTGGCAGTGGTTTGGTGGTAGCTCCAGAGGATTTTATGGATAAAAAGGTGTTCAAAGGTGGTGGTTTGCTAACTGTTGCAGTATTAGACTTCCTGAAAATCACGGTGGGAACTGGTAGATTGGGGAGAATTTTTGTTGGTGTCGGTGTAGAAACAACTGGTATCCATGGGCTAGTATGTGGAATAACAGTTTTCCCAGACAGCTTGATTTCAATAGGCTTGATATGGGATTTCACAGACTGACACTTGTTCTCCTCTTTGTTTCCTTCTGTGTTCTCTTCCTTTGGAATACCTCCTGGGGTTTTATCCTCTCTCTCAGTCTTTTTCCAGCTGAATTTCCCAAACGAGGTCTGGCTTGGTGATTCCTTTTTAGATTCCTCTTTCTTTTCTTCTTTCTTCTCCTCTGTCTTCTCCTCCTTCTTCAGCTTTACCATGATACCCATTTTTCGCCCAGAAGAATCTATTTTGCCTTGAGTTTCATTACTCCCTTCTCCAGACTCTGGGATGCTCTTTACTTCCTCCTTCTTTATTATTTTCGGGGTTTTCTCATCCTTCTCTTCTTTCTGTTTCTCAACCAGTTTCCGTTTCAGCTCGTTTTGCCGCCTGCGCTCTGTTTCCAGAACTACAGCCAGTCCAGCCTGACGGTCTAGATTTCTCCTCTCTTCATAGAGTGGATTTTCATCTATGTATTTCTGTGGAAATAAATAGCAACATTTTAACCACTGTTTCCATGAAAAAAAAATAAATGCAGCTCTCTGACAGTTTTGACTTGTTCAGTAAGTGCCATCTCAACACCAAGAGAACAGAGAACTTTTTCCTACCAAGACACTGAGGTACTACAAACTGCTTGCAGCAGTGCTGTCACTTTACAGTAGACACTGTTTCAGCCTCATGTGGATAAAATATCAGTCTCTATGTACTGATGTAGTGGGAAGATCTGCTTATTTAGTTCAGTAGAATGTAGTAAAGATAACCAAATACATATACTCCAAGGACTTAAATGTCATTCTTCAGGAAAGGAAGACAGAACAAGTGGAAGCTAACACAATGAACGTCTCTTTCCTAGGACACCAATTACCAACCTTATATTTCTCATTGTGGGGATGACTTTTCACATGCTGCTCTGCTGAGATTTGATCTCCAAAAAATTCATGACAGAGCTGGCAATAATATCCAGTGATGGGAATCAGAAACTCAGAGCCTGAAAAGGCCAAAGAAAATTATCAGAGAAACAAAACTTAATAAATGCCAAGCTCTTAACAAAGTCAGTCAAAGAACAACAGTAAAACCTCCAGTAATGTCCTTTTTAGAACAGTTAATACTGTTCTCCTTATGGTTACTGTATAGGAACCACCACTACCAGGAACAAACATGTAAAGTGAAGAAGTTTCATTAGTATGGTTCAAGAAATTATTTAAGTGCTCTCCATTGTATTAAGGTAATCGAGTATTCAAGTAGGTAAACATTTCCTACAGTCTTGATCTATTTTCCATCTTTCTGGTATAGTCTGCTCAAATGCTAAGCACTTGTTTTATAAACAGAACACAAATATTTTCTTTGAAGTTCAGCAAGACTGCATCTTTGTGCCTACAGAACCAGCTACAGTTAGACCTAAGAACCTGCAGATTCTTCTTTAGTAGGCACTACTAGAAATACATAACAGATTAATAAGATGAGTTGTTCACTGGCAGGCCTTTTAAACATTCAGATCTTAAATCATGTATTAATTTTCAAATCACTTACAGCTCCTTTCATATGTCTGTCTCAGATTCTCTGTATCCACACTATAACAAGTACTCATCGGTCAATTTTCAGGGAGACCTTTGCTAAAAATGTACTGAATGGAAAAGTCTACTACAAGACTATGTGGAATACTGTGCAAGATCTGCCCAAACACTGCCAACTCTTGTGGTCATGCTCTGAATTCTAATATGTTGGCAAAAATTATTTCAGAACTACACTGGAGAAAGTAAACTGGTATTCAAAATAAAAAGCTGATCTCTAAAAAGAAGAAACCACACCCTTTTCCTACACTCTTGCTTGATGACCTTTTCCACAAGAACAACCAAGAAACTAAGTGATTTTCCTTTTACCTAATGATACAGTATCTATACGTGCTCCTATACAAAGGTAAAGTTTTGAAAATTCCTTTCTCTGAGCAAATGGAAACTGCTGGAGGGCGAAGAGGGATGATAGCCAAGTTAATGAAAATTAACATACCTTTGGCAGGAACGGTTATCTTATCAATGCGTTTTATGGAGTCTTGTTTGGTCTCACTCTGGGTCTTCGAAGCCCAAGGTCTGTTGTAAGGATCCAGGGTCTATTTGCACAGTGACAGAGGTATATAGGCTCAAATATTACACTAGCAAGGCAAGCACACTTGTCTTTTTCCTTTTTAATATCCTTTTTGAACACTGAACATTAAAATCAATGTGCAAATATCTACAAGAACTAATTTTCCTCTCTCTTCCCTCCCATTTTGCAATTTACAATGACAAAATAACCTGTGAAAAGTGTAAAATGTAAATGATCACAAAGAAGAGGTAAACGTGAAACACAAGTGGCAAACCCGAGCAAACTGAACACAGGCCCCATTTACACTATTTGGAATACACTGGTAGCTGTACAACTGCTCAAGTCCAATATTAGGAGAAAACAATTTGATAAGCTACTTCTTGGGTTCATGATTATTTCAGGTTCTCTTGTAAAATGTAGTTCTGTGATGTATGTTTCAGTGTTAATATTCATAGCAATATGAAATGCACTTAGTGAAGGAAGCCTGCAACATACCTGTCTGTGTTTCTTATTATGCATGTGTGTGAAAAAGTCAAACATGGTCCCGCAGATGGTATTGCAGTCTTTGCACCAGTGGTTCCCTGCATCATAATATTCATAAATATTGGCCAACTGGAAAGGATGTTTGGAGGACTGTGAAGAGGATTCTGCTGGCTTCGGGCTTCTACCTCTCGATTTCTCATTAGTAGTTTTTGATTCCTAAATTGAACAAAAGGAAACACTTCTCTAAGACAAGGCAGGACAGACATAATGCTCTAGAACTCGGAACCTGCCTCCAGCAGAAGCCATACACACCAAAAAAAAATATATATCACCTGCTTTTCAGTGCCCAGGTTAATTCCACTGTTTCAGAGAGCTGGTATTGCCGACTAAGATGCTGCGAGGCTGCAGTGAAGAGTTTCCAATAAGGCTCCCAGATGTAATGGCTGGATGGTTGCAGGTAATCAAGGAACCAAATGAACAAATCCCCTGTGGCATGCACCTTTCCCACTTTATTGGTTTCACATAACAGTTCCAATTTACCATACTAGCCAAACAGTGCCCAGAAGACCTAAAATGGTTCCCCTAGAGGCATTCAGAAATTACTTTTGTAAAAGTAGCTTGGATGAAAGCAGAATGGAAAAGGAAGTTGACTGAAAGTATTTAACTCCATCAGTTTTATCAGATTATTTGAATGTTCATGAATGCTCCAGAAAACGTGTTGCTTAATAATAAAAGAAAGATGGTGTTTTGTTAATTACCTAAGCATATAAGGTGAAGGATCTTGTGCTTTAAACATGTGGTGTTTGCACTTACATTAATCTGTACAGAAAGACGCCATATAGTAATATACAGACATTTCAGGACTCTATCCAAAATTAATACTAAACTAACACTTGTAGCAAAACAAATACTATCTGAAATATACCACGAATGAGCCCTGGTAATTTAGATTACAGTAGTACTAGATGTATTTTGAGTTTTGAGCTACTTTTTCAATGGCTTAAAGTCCATCATGTTATCCTTTTGCATGGCAGTCTGGAAAGAACAGCATGTTAACTTAGCAGACTTGAGTTGGTTGCATGATTTCCAAGTTATTCACTACCAGCACTCAACGAATTTATTTAAGCAGATTCAAAATTGTTAAATAACATCTGCCTTACTTTAAATTCCTTAACACCACCCCACACAACATGCATTGTAAATCAAAGAATGAAGAGACAGCCAGGCCACTATGCACCCCACAGATATCCATATCCCAATATAATTTAGTTCTTGGTAGCAGAATAAGAAGTGACCCAATGAATATTTGCATGTATTCTGTCTGCAAGAACATAGCAGACTTTCTCTTAAACAATGAGATCAAGTTATGATCTGCAGGAGGTGCATGGAAGGATGTTCACAATGTCACACAAGCATCAATGTTTATGTTAGAGACATAACACCTATAAAAATACTATCTCAATCAGAACTTTAAAAAGACAACACTTCTCAGATAGACAGGTGACAGCCCACTCTTAACTCCAGTTTGTGCATTACCCCAGCTCAGAGAGTCTTTATAATTTGCTACTATTTAGAGCCCACACGGCGTGATCTGTCTGTTTAGCACATTAACACTGGCTTCACCTCTGCACTGACTGTGTAACTACAACACACAGACACAGGTTCAGCAGCAAGGGTCCACAAGGTACCTTGCAAATAAGCAGACAGGCAAAGGCTTTTGCCCTCAGGTTGGCAGTCAACCAATCTCAGTGTTGAAAGGCCTGCATCATCTTTCTTTTAATGAAAAAAAAGTTAACAATCAGAATTACAAGGTGAATTTTAGAGGCTGAAGGCTGTGTCCTATGTGCCTACATATGTATGAAAATATTAAATATTCCTGTCCAGAACTCACAACTTTCCACATCAAAATAAGGAACTATGAAAAGGAGATCAAGTCGTTATAGGTTTGGACAATACAGACAATGCAAATTAAAATAATGAAAAGTATATTCACACATGCCATATCTCAAGAAAAGAAAGCAATGTAACTTAAGGCAATGTAGAACTTAACAAACATTTTTGCCTACTTTATGAAGTGGTGACTGAAGCAAACGATTTATTAAAGTAAGTGGACAGTAAACTTCAGAGATGTTTTGAGAAACAACAAAAACAAAAACAAAAGCAAGCCTTTAAATTAAAGATACCTAATGAGTTCTCAGACCACAATAAAGCATAAAGAAAATTTTACAGGATAAACACATTTGAGTGACCTTGTAGGAAATACAGAATCACAAAACGGGTAAAGTTGGAAGGGACCACAGGGGGTCATCTGGTCCAACCTCCCTGCTCAAGCAGGGTGATTCCAGAGCACATGGCACAGGATTGTGTCCAGATGGTACTGGAATATCTTCAGTGAGGAGGACTCCATAACCTCTCCAGGCAATCTGTTCCAGTGCTCACCCACACAGTAAAGAAGTTCTTCCTCGTGTTCAGGTGGAACTTCCTGTGCATCAGTTTCTGCCCATTGCCTCCTGTCCTATTGCTGGGCACCACTGAGAAGAACCTGGCTCCGTCCTCTTCAGACCCTCCCTTGAGATACACTGATGAGGTGCCCTCTCAGTTGTCCTTATACCTCTTACCCTACTAACATTTTCATCTCTGCAAAAAATATATATGCTAAGATCTACACAAAATTCACCTACCATTTCCCATTAGCTATTTCTGTTACATATTTGAATAAACATCTGAAAAGCAGGATAATTGGTTTCCTGAATACACGCATAACCTTTCAGATGGTAGTATCCATACTACTTTCAAAGTAAAAACTATCTTCTGGAATGCAGTAAGCCTGTTCTGGTACATCCAGCACAGAGTAGTATAGACCACGTCAGAGAGACCATACTAATGCATACTGACATTTCTTCAGAGAGAACTCATGTACATAAAAATCATGTTAAGCTGACAATTATATATAAGTCTTGTGATTTGTTATTATCATTACCCAGTGAGAAAACCAACATGCTCCCGACTTTCAGAGAGCTTTGCTGCTACAAACACTCCTCCCTGAAAGGCCATGCCAGATATTTTGTAGAGAAAAAAAAGTCTGTCCTCCTGGTACAGTATTGAGACCAAACAGCTACAAACACTCATGATACTGTTCAATCCAACCAACACCTCAGCAAAACCAAGATAAAAAACAGTAAGTGGTGCTGAACTGCACAAAACCTGAGGGACATTATATACACTGATACATTGACTCTCACCTGCATGCACCATCAAAGCCAGTGTATGAGATGTGGTAACAAATGACACAAAATGATCCTTTAGTAAATGTTTGGGACCACCTGTCTCCCCAGTGCCCTCTTCTCTTAGAGAGAAAATCATTAGCACACAAACTATAAGACTTTACCTTGTTGGAGGAAGACGTTTTCTCTACACCTTTTGCATTTTCTGACTTGCTGCTCTTTTCCGAGGAGTCTTTAGTTTCCACAGATGGTTTCCGGGGTTTTTCAAATATGTTAATCCCCAGGATCTGTGCTACTTTGTCAAGCTCAGACTGCTTCTTATCAGCCGCATCAGATTCTTTATGCAGCTCTGCAATCTCTTTCATAATATTCTCTTGTAGTCTGTTCACTTCAACCAACAAGGGGTCTTTGTGTCCGTCCTTCTCACGACGTTTTTTCCTCAACATCTCTCCTGTGACAATCAAGGAAGCAGAAGAGTCAGAAATGCAACAGGAAAATTGACTTTAGATCTGTACAATAATTCCAGCAACAAGTAAAATACTAATATAAAATATTACAGCTAAATCTTGATTATAAAGTTGTAAAGATGGAACTCTCAGGTACAGCATCACTAAATGCATGATCTGCCTCTATAGGGACTGCCATAATACACAACCTAAGAGAGGCACCACAATTCTCCAGAGCATGAATTTAATAATCACTATTTCCCTGTGACCAAATGAGCAAAAGTTAAATTGCATATTCTAACCTGAAAGTATTCTTTTCCAAAGGTGAGGGAAATAAGTATTTACTTGAATCAAACAAGTTTTAAAGACACAAAAATCAGCTCTGTTGAGAGAGGACTTTTCCAACTCCATATGATACTCATGAACAATTGAAAGGCAAAATAACATCTTCAGTTACTATTTCTCACTTCTTCTAAAGAAGCACTAAAATGCATAAAGTACAATTCCTTTAGCTTATCAAGCTGCCAAAGAAGATGCGAGAGCAACTGTTGGCTTCAGTGTAACAGCCAAATTTTGATGTAATTGATTTTAATATAGAAACTAGGTCACTGTTTTCTGAAGAATTTTGCATTGCCAGGAGTATGAAAATACTGTCAGGGACTATTATTATTTTGGCCCTCCCTTCTCCTATTAGGTACCAAGACTTGTGACACATCCCAATGGGGGGAAAAAAAGAAGCAGGGGCTGAGGCGTGGGGGAATAACACACTTTACCTTGCTGTTTACGAAGCCTGTCCAATTCAGTCTTGAGATAGTAAAGCTTCTTCTGCCGCGCTTCTCGATCATTCTTCAGTTTTTCTCTCTCTTCTATCACCTAAATAAATTGGAAGGTGTTTGGATTTTCTTCCCTTCCCAACACAAGTTAAACAGTCTTGCAAGAATGACAGGAAGACTTAAGCCTTCCAGACACACTGCTCACAATTCCCAAAATGTTCTTGAGTATTTTAACACAATAAATGCACCTCTCTCTCTGTATCTGAAGGTAACTGTATTGTGTGGTCATGCTTCAACCCTGTTGGTAGGCAATTTTTTTTCTTTTGGGCAGTGTATTCCTCTAAAATGCTCTGTTTGTTGAACCATTTCCCAAGGCCCTTAGGCTCAGCTGACTATCTTCTACAGGGCTAATCAAGACCAATGCCAAATGGGTATTCAAAACTCATGCAGTATCTCTACAGCTATCATGCAGCCTTCACAGCCATTCACCTTGCCTCCTGCTTTGACTCTGGCCCATTTTAGCTATTAGTTAGGTTTTGCTTCAATCTGAAATAAAACATCAGGATGAAATTTGTTTCTTGTTCAATAAGGTAAACTGTGGCATGAGGAGCTCACAAATCCTTTTTCCACTGATTTTCATTGATTCTCATAGAAGGAAACAAAGCAGTATGCTAAAATGAAACCTGAAAAGTTCTTTCAGTTTCTTTTCCAGCTTCATTTTTCAAGAGACAAATCCCAATTTTTTTATTATCTTCACAAGGCTCTTAGACTCCTCCCTTAAGAAACAAGTGATCTTGACTTCCCTAGACAAACACTTCTACTATGGCAATGTAAATGTTGGCTGGATCCCTGAATCCTTCCTGAAGTAGTTCTACCAACACAGTTAAGCCACATCTTAAACACCATAAGGGTTTTTTAAATTATTATTTTGGTTTTGTGTGCTATTTTTTTTAACATCAAAGCACCATTCTCTCCTTCTGAGTTTTCTGCAGCATGGGGGCATCAACTGGAGCATGCAAATTTTTATACTCCAAGCCATCCCAGCAAAAAAACCCAGTGGACTAAGCCCAAGTCAAAGATGTCTGTAATGCAGACAAAGCCTTGGAAGTTCTACCAAGATGCACATATGAGCTACCAGGGTATGTCAGGGCAGGAGAAAACCACAGACCTTTATCCAAGAGAGCTATTACAAAAGTACTAATTTCATTAAGAACAAAATTTCAGCTGTGTCAGCTGAAGAAATTATTATTCCTGCAAGCAGTGGAAGCTCACATATTTGCTGATGTAGCACTTCATGCAAATGAAGAAAAGGCTCTTATAATAAAAGACCTTACTGCAGCCTCAATACTTAAAGGGGATGTGGAAGAAAAATGGGTACAGATATTTTACCAGGGTCTGTAGTCATGGGAAATGATGCCTTAGGATTTTAGCTTTTATATTTTTCATATCCTGTAATGCTTTAGTGTGTAACTCTAAGACTCCATATAGCCTGTCAGCTACTGTTCTCCCATTCTGGTCAGACAAAACAAATCCTCTCTAGGCCTGAACTTCATGGACACCTTAGTGTCTCAGGCCCCAAAATACGTCAACAAAGTGGCTCAAGAGAGGGGGAACAAATTTGGGGTAACGACTTCATTACCTGAAATTGTAATTGGAGAATTAATCCCGATAGGCAAATGGACCAAACTTATAGAAGCATGAAAACCCATGACCCAGTCATCCATTTTGGGTGTAGCCTCTTTGAAGGCTTTTGACTGCCCAACGTGTACCGTGAAGGCACTTCAATAAATAGCCGCTTTTATCCTCTTAATTTTGTCTAGCCTCTGTTTTTACGTAGCCCCATCAAGGCATCAGGGGATCTGAAATGCATTTTTCAAAAGTGTCACAGATGAATACAGACAAATCCCTAGAAATCTTTAACAAAAGTAAACTAGGTCAAATAATTTTTAAACTGGAGCAACTCAGAAAAAAAAGGTGCACCCGAAGAGAAAAACCTTCCACCCCACCAATCACACAATCCAACACATTCTGAAGTATCGAAATACCTAACATACCTTCTGCTTTTGAGCTGCCCGATTTTTTTCATCCGACATCCTTTCTGTGGTACTTTTGAGAGCGTGTGAAGACAGACGAAGGGGTGCTTTGGAATGAGAAGGAGTGGTAGGGACTTGAACGAGCACAGAACCATCTCTTTTTACATCAGGGACATCCTTTCCCAGAGAGACTGTCTCAATCACCCGGAGATTGGGACGTGTGGGGTTTGCTGACATGGCCATAGTAAGAAGACCATGAGCTTCTGGGAGTGCAGGATTAGGCTGCTGGGCAGGGGGGTACATGGGCCAGCCAGGGGCTGCATATGCCATATAGTGCCCATATGCATCGTATCCTGGAGGAGCCATTGTGGGAGGTGGATAGTTTTGGGGCATTTGAGCGGCAGTGTAGTGGGAATAGTTGGGAATTTGGTATTGGGAAACAGAAGTAGGTGTAGGTGGCAAACTAGGAGGAGTTGGTGGAATTGAAGGAATGAGAGAAACAGAAGGAAGAGGCTGTTCTGGTGCATGAGGAGGTATCTCCTGTCCCACTGGACTGTTCTTAGTATATTCTGATTTCTGAAGAGAGGACGCATCTTTAGGCTGCTGGAAAGAGCCCGGAGGTGACGCTGAACGCTGCTGGCCTGACTCGGGAGAACGAGTGTCACTCCGGCTGCGGCGCAGGTCCCAAGCGTCCAGTCTGCGAGTGTCTGAAGAGCGACGATCTGGAGAACGAGATGCCAGCTTTTTGCCATGAAGGCGTTCCTGGGTACGAACAGCCAGTTTTCCAATTTCAGCAACACCAATGTCAAGCCCAATGGTTTTGAGTAAGTCGTGGATCTTCGCATACTCTGCATTTGGCTCTTCTAAAGGATCCATCTTGACAGCTGGAGCAGGAGAAGGAGGTGGGCTCATTTTTTGGATTATTATCTCATTGCCACAACTCACTGGGGGCTTCTCGATGGGGAGAGATTCAATTTTGGTCTCTTCATCCTCATCACCATAAAGAAATTTCTCTTCATCCTCAATGTCAGGAAAGCTACGCCTCCTCTTCTCCTGAGCACTGACAGAATCGGCCATCATGCCCAGAATTCGGGAGAAACCACTGCCATCCTGACTGGCCCTCTCGTGAGGCAGCAGGAAATCAGTATGGCGATCAGTGGGCTCTGCCTTGGGTTCTACCTTTTCTTTGTGACTTAAGAAGCTTCCAAACTTCTCTTCAAACGTCAGAGTGTCTTTGGGAGGCCCAGAGAGCTGGTTCCACTCATATAAACCTTCACGCAATTCCTTGTTTGCAGACTCTGCAAGAGAGTCTTTGTTAAACCGTTTGAGAAAGTTTTCCACTTCAGAGGCAAAAGGAGGCATGTTGTTGCTCTGGGGCAAAGACGACTGACTAGAAAGAAGAGGAAGATCCTTGCTGGGGGCTGGACTGTTTGAAAAGCCCTCGGGCTGAAAGAGAGAAGATACTATTTACTACAAGGCCTTCTAAGGCACCATGCACCTCACAGAACAAACAAAGGAAGACGTTCATTTCTCCTTGAGTTCACAGCTGAATAAAAGTGTTAGAAGAGCCAATATACAGTTGAAAGAGAACACAGAAGATTACAAACCAAGTTGCCTGTTGATTCTGGAATGCCATGTCCAACAATGAATGCTTATCTCAGAGAATACACAAAATCACAATTATATTTCACAAATTTTTTGCAAGGATAAGAACTGAAATTTTAAAATTGAAACCCTGTTACATAATTTTAGATATGCTTTGAGTTTAGTCATAGTCAAACAGGATTTCAATACCTTAATTCTGGTAAAAACTACTGCATTGGGGTTATTCCCAGTCACTTCTTCAGATATTCATAATTAATGCCATATTAAATAGCATTTCCAGTAATAGAAAATAGGAATGGGATCCTCAGTATTGGAGCACTCCTGAGATAAACATGTCACTGTCAAACCAACACTGATCAGTAAAACAGGCAAATCAAAGTGATGTGTTAAAACACAAAAAGTCAATTTGTCACAGTAGTCACAGCCACTTATCTGTCCATTGCTCTAATTTTGAGACTCAATTGGTATAGGTTTGGTACAAATTAAGTAGGGCTGATCCCATCCTACAGTCCAAGGGGAAAAAAATAAGGAAATTTAAAAGACATTTTCAAACAGGCGTACTGAGGATACATTAGGCAGGTCTTTATAAAGAAACAAGAAAGAGACACTGTGACAGGGGAAGAGCTTCAATCAATATCCTGACTGCCTGTGGTACTACAAGAGTCAGCTTTTCTATAAAAGCTGGCCCAGATCTCTGCATCCTGGGTTGAACTTCCACAAAGACATTTTATTCTGTCTCAGAATTTATATATATATATATATATACACGTATGCATATATATGATTCCTGATTAAATGCCATAACCATTTAAAGTTTCTAATGCAATTCTAACTAACTAATACAGGCCTGCAAAAAGATACGTATTGTCTTAAAGACAGGGAAACAAAGATTTGGCTTTTCTATTTTGGAAATCAAACTTAACATTCTGTATCATGAAGTAATTGTTTTGGAAAGTAGAAGCACACAGACAGACACACAGAGACCAAACCTGAACAGCAGACTCTACTTCCATCTCTACTCGTTTCTTCAAAATAGATTTTTTGGGCATGGGTGGGATTTCTTCAGGCTTATATGTATACCGAGGCTCAGAAGTTTGTAGTGTGTTAGTCAAGCCAGGGATCACGTAGCCACTGCCTGAAACATCATTATTCAATTTTCTACTACGCTCTTCTTCTTCTCTTTTCCTCCTTGCACGGTCAAGCTCTCGGAATTCTTCATTCGGGTATGACGGGCTCAGGCTTCTACTACGGCTCCGGCTTCGTCTGCGATAGTTTCGTGTTCCTGATGAGAAACCCTGATGCTCTCCACTCACACCATGCATCTTCTCATCCTTTTCATACCGTGGACGCTTTATTTCTCGTCCCCTCTCCTCTGCCCTCAGTGGGTAGGGAGATCTCCTCAGTTTGTCACCATCTCTGTCAGATCCACGAGGCAGCTCCTCCCAACGGCCATAGTGTGGACTGTAATCTGAACGGTGGAGGAAAACGTCTCTGTTGCGGTAGTCTTCATCATGCCTCGGAACAAAGGGACTTGAAGGCTGATCTTCATGCACTGGGTATCTCTCAAGGCCTCGAGGACATGTGAGGCCTCTAGTGAATATTGGACCATCAGCCATGTCATCCCTGTGTAAGAGAACCACAGAATAAATCTAAGTACTTGAATCAGAGTAAATAGTCTTACTCCTACTCAGGGGTAAGAAATTTCCAAATCAGTTTCAAAATAACATCTCCCTCACTAAACAGAACCAACATTTTATGTACTTAAAAGGCAGGGTAGAGCAGGAGACTTATTTTTAATGGTACTGTACATCCCTCCTAGGAAGCTACCCTCAAACACAGTGACATGAACAATTCAATTCATACTGAAGAATAAGAGCCTTGAAAAATTGATAGGATGGATTCATTTCTGTGAATGTGAGAGACTACACTTTTTAAAAAAACACTTACTATCATATTTCAGACCACAATCCCTTTCCTCGCCTCTCCCAGCAAGATGCCAAGGTCAGATTTCGTATGAATTATTCAAAGTGTTATTCAGTTTCACACTGGCAAATGCAACCAGATCCTGTTTTTATCTTCAGTTGCAGACAAGGACCACAATTTCTAACAACATTTTCTTTTGCAACAGATATGTAGACAGCACTGTCACTAATCACATTAACGCCATACCCAAAAAGAAGCACAGTTTCTGCTATCTATATACCAGGGAGATTAAGTGCAATGGTATCGTTCTTCTGTGCCAGCCCCTGCATTATCACACACAGTGGATGTGCAACTGTCACAACATCAGAATAACCAGCTTCTTCTCTTGGAGTATCTTCTTTTGGACCAATTCCTACACACACCTCCAATTAGGAGTACTGTTTTAACTAAGGCCTTTTTCTCCATGCCTAAAAACTACTCTGGGACTTTTCTTTAGATAAGGCAGATACAAATCAAACTACTTTAAAAGTTACCAGCTGCTGGTTTTACTCATTGATATTTCAAAATCTATCAAGATCGTCCAAGAAAGAAAATGTGCTCCTTAAGTGAAATCAATGAGACAGAAAACTCTTTCCTGAGTGAACCAATCTGAGATAAACTACGTTTAATGGCCTGAATCCTCAAAAATCACCTCCTCCTACTCAAAAAGGTCCCTCCATAGATTTGAGAAGGGACAAATCAAGTCATGCCAGAAGACATCTTCAAAAAATTGCAAATAAATTACAGCCCCAGTTTTTCACATCAGACTAAAGAATAACAGAGATGCACAGACAAGGACTTTTTCTTGAGTATTTTCATAGTTCACATATGCATATTTAAGAATAAAACCAACACAAAACTTCACTTTACCTTGCATCATTGCAAAGCATTTAGTACTTTATCAGTCCAACACATCTTATAGAGCAAATCTGGCATGCACCTGTACACATTGTATTACATGGTATCTTTCCAGTTTTCAACAAACTACACATATCCACCTCCTCCAAAAGCACAAAAATATCTAAAAATAGCTAAATTAAAATTCATAAATAAATGTTGTTGTCACAACCTACATAAAGGTATGTCTGTTCCCAGTGTCACATTTTCTGAGAGCCTGCTAAAGCTGTACAAGCTGCATGAACAAACCTGATGGAGTAACAGATGTGTTTCACCATATACCTTCGGCTGACTTTTGTGCAAATGAAATTAGATGCATGTCTGGCAGCTGTCACCTACAATTCAAACACTCTGACTGGAGTGACAAAGCAGAGGAATTTTTAATCATACTTCAGAAAGAAAGGAGCAGCAAACCTACTGTATTTACAACCAGAAAGACATTCCAAATACACTCTGAACAGCTAAGATGCAAATTTAAAACCTGAAGATTAAATGCCGGTGTGAGAAAAATGATTACTTGCCTTACAGGATTCTTTGAAACATGTTTTCTGTGCATACAGTCCAACAGAGATATGTCCCTCTTAATTGGTTTGGATGCTTTCAGCCAGTAATGTCCACTATTGGCTACTGCATCCCTGAGAGAGGACACAAGGTGGTACCACAGTGACCATCCCAATTCCTTCACCAACAGAGAATCCATAAATCACTGGAATTTGCAGTTTCAGATATGGAAAATAGATCACAGGCTACATACATGATGCCTCGGAGACCTACAACTAGTACAAGGTAATTTACTTTTTGGCATATTTATTCACATACACAGAAACAGAAAAAATAGTGGTATTCTGCTGAGAGCAACCAACAGAACTCCACTTTAATACACAGTCTTCGAACAGGGAGTCAGATGAGCTGTTCATATTCAAGCCAACTGTTAATGTTGATATTATGCCAAAAATGCTATTTCAGAACACAGCTTAATGCAAACCAAGTCTCTGCAGTGATATGGTCTATCTTTTGCATTAACCTCAGATGAAAGAATTGGTGGGATGATCTCTATAGCTTATGCCAGATAGTAGTAGAATGTCTTAAAAATACCGAGAGCCAGAGAGATGGAAGACAGGGAGAGGGAAAAGATTTATTTCTCACTTTGACAGATTGAGATTCTGGAAGACAAAAACATAGGTCTAAGTAGGAGACTGAAGCTGCTTAGGTGGCCTTGAAGACACAGTCCAGCAGCATTCAGTATGCCTACTTAGACGTGCAGGAGACCAGCTGCCCTAGAACTTGGGGCAAGTTCTTACAGATGTTTTGGGATGGACCTGCATGTGAACACGAACCCTGAGAAACTCTCCTCGGGCATCCTGAAAATCCACTGCTGCAGGAGACTCTAAAAGCCTCCCTGACTTCCATCCTTTGGTATTTTATTTCCTTTACAGGCTAATCAACCTCTCTACCATCTCAAGGCCCTACAAATTACAGGGAATAATGTGCCAGTGATTGCTTGAAATACAGAAGTAGTTAGGAAAAACAGCTGAGAATAACCAAATTCAAAATTAATTGCTCCAATTACTTCAGAATTTGAAGAGACATCTTCAGGAAACACTTTTTTCTTTTTCTTTTTTTTTTTTTTAAATTAGAATGAGAACATACCACATGCCAAATAAAAACGTGATATGACCAGTAACAGTAAGGACCATTTTACAGCTTGGAGACAGAAATAAAGTCAGTGTCCTGGTACCAGGGCAGCCTCTCAGAGAGGGGGAAAAAATACATGATGAAAAATACTTGATAAATAATGTCCTTAACCAAATACCAAGTGTCTTTTGAAAACAACCAAAATGGCTAGCAATGAAGAAATTTAGAATTCAGAAGTGGTACCTACATGATTTAGGAAAAGCTAACAGGTGACTTGGTTGTCACATACTTTAAGCTTCTGGACAATGGGCATCACTCAGAAAAGTGCAGCCAGCACAGAGTAGACCAAAAAAAAGAGTAAATGTAACAACATGAAGTTCTTGCATACTTACACTACAAGTACACAGGAAGTCACTTAAAGATTAAAGTCTACATGGTCTCACTTTATCTTCTTCTCATTCTAACTCATCTGTCACTTTTAAACCTTCTCTGGAGTCTATTCTTATCATTCTTTTTCGCATCTATGGGTTCTGTAACAGAGAAGTCAACTTTTGTGATTTCTCACTCTTATGTTAGATAAACTCCACTATACCTGATGTTACTTCTAACCTTGCATCAGCACCACAGAACAGGTTAAATCTAAAATCTCATCTGAGAAAATGAAGCAATGGGACAGACACCACCACCCCCTGCCCTCAAATGTTCCTCAAATGCCAAAGAAGTGCCAGTTCTCTGACATACCACTTCCTTTTCCTTCCAACCACTCTACTCTCCCTGAGCATATGCACTCATTTCATTCAGAAGATTGCAGACTGCACAGGGGATTTACCAATCAAACACTAATGCCAGGAGAACTGAGGTAAAGGCATAAAAGTGACAGTACCGAAAAGCAAACTCTCATTTGGTTTTGCACACCTGCTGAAACTTAACTTTACAACTGAGAAAGACAGGAAATTCATTTATTCTGCTCACTTCCCTTTCCCTTTCTCTTTTTTTTTTTTTTTTAACAGTTGATGATATTTGCATCAAAAATGGAAGTGGTAGTGCTTTTTTTTTTGTGCTGGATGCTTATCCCTGACCTGAAGGTGCAACTGTACGCTTTGGGGCACAAGCTATGCCATCTTTAACTTCGCAATTCAAGACAAAGAGAATTATTTGCACAGTTTTCTGATTTTCTTTCTTTTGCCAGATTATACTGGTTCTCCTACTGAAGGCAAAGATTTCCAAATTGTATCTACTAAAATGTACACTTCACTGTTCACAACAGTATTTTTACCACAAAAGAATTCTCTCCATTAACTGTTTCTATCCAGTTTCAATCAAGGGATCCTAAGAATTCTAACACTACTTTTATAATGTATGAGACTGTCTGACTACGTTCTCTTCCGCAAGGTTTTTAAAGCCAAAATAATAATCTTCTTCAAGCTGCTCTAGAGTTTTCTTCTAGACTAGTCTCAAAAATCAGGAAAGTAGACAATTTCTCCCAATAAATGAGAAAGTTGAAGCTTTACACTATTCTTATACTAAACAAACTTCCTTTCAGTAAGGACTATGTAGATTCATAAGAAACAGAAGGCGACTGAAATAGTGAAATGTCAAATGAAGTGTCTCCATGGGACATCCCACCCTTAAGGGGAAGGAAGCACCAGAGGGTTTGACATCACACTCCCTCCTGCAATATATGCTGTGCATGCTTAATTCATATGGGGTTTAGAAGCAGCTGACAAAAATTAGAGAAGAAAGAGAAGAAATACCTGTTCAGAGTTATACAGGCAGAAACTTCTGTTCAAGAATTCCCTGCACCACAACTTGCAAGAGGCTGGAGGAATATTCCCGGGAAGCATCACTACATGCTAACCCTCACTCCCTAGGCATTCAGTGGGCTAATGAGATGTTTGGTCTCATGCAGTAGAGCCGTTCCCATTCCCACACTGTTTCACCCACGTGAATCCCCACCCGCACAGGACCGTACCTGTCACTCAGGTTATCAGTTGGGGAGCCCAGTCTATCAGGCAGCCTCCTTCGCTCTGGCGTGCCAATGCAATACCGGTCATTACCAACAGTAATCCGCAAACTGTGTTCCAGTGAAGACTCAGAACGGAGACTTGGTGAACGCCTCTGTAAATTGAAGAAAGAGTGCAAGCCCATCAATCAGGGGATTTTAATCTCAGCTACAGAAAGGAAGGTGATTCTGCTCTGCTTAATAAATGTGACTTGGGGGGGAATGGATCAATTAAAAAAATCAAACTAGAAGAACAACTGTTCCAAATACTTCAATTCTATTTAGTTACTAAAGAAAAGGGAAGGTACTGACTGCATTTAACTTCTCATCCCAGGTGCTAATAACATGCTCTGTATTTAAATTATCTAGAAATTTTCAACTCAAAAATACATTTCATAAACCATCATTTTGGAAGACGTAAAACCAAAGAGAAAGTCACAAAGTCTCAAATTTGCTGCTGTCCTCCTTTCTTTGTAGAAAAGAAGCAGCTAAATAAACATTGCATAAAAAACAGTGCCCGAAATTTCTTAATGAAGTGTCTGGATTTCTGGCCCCTTACAACTTCAGTAACAACATGAACCAAAGTACAAACCAGTGTAAACAAAGGTTTTCCTAGCAGTGATGTTTTTAGCAGTTTTCCTCACCTCATGCTGCTTTCAGCAGATAAGCACAACATAATACTGAAAACACCAATGACACTAGAAACACCTTCTATAGTAGAATTCCCACTACCATTATTTATTACTGGTAGAGATAAACCAGAGGAAACTAAATAAATTTGTTCTCTGAAAAATCTACGGCACAGAAGACCTGAGCTCATTGCCTCTGCACAGACCTTCCTTTGTACACATACACAGTGCACAAAACATCATCACTGGTAAGTTACGCTTAACTAGTTACAACTCACATTATTCTAAAATATAGCACTGGAGTACAGGACTGATCAGAGTTACGGGGAGTTCCATAAAAAACAGATGAGACGCCTAAAGACAGAGATACGTGATTTGCTTTTTTAAACCAACACAATATAGATTCTGCTTAACAGGAAGCAGTGAACCAGCTTCAGTTCTGCCAAAGCAGTCATGCACTGCACACCACTTTTACTGCTGAAAACTGCAGTAGCAAGCAGCAGGTGCACTGAATTGTCTGCACCCACCCTGAGAACATGCAGCAGATTCAGCTCAGTCCTCCAAGAGACCGAAAGAACAGTACATAATCTCCAACAGAAAGCAAAAGAATTCCCTCACAAGTTTACCTAACAAAGATCACTTGCAGTACAAATCCGTACTAGAATCCATTGTGCATATAGCTTTATTCTAAGGTAACATATTAGTGATTTCTGTTTTGTGCCATTAAGCTGAATCCCAGCATTTAACAGAACACACTTTAATTACTTTTTAAGACCAACTGTCTTGTCCAGCACAATATGATCCTGCAACAGCCTGGCTGAGATAAAACATATTCAAGGTGCAAGTGTCTCATACAACACATTCTGAAGGCTCACTTGTGCCCAATGTAACACTGAATTTTGAGGGCTGCCTCAAGAAATTACTATCTTCAAGGCCATCTTCCTGCCATCAAGACTGTGGGCATATAGATGACAAATCACTTCCAATGAAGACAGAGAAGTGATGATTCAGAACAAACTGGGCAAAGTAAAGAAATAGTTTACATTAAGAATGTTTGCATTGCCTATGACTGACCTATACAGACTGCCCAGAGACAGCAGCTAGGGCAGTAAATATTTGAACTTCATGATTTTTGATTTTTTTTTTTAACTGGAGAAATTCCAGTTTTAAAAAGTTTTTGTATTCGGAGCACTGAACACCACCATTAGTCATACCTACGTGTGCACTGCACTGCATTTTTCTCCCTTCCTGTTCTGTCACCTAAACCACAGCTACCACTGCCATATTAATGAACAGGTTGCATACCTGCTTGTCATTTCTCCAATCTCTGTTGACCCCACATGCTCCAGTCCTCTAATCAGCCCATTTTCTTACAAGAAAGCAAAGAAGCTAAACCAAAACCTTTAAAAAGAACAAGCACGCAGGTCGGCAGGGATAAATAAAAGCAGCACGTGTCAGCCTTGCAAGAACAAATGAAAGTCTGCCAAAATCTCTCACTGTAAAGCCCTGATCCTCTCCTCCATTACAGTTCTCAGTACTCGCCCCAAACCTTTGCTGTCACTCCACGCTCTTCCGATCACCACAGAGTTTTCCTCAGCTATTAAGAAACTAACAACATCCCTACTTACAACATCCAATAGACGGCTCCACTGTCAGGATCCCAATCATGCACAACAAAATGTGCAACAACACTGTTACCTGGAACTGCACTTACTCCATCTCACAAATAATAATTTTTAAAAAAACCACACGCCAGAAAAAAAAATCACAAAAAACCCCAATCAAACAAACAAAAGAAAAAAAGCCTCCTAGAATCAAGAAAATGTAGTAAGAAATCTCTAAGGCTTCTCCTTTCATACTCCAATTCATATGAAGGATAGGGACAATAACCTGGAGCCTGTACTCAAATATTTTCTCCCTTTCAACCCCATGCCCTTATCCCATCAGTGTCTTCATTCTACATACTACATCTCCCACCCTTACGCATATATTCTCCTCTTCCAAGGCTTCTTTTCTTGTTGCGACTTAAATTCCTCTTCCTCAGGCTTCTGAGTTCATGTTCTTTCAGAGACAGCTCCAAAATCCCACTTACTAACATATTCGTGTAACTCTCCACATCGGCACATTTTGTATTCTAAGACTGCTGAAGAGAGGGGGTCTTAAGTCATAAAGCCCTAAAAAATTTATCAAAACTTTACCCTGCCAAGTCATGACAACCCAACATATTGGCTGCCTGCTTTGTTTCCATCACATTTAGTCTGACTCTTTGGAAAACACCAGCATAATCTCAGTTTTTATCTTTCTCTAATTAAGGCTACTTTTGTAAACAGTACTTTAAAAAAGTAAAATAAACCTATATATGTATTTTATGCTTTGTAACATCACTTTTGAAGAAGAAATAGTGTCAGTTGTCAGTCAAACACCTGTTGGGGGACAAAAGCTTCCATGGAAAAAACGTGGATGTTACACTCTAAGAATTACTTACACTGGGCTTTAGCAAACGCAAGAGTCAGCATAATATAGGTTGAAGAGCTCTATTTAATTGTCTCAAGATCTCTCTTATTGTGACAATTGCTTCCTACAGAAGGGCTTTCCTTACATGCAGTAATCCTGTAAATAAACAAAAAATCCATTTGGCTCATCAGTTCAGCATTAGCTAACCTGCTAACACCTAATTTCTAGGAGCAACAGATTTTCAATCCTTCTCTGAAGTTAGAACAGGCAAGAAAAACATCATTAATCTCTAACAATTTGCTGAGATGACTGATTTAACTTGAGCCAGGAGGGTGCAAAATAACACTAGAAGAATGGTGTTTGTCAAAAATAATGTTTGTGTAAAGCGGACATTTTTGGTGGCCTTCCCCCCCCCAACAGAGGGAGAGTCGGAGGCTTCAAGTCAAAACTTCTAGATCAAATTTCTCCAAGTCTGAAACACCAACACAGTTAGCATTGAAAGTTTTGTTACAGTCAGTACAGGTTCATAGCCTATCGTGGATGCAGTGAAATGGGAAACAGTGATGGTGAAGTCAGTTTAAGAAAGTTCTGTCCTGGATCCCAGGTTGCCACCTATCAGTTGTGAACATGGAACTGTCCATCAAGCCACAACACAAACGGACATGAACCAGATAGAAAAACATTCCCTTTTAAGAAACTACTTATTTTCAACATGGATGTTAACAGTAATGCAATTTGGAAGGGTACCATACAGGAAACTTAATAGGATGGAGATAAGGGTGAAATACCACGTAAAAACAAATGGCCAGAGGCAAGTTTCTTAGCCTGTCTTGGCTTAACTGTCACACACAACATTATCTTCCTGCATCTCCAGGACAGCTCACCTTTCAATAAGAAATAACACCAATACCTAAATTTTAATGCCACTACAATCACCTGTGACCGTTTCTATGGCTGCAGCTCCAAAGAAATCCGGTAAGAACCTGTACCACCATGAAAAGAGCAATCCCCATTCTCTCTTAAGGGGTCCCATCAGGCAATGAATCAGCTGACAACATACTTTTGTTGGACTTCCAGCTACATCAACCCACCCTGCAACTCCCAAATCCAAGCCTGAGCACACAGGAGAGGGCAGAATATACTGCAAAGCAAGAGGAAAAGGCGAGTATACCGTTCTTTCCACTGTATGTGTGCTGGATTTAGTGACCATGCAACCACTGCCTAGAATACCCCAGTGCGAAAATCTCTTTTTTCACGGTAATACAAACGCACAATGAACTTATTACATACCACAGCTTAGAGTCACCAGACAAAACAATCACTGCACCAAGGAGCAACAAGAGAAAACCTAAGTGAGCGGATGCCACTCACGCAAAAAAAAAGTCTTCACACTTCGATTTAGTACGAAGATATCTGCATCCAAGGTGCCATCCACTTCAGATGCCAAAACAGAGCTTTACATGCCCAAATCAGACTTTGCCAAGACAGAGTGAGAAGACTGGAACACCCTGTGCACAGCCCCAACTACAAAGCAGTGCCTATCAAAGAATACCTTTCAAAGATATAAATCAGTAACAGTCTTCTTTGTATGCCCGCTGTGACAGCAGGACGAATTCAAAGTACTCACTCAACGTGCCATCTAAAAAGTTATATTCCCCTAAGTTAAACGATATTTATGCACTAACATAACCCAATGTGTTAAATGGAGGAAAATGACTAGTTACATCCTCTGCCTTAGCAAAAGACAGCATCATCTTTGAACCTTCTCTAAAATGGCTCTAGCCGGTAAGACAAATAAAAATGCAATGGAAAATAGTGGGAAAACACTACTTAAAATGGAAATAATTTTTTTTTCCCATTTGGCTCTCTAAGGAATAGGGGGGGAAATTACCGCTCTCCCTCCGCACAGGGAGAGCCCGGGGCCGGTGTAATTTTGCAAGGACCTCGCCGCGCCAAGTCTGGGGCTCTGACAGCCCCCCGGAAGAAGGGGCAGGATCCGCACCGAGACCCC
Source organism: Dicrurus megarhynchus (assembly GCA_013399195.1). Taxonomy (NCBI): domain Eukaryota; kingdom Metazoa; phylum Chordata; class Aves; order Passeriformes; family Dicruridae; genus Dicrurus; species Dicrurus megarhynchus. The sequence continues at coordinate 486,446 of VXAD01008065.1, forward strand.
TCAGCGCACGGCAGTATTTACCCGGTTGCTGCCGCCGTCTCCGTGTTCGCTGCTCCGGCGGCCCCGGGGGCCGCCGAGNGCCCCGATGTGCTGAAGCGGGAGGCGCGGGACGCCGACGAGCCGCCCTCCTTCAGCCGGTGGGAGGAGGAGGAGGACGAGGACGAAGGGGCCGGAGCGGCCGCTGCTGGAGCGGTACATGATGGCGCCGGCGGCCCGGCGGTCCCGCTGCTCCTCCGGACCGGCCCCCCCGCCCCCCACCGNGCGCACTGTGCTGTGGAGCTGGTCGGTACGGGTGTTGTCCTCAAGCAGAAGCGTGTTCGAAGGCGATCCTTAACTGCTCGAGCAGACGGTGCTGAGGCTGAGCCTGCAGCTCAGAAAATTCCTGAAGTGGTTTCCGTGCTCTCGGCTGCCGCGAGCAAGGATGCCAGGGTAGGAAATGGCCTCCCGCCACCTCCCGCTCCTCACCTGGCCACCTGCTGCCCACCGCGCTTAGGGCGGGGCAGTGGCTGCGACAGCCTCGGCTCTCCTGCGACGGCTGAAGCATCTCTCTTCCTTGGTGCTGGGGACTGTCTCCGGAGAGGAGGAGGGTTTTCAGTTAANGCGATGGCAACCTCCGGCTACGGTGCGGCGACGGAGACCGGCGGCAGGGCCCCCGGTGGCCCGACGGGGAGCGGTGGCGGCGAAGCGGCGGCGGACGGGGCGAAGCGGAGCGCGGCGGCGAGGCGGCGGAGCAAGCGGCGGCGGGCATCGGCGGGGGAGGCCG